>QEPC01003520.1:20905-78772 GCA_003113815.1 Sphenodon punctatus | reverse complement strand
CTCTCTCTCTCCACTCCTTCCCTCTCCCCCTCTGTTCAAGCTCGTCTCACCAACTGTCTCTCTGATATCTCTGCCTGGATGTCTCAACACCAACTCAAACTGAACATGGCAAAAACTGAACTCTTTATCTTCCCTCCCAATCCTTCCTCTCTCTCTCCATCCTCCCCGTCCCCCAAGCCCGTAGCTTGGGCTTCATCTTCAATTGGCACCTTACCTTCAAACCTTACATTGACTCCGTTGCCAAATCCTGCCGTTTCTCCCTCCACAACATTGCTAAGATCCGCCCTTTTCTGTCTGTCTCCTCTGCCAAAACTCTCCTTCATGCCCTAGTCATCTCACGCCTCAACCATTGTAACTTCATCCTTGCTGGCCTATCCCGCTCTGACCTTTCTTCCCTCATCTCTGTTCAAATTAAAACTCTGCTGCCACGCTCATCCACCTAACCCGTCACTTTGACCATGTGCAGCCTCTCCTCTCCTCTCTCCACTGGCTCCCTCTTCTTAAGCGTATTCTGCACAAGTTCCTTGTCTTCACTTACAAAGCCCTTCACAACCTCGCTGCCCGCTAACTCTCTGCCCTGCTGATCTTCCTCTGAACCCCTGTTCGAGCACTGCGCTCCTTTTCTATCCCCTCCCTCACCCTCCCACGCCTCCCCCAACCGCCTTTGTCTCTTCTCCCTTGCTGCCCCTCATGCCTGGAACTCCCTCCCTACACTCATCTGCCTTGCCCTCATCCTCCACACCTTCAAGTCCTCCTCAAAACCCACCTCTTCCGCTCTGCCCTTCCTAACTCCTGCTAATCATCCCCACCCAGGATTATCCCCCACCTGTTACCTATATACTCCCAATTTACTGTAACCAAGCCAAGAATGTGTACCTGAGTTCTCGCATCCTCATGAATGTCATATCCCTTGTCTCTCCCCCCTTCCCTGTCTCCCCTCCCCCTGGTTTTAGATTGTACACTCTCAGGCAGGGACTGTGTCTATTTTGTTTTGTTTTTTAAGCGGCAGGTACATCGCTGGTGCTATATAAATGCTAAGAAGAAGAAGAAGAATAACATACCTTTCCTCACACAGTATGTCCAGGATGCCAGTAGCCAGTAGCCCAAATGAACGGGGAGAGGGCATAGTAGACTCCATAGCACCAGTCAGTGAAGTGAAAGAACTACAGCAGACAGAGACAGTAGTCTTATTCAGTAGCAAGAATCCCTTGCCCCCCCACCCTGCAACTAGCCATACACACACAATCCTAGATTGTAAGCCCCGCAGAGGATGGCTTGTCTCTAGTTGATGATTGTTCAATGCCAGGTACATTGCTGGCACTATATACATGCAAGAACAATTAATAAAATAAAATAAAATAATGATGATCTTGATCTGAGGAAAAAAAATTGTTGAATCCTACTGTACTCTACTACTTCACTAGCTAGCTACCAGCTTGACAGATACCCCCAACTTGTTGTGACTCACCTTCCTTAAAAGGGCGTTTCAAAAATCACTGAACCTACATATTCCTAGAGCAGCAATGGAATGCGTTTTCCAGGACCTGACAGAAAAATCTACTCTTAAGAACTGTGTCTAGTTCTTCAGTATTAAACTGTTTCAGAGTATTTTAAGTAAATGTATAGAAAGCAAAGCAATAGATGACGGTAATTGGAGAAAATAATTTGTCTTGAAAGACAAATAGCAAGTTCCATACCGCTGATTCCATTTGAGAGAGGATTTGTCTTGAATATCACCTTCTTTTTTCTCCTTAGTCAGGTTGCTGGTGCAGCTAGAAACTCAGATGAAAAATTAGTTCGCAAATAGTCCCCAGGACACATTTGTTCAAAACCTGCTTCATCTTCAATGGACACCTGAGGAGAAACTAGTTAAAGGCTTGACAGATTCAACACATGGCAAAGCATTTTTTGTTGGCAGTTCTCTAAATTGCTATGAGGGAAGGTATCAGTGAATCACAGGTCAGGACAAAATAAAAAAGAAGCCACTGCTAGTTCCATGTTAAAAAAAGAGTATGTTAAAGAGAATCCAAAATTCAGTAACCTACTGCCCTTTCAGAAAACGTTCAGAGTGGTCTTTGGAAGCAGTTATATCTGAAAAGCCAGTTCACCAGCTTTCTTGTTATGTTATTTATAAACCGAGGGCAGGATAATGGGCTTAATTTTCAGAAAGGTATATTTACAGAAGGAAAAATTTTTGGAAAATAGTTGAGCATTGAACCAAGTTACCAAGGGAGAGCAGAAGTCCCCATCTTTGGAAACTGTAACAAAGGATGGGTAAATAGCTGTCAGGGATGGTTTAGGTATATTTAACACAAACAAAAGACCAATCAGTAGCACAAAGCGAAAGACAACAAAAAAGCTACTGCAAACAGATATAATAATTTACTAAAAAATTCAACAAGATATACTATAATTATATACACATATACAACTTCAATAGCTTTTTTAAAAAGCCAAAATAGCTATATTATAAATTCCTAGCTTGAAATCAGAAATCCAACATGTTTTGAGACAAGTGCTTCATCAGGGATACCTAAACAGTAATATAACAACAATTAATTTATTCAAACATCAATTTATTAAACCATTCAACCATTAATTTAACAAAACATCCCATACTGTGAGATTGGAAAGCTATATAAAATTAAATACCTCAGGGAAAGTAGACTTATTCATTATAAAATATCAAACCCATACATGGGAACCTATAGGAGTAGAAAAGAGGGTGGATCAATATAATTATTATGAAAATTTGTATAATAAAAATCAATAAAATTATACCACCAATTATAGAACCACCAGTTAAATCTGGAAAACTCCCAAAATGTTACAAAATGTATGAAGTTCAATACCCTACAGCACCAAAGATCACTACTGTTCTCTACAGGCTCAAGCTCTCAACAATGCATGTAATATAATAATTAAGTTTATAAACAAATCACAAAGCACCAAACATACCAATAGGTCAATTGCTCTTCAATGAATCATTGTCAGATGGCTCAAGTTAGCTCTATTACCACTAATTCAAAGTCACAAACAGCAGACTAACTTTAATTGGGTTCACAACTATCCATACACACACTGGAGAAGGCATACTCATTGACTAGGTCATTTAATTAATTAAACCAAGGTCTTCCAAAATACTGCTACATTACAAAAAAGACATAAAATCTCATTTTTTTATTTAATTCATTGGGAATAAAAATGTTCAATTTACAAATCCAGTAGGCCTCTCTTCTCAAAAGAATATCCTCTCTATTATAAGTTTGATATGTTATTACCTCTAATACCCAGAAATGTAAGTCTGTATGTTATGTCCCTCTATAATGTAGAGTTCAACTAAAGGAGCACCTTCTTTCCTATACTTAATATTATTTTTGTGCTCATATATGTGAGTTTTTGTCTTCCTAATTATTTTACCTATATATATAACTTGTTGCAGGGGCAACAAATTGCATATATGGGGAAGTCTGATGGACGTGTAGTAAATTATTTAAGAATATTTTTTTATTGTCTGTAGGATTAATTTAAAAATCCATTTTTCTAGTATAGAGCAGCATATGCCATTTCAACAAGGATGATGCTCTATTGGTTTAGTTGTATTCCACAAAATATCCCTATTTATCTCTTTTTGATTAAAACAATAGGCACTGTGAACTAAAATATCTTTATTATAGTTTTTATTTTGTTTAAAGGCAATCAAAGGCCATTCTATAAATACAGGAACTATTTTTAAAATATGCCAGTATTTATTGATACTGCTTTTAACTGAAAGACCAATATGACTGAAAGTTAAAATATATGTCTGTCTAATTTGAATCTATCCTTTGGATGAAGGCGTTCTTCTCTGGATCTACACAGTGCTCTATGGCACTTTTCACACGCGAGCCCCCACTCCCCCATGCCCACACAGATCTGCTGGGAGGGGTCTGGGGGGACGCCCATGTGATCGCTGCAGCCGGTGGGTGGGGGCGGCTGTTACATGAACGCACACCCATCGCCCACGCACAGAGCAATCAGCGACAACAGCAGTTGCTCCATGCGTGGAGATGGGGGTGCATCCATGTAAAGGCCGCCCCCACTACCACCACACATGCACCGCAGTGTCCACCCATTTCCCGCCCCCCCCAAACTGCACTCCATTTGAAAAGGGCCTATGATATGCATTCTCAACAATCTTATTAGGAGATCCTTTTTCCTTTAAATCATCTATAAGGATTGTAGCTTCATTATTAAAATCATCTAAAAATGCACAATTCCTACACAATCTTAAGAACTGACTGTAAGGAATGTTTTTCCTAATATGAAAGGGATGAGAACTGTCATACCTAAGTAAAGTGTTTCGATCAGTCCCTTTTTTATATGAACAGGTGTATACGTTCATGTCTCCTTTCTTAATGGGAATATCTAGATAATAAATCTCTTTGGTGCTGTACTATATATTACAATTATATTATTCCTAGTGTTCAACCATCTATAAAATTGTAACCAAAAAATGTCATTCCTCCAGACAAAAAAATATCAATATAACACCACCAGACAATAATAGTGTTTTAAAAGAGGTTTAACGTTTTACTATATAAACATTTTTATTTTCAAACATACCCATGTAAAGTTTAGCCACTTCTGGGGCCGTTGAAGAGCCCATAGCTACTCCTTTCATTTGCCAATAAAAATTCCTGTTAAAAGAAAAATAATTTTTATGTAATACTATTTCTGCAAGTTCCATTAAAAATGAGTTGGAGGAAAAAACATGATCCACTCTCTTATCTAAATACAATTAAATAATCACTAAGGCTTCACCTAGAGGAATGCTGGTATATAAGAATTTGAGATCCAAAGTCACGAATATACAATCATTATTAATCATAGGCATAGTTTTTCATTTATTTGACCAACAAAGCTGAGGAGTCCTTAAAAGTAGGATTTCTATTATATGGCAAAGGGCTTTCAAAAACAGCCCACAAACTTTGATAAAGATCCTAATATAGAGTTGCTCTCAGAAACTATGGGTCTTCCTGGAGGAGGAAAAATACCTTTATGAATTTTAGGTAGGATGTAAAATAAAGGTACTTTAGGCTTCTCATTACATAAACAAATGAAACTCTGTATCAGAAATGTAACCCAATGTTAATGCCTCAATAAACAATTTCTAATACAATTTTGTATCTCTCAAGTAGGCTCCCCTTTACAAAGATGATAAAAACATTTATTGTTCAATTGGTTCAATATCTCAGTCTCATAATCTGCCTTATCTAAAACTACAATAGCTCCCCCATTAACAACTGGTTTTATAACAATATCTGAATAGCGTGATAATCTATGTAGTGCCTCTGACTCTTGCTTATTCAAATTGTGCCATCTTATGAGATATACGAGAGATCATATCGTCTAAGTCTTTAAGAACAAGTTGTTCAAATACCTGTATGGCTGGAGGTTTAGGTCCCGGAGGTATGAAATAACTTTTTAATTTAAAAGGAATATTCCTGTGTGTTGAAACTCCACTCTGTGAAGAAAAATATACTTACAGTCAAAGTTTCCTTATAAACCGAAATATATCTAATCTAATCTTACATGGATTGTGGGTAGAAGTGGGAACAAAGGACAAACTTTTATTAAGTACCTTACTTTCATCTGGGTCTGACATTCTTTTGGATAAATTAACTATAAGATCCTTTACTTTGTTGACTTCTGTTTCTGTGGTAACTGGTATGGATGAGACCTGCCCTGTTTCCGTAAAATCCTCCAACATATCCCCCTGAAGCTGTAAAAATAGGTTGTATAAATATCGGTATGGGATGGCTTCAGTATATTTAATCCTGCCTCTGTGCAGAGGGTGAGCTAGAGGACCTCCAAAGACAGTTTCCATTCTATGCAAAAACGAGATCCTATAGTTCTTAGTCCCACTGAGTAGTGATTGCGAGCGTGATTTTAGTAAGTACTGCTCAGTAAAAATAAGGGTTGGAGAATCAGGACTGAAGGATGGTAGAGTGGAACCTTGGGTTTAAAAACTGATTGAGGAACTCAAGGGATTAAATATTTTATAAAAACTGAACATCTAAAAATTGCAGCAGGGATGGTGTTTCAACCAGAAAAATGGCATAGGAAGACATACCCTGAACTTCAGAGGTTTGTGCTGCCCAAACCTTTCATCCTATGTTCTGCCTGAGGCTGAAACTGAGACAATTTTGCCAGAATATAAATTGATCAGTGAACCCAAAATTCATTTCACTGATTTGGTACGTGATTAATTCAGGGTGATGTGTAAATGGAGCAGTTGTCAAAGTATTCAGTTGATCTCATATACATTATATAAAGACATTATATGTGGGTTCATTGATCTACTCTCTCTCTCTCTCTCTCTCTCTCAACTGATAGTTAAAATGACAGTGGGCTGGAGAAAATCCCATCACATTCTGGGTTTTTGATGTAAATAGAGGTTACTTATGAGTAACTCTGTTCTTCGAGAGAGCTCCGTGTAGTCTACTTCCTGCTTCTCAGGCACCAGAAACCTCCTAGTTAGCAGTCTCCAGGCAGAGTGAGACTGGAAAAGACTAGAAAAGGTGAGGACTCCGCCCCCTTCCCCCTCCCTCCCCCATCCTGGAGAAAAGCGCGGACTCCAAATTGCACGAGAACAGGACCAGATAAGAAGGGGGAGGAGCCCTCGCCGCCTCAGTTCCTTCCAATTCCATTGCAGAACAACCAACTAGTGGTGTATCCGAGAACAAACGGAAGGCAGGCGGGACGTGAGTATACGCGGAGCTCTCTCAAAGAACAGAGTAACTGGTAACTTCTATTTCTTCTTCGAGGATCTCTGCGATTCTCACTAATGGGAGAGTGAGTAGCAGTTATTATCACCTACATCAAGGAGGGTGGAGGCGAGGATATCAGTCAAATAAAGAATGTAGAACTGCTCTGCCCACAGAAGCATCTGCCCTGGCCACGAGGTCCAGCGAGTAGTGTCTCGTGAACGTATGGATTGAAGACCAAGTAGCAGCCTTGCATATGTCCTGAATGGGCATACCACGCAGGTTTGCGAGGGAAGAAGCCATGGCCCTGGTGGAGTGAGCACGGAGGTGGGCAGGCAGAGTTTTTCCTGCTAGGTCATAGGACTTCTGGATGCAGAGAAGGATCCATTTGTAGAGTCTCTGTGAAATGATCTTGACACCAATTCTTTGACCACCATACGAGATGAAGGGGGCATCCGAGGTTCTGATGTGCTTAGTCCTGTTTAGGTAGAACGATAGGGCACGCTTGACATCTAAACAATGGAGTATTTGATCGGCACGAGAAACGTGTGGCCTCGGGAAAAACACTGGTAGGGATATGGTCTGGTTCAGGTGGAAAGGAGATGCCACCTTTGGTATGAAAGCAGGGTCATTACGTAGGTCTACCTTCTCATTGTGGAAACGAATGTAAGGTGGAGAGGCCCTAAGGGCGGTCAGTTCACTAACTCTTCTGGCAGAGGTTATTGCCAGAAGGAATGCTGTTTTGATGGAGATGTTTTCCATGGAGCAAGTGGTCATTGGTTCAAAGGGGGGGTTCATCAGCCTGGCAAGGACGAGGTTAAGGTCTCACTGGGGGGCCGGGTGAGTATTAGGAGGGAAGGTGTTCATGATACCCTTCCAGAATGTTTTCATAAGAGGGTGGGAGAATAAGGTGCTCCCGATGTCAGGCTATAGATGAGAAGACAGGGCTGCTAGGTGGACCCTGAGAGATTGTGCTGATAAGCCAGAGTCATGCAGATATAGAAGATAGACGAAAACATGAAACATGTTTAGATGGGTTAGGGAGACAGACCGAGAGGTACACCCACGTCGTGAAACAGTTCCATTTGGCAGTATAGCATGCTCGTGTGGAGGCGCGTCTAGGGTTCAGGAGAATGTCTGCCATGTTGCTGGGGGCGTCCTGGATTATGGACCTATCAGTCAGGTGCAGAGATGGAGCGTTGTAGGGTCGTGGTGGAATATGGTCCCGTGTTGGCGGGATAACAGGTGTGGTAAGAGTGGAAGGTGAAAGATTTCACTGGCCATCTCCTGGAGTGTCTGGAACCAGGGTTTCGCTGGCCATCTCCTGGAGTGTCTGGAACCAGGGTTGCCTGGAGTGTCTGGAACCAGAAGGTTGCGATCAAGATCATATGTGCATGATCGGCCCGTGCCTTGCAGAGGACCTTGTATATCAGGGGGAGAGGGGGAAAGGCATATAGGAAGTCCCCATTCCAGGATATCACGAAGACGTCTGATATTGATCCTGGTTCCGCCCCTGCTTGACTGCATAATCTGGGGAATTTGGCGTTGTCTTACGTAGCTAATAGGACGTTCCCCATTTGTTGCAAATGTTGCGGAGTACTGAGTTGCAGAGGGTCCACTCGTGGTGGTCTGTGGCACAGTGGCTGAGTTGATCGGCGATCATGTTGTCCTGACCCGCGAGGTGGATGGCATGAATGTGAATGCCGTGTTCGATACTCCAGAGCCAGATGCTTTGGGCTTCTTTGGACAGGCGGGTGGAGCATGCTCCTCCCTGTTTGTTTATGTACCACATGGCAGTGGAATTGTCTGTAATGATGAGGACATTTTTTCTTACAATGTGAGGGAGAAGTGCTGTGAGGGTCCAGCGGATGGCTCTGAGCTCGAGCATGTTGATATGGAGCTCTTGCTCCTGAGGGGATCATAGGCCGCTCACCTGTAGGTGGTCCACGACTCCACGTTGGCTCCCCAACCAGTTGGGGAAATGTTGGTGGTTATGGTCCTCTGTATAGGGGGCGGCATGAAAGGGGTGCCCTGCAGGACATTGTTGTGGTGTGCCCAACAGCGTAGGTCGAAGGTGACCTCGGGATGGGCAGAGTGAATGACCTTGGCAGAGGAGTTTTGGACTGCGATAAGGGGGGGGGACAGGTGAGAGGGAGGGAGGCCAGCGAGGAGGAGGTTGCAGTAGTCGAGGCGAGAGATAACCATGGCATGAACAAGGATTTTGGCCGAGGAGGTAGAGAGAAAGAGGCGGATCCGAGCAATGTTATGGAGAGCAAATCGGCAGGATTTGGCCACAGAGTCAATGTAAGGTTTAAAAGATAGGTGCGTATCAAAGATAAAGCCCAAGCTACGGGCTTGGAGAACAGGATGGATGGTGACTCCATCAATGCAGATGGACAGGTTAGAGGGAGAGGAAGGGGAGGGAGGAAAAATGAGGAGTTCGGTCTTGGCCATGTTGAGCATGAGTTGACATCGGGACATCCAGGCAGAGATATCGGAGAGGCAGCTGACGAGGCGTGAGTGGACAGAAGAGGAGAGAGAGGGAGTAAAAAGATAGAGTTGGGTGTCATCAGCGTAGAGATGATATGGAACCCATGGGAGGCAATAATTTTGCCAAGGGACAGGGTATAAATAGAGAAGAGGAGAGGGCCAAGGACCTGTCGAGAAGGAGGTATGCTCTGGATGCAGAAGTGTCGAGAACGGCCCCTATGAATTGAAGTTGCTGAGTCAGGACAAGGTGCGATTTGCGGTAATTTACTATGAGTCCGGGGTCTTGAAGTAGTGAGAGGGTCACCTGGAGGTGGTTCAGTAGTGTACTTTTTGACGAGGCTACTATTAGTCAGTCATCCAGGTATGGGAAGACTCTGATGTGCTTCCTTCGTAAGTATGCAGTGACTACTGCAATGCATTTTGTGAACACCCTGGGTGCAGTGGAAAGGCCGAAGGGAAGGACTCTGTATTGAAAGTGTCGATTTCCTACAAGGAAACGTAAATAACGTCAATGTGCTGGGTTTATAGAAATATGAAAGTAAGCATCCTGAAGATCAAGAGAGGATAATCAATCTCCCTGGTGGAGACCCAGCATAATAATTGGGAGGGTAACCATACAAAACTTGAACTTTTTGATAAATTTTGTTAAACGGCAAAGGTCAGTGGATGCTGCAAACAGGCCTTCCCCATTGAAGGGTAGGTCCTCGATTCGAGTTTTGTTTTCTGGGGCTAAGGTAGTGGAGTGGAGCCATGCATGCCATCTTAAGGTAATGGCCAAGGCCATCCCTCGAATGTTAGCATCGGCTATGTGCATGTTTGCAGTTAGCTGGAATTGGGCTATCTGCATCCCCTCCCTCTGTAGAGCAGCAATCTGACTGGGGTCAGATGCCCTACCTAGCTGGGCCCAGAGCCAATGTTGGTACTCACACATTGCAGAAGCATAATTGGAGGCCCTAAGCGATAGAGTTTCGGAAGAGAAGATTTTCCTTCCAATGACATCGAGACGCCTGCCCTCCCTGTCAGCGGGAGAGGTCTGGATGCCACCAGATTTAGATCTTAAAGAGGCAGCCGCAATGACAAGGGAATTGGGGGCAGGGTGCTTATAAAACATGCTGGCCCCTTCCTTAGGGATGGCATAAAGTGAGTCCACTAACTTATTGGTGGCGGGGCCAGAAGAGGGCTTGGACCAGACTGATCTGGATGGTTCCATTAATTGCTCAAACATCGGGAGAATAATGTGACCTGGTTCCCCTGTCCCCAAGATACCAAATACGGGGCCAGATTGGGTCTTTTTAATAACCCTAGAGGGAAGTTTAGGTAATGCTAGTGTAAGGCGTTTTAGCATGCTTTGAAAGGTCTTAGAGTCTTCAGTGGCCAGCATGAATTTAAGGTCAGATATTGCATCAGGGGGAGGGAGGGAGATATTCTGATCCTCCTCTGGAGAAGAGGTATAGGTGGAAGAAGGTTCAGAGTCTTCCGATAGAGCCTCAGCCTCAGGGAGTTGGGGGGAGAGGCCCTGACGGATAGGTTGGCCCACTAGAGTGTTAAGGAACTCGAATCCCAAGGAGTGGTCTGACCGTGTGTCCTGTTGGGTAGCAGAGGTTAGCGGTGCTGGCGGTACCAGCGGCTGTGTCTGTAGGGTCTCTCGGTGCTGAGCCGGATCCTGCATGGGGTGAGGTTCCGACGGTACCAGTGGTTCTGCCTGTAGGGTCTCTCGATGCGGTCTCCACTCTTGTATGGGTTGAGGTTCGGGAGGAGACAGTTGCCATGGGTGGTACCCTTGGCAGTGCCAGCGGCACATACATGGCAGTTGACTGATAGGGGGTAGCTCCCTGGGGTGGTGTGGAATCCGACGGCGCCGGGTATGGGGACCGGCTGCGAGAGCAATACCAATGGGCTTCATGGTACTGGTACCGGTGGTACCTGGTATCCCCGTAGGAGCAGCAAGAGCACGGTGAACGAGAGTGCCGTTCCCTACCACGCCGCCTGGGGCCGTGGTCCCATGTTGAGCTGGACGGACTAATCTGGTCTCTCACGTCGTGGTAGAGAGGAGCAGGAGTGAGAGCGGTCATGGTGACGGGTATGCAAGGGAGAACGTGACTTCCTATCCCAATGCAGTTGCTGGAGAAGTGGAAGGTTTGCCAGGCCTGCAGGCATTGGAACGGTGAGATGCGGTACTGATGGTGCAGGTACCGTTCCCTGGGATGCAGACAAGTCTGTCGGTGCTGGCAGGTCAGCAGAGGTGAATAGGGCTGGTACGGTGCTTTGCGGTACTGAGGGTGGAGCCGGGGCGGTACCAGGGTGATCGGAGCCGGGGTTAGCGACACCACCGAGTCGGCTGGCCAAGTCTACTGCTCGGAGGAACCTGTCTCTACATCTAAAGAGCTAGGTGTCCGTGTCGTCTCCAGGCTGGCTGAGCGCTTTTTCTTTTGCTCACCATGCCTCTTGGCGTGACGGTCCTGGCCTGAGGGGCACCCTGGGGAGCAGCAGTTACAACGGTGGTCGTTGGAGCGGGAGCGGTCTGGGACGGCGACTCCACACTCATGGTATTCTGGGTGGGGAGCCTAAGATGTCCCTCTTCACCACCCTGGAGTGCCTGGCTAGTCAAAATAGCCTGTAGGCAGAGTGCTCGTGCCCTTCTGGTCCTCGAGGAGAGGCCTGCGCAGTGCTGTCCTTCACCAAGGCAACCCAAGCACGTCTCATGGGGGGTCACTGATAGAGAGAGTGGCCGGGCATGAGCTACATCTCTTAAAGCCCGGTAGCTTGGGCATAGTCTGGGCCGCCGTGAGGGGTGGCTGGGCTCGGGGCGAGCACCTGAG
This sequence comes from Sphenodon punctatus, assembly GCA_003113815.1. Taxonomy (NCBI): domain Eukaryota; kingdom Metazoa; phylum Chordata; class Lepidosauria; order Sphenodontia; family Sphenodontidae; genus Sphenodon; species Sphenodon punctatus. The sequence goes on along the minus strand of QEPC01003520.1, from coordinate 66,714 downwards.
AGAAGGAGAGGCTAACTCTTCAAACTATAAATCCTTTTTTTTTTTTTTTTTTCTTTTTCTTTTTTTTTAGGAGAAACGGAGGTGTTCCAAGCGCAACGCGGTTGGAAGAAACTGAGGCGGCGAGGGCTCCTCCCCCTTCTTATCTGGTCCTACTCTCGCGCGATTTGAAGGCCACACTTTTCTCCAAGACAAGGGGGGGGAGGGAAGGGGGCGGAGCCCTCACCTTTTCTAGTCTTTTCCAGGCTCTACTCTGCCTGGAGACTGCTAACTAGGAGGTTTCCGGTGCCTGCAAAGCAGGAAGTAGATCCCCATTAGTGAGAATCACGGCGATCCTTGAAGAAGAACCAGGCACTCTGTTTCCTTCTTCCCTGCTTCGGGTATAACGACTGAGATTAATAAATTCCCTGATGTGGGTATAACGATGGAGACAAAATCCCAGTGGCAACCACAGACAGAATCCTTTTAAAGATTAATCCCAGACTGGAAAAATACAACATTGCTTGGTCAAAATATTGGATATTGATTTGACCTCATCAGTGTAAATCTGGGATAGAATTAATTATGTCAAAACAAGGGTGGAAACGAAAACCAAAGCATTTATGGGCTGTCCTTTGCCATGTCGCCCACCACGCTGCATCTGCTACTGAAAGCAAGCTCCAGGTCATTAAAAAAATTGATATGGAGGATATGGCAGTTTCTTTATTATTAATTATTATTATTATTATTAAGCATTTGTATAGTGCCAGCTATGTACCTGGCGCTTTACAGAACAATAAGATAGACGCGGTCCCTGCCTATGGCTTACAAATTAATAGACACGGAGGGGGGAGACAAGGAGAGGGGACATAGGGAGAGACAAGGGATAAATAACATTCAAGTGGATGCGAAGTCTCAGGTGCACGTGCTTGGCTTGGTTGCAGCTAGGCAGGAGTCTGCGGGGAGGGCAGACGGTAAATATTGAAGGCAAGTTCTAGCAGGCATCAGGAAAGGCGGTGAGGAAGAGGTGGGTTTTGAGGAGGGATTTGAAGGTGCGGAGGGAGGAGGCAAGGCAGATGTGGGGAGGGAGGGTGTTCCAGGCGAGGGGGGCAGCAAGGGAGAAGGGACGAAGGCGGTTAGGGGAGCAGGGGAAACGAGGGAGAGCGAGGGAGGGGCAGAGGAGGAGCAGAGAGTGCGTACAGGAGTGTGTAAGGAGATTAGAGCTGAGAGGTAAGGGGGAGCCAGGTTGTGAAGGGATTTGTACGTGAACACCAGGAGTTTGTGAAGGATAATAAAAGTACAGAATGAAAGGATGAACTACAAGACTTCTTTTCTTTGTCTAATGCTGAATATAATAGAGGGACTTCATGTTCACTTCATTTTTCTGATTGTTACCAATGAGGAAACTGTAGTCCCTGAATATAAACAAGTCAAGCATATTTCAAGTTCAGCTAGACTGATGAGCCTAGAAATTGCAGCAAACAGAATTTTGAGACTGTACACTGGATACTACTCATGTAGCATTTCTACAGAAAGCAAAGCCTCAAACAGGTCATAGACATGGTGTGAATAGCTCAAAAGAGCATTTGAGGACCAAAGCCAGAAGTATTGTTACTCCTCTCACAGACCATCCTTCCAGCTTTTACAGACTTAAACAAGTTCCTTCATTGAGAAGATCTGTGGTGCATATACCTGGCTTTTCATCAGATGCCTACCTTTACCAAAAAGCTTTTGCAAAAGTTTGTGCAGGTCAATGTAATCAAAGAGCATCTTCACTTCTTGTAGAGACTTCAAAAATGTTGGTAGGCATCTACAAGAGATGCCCTTCTATTGGCCTAATGTCCAGGAAACTCACAGAAAGCCGACAAAAAAAGAGTAGGGCAGCACAGCAACAACTGAAAAACTTCTGTTTTGAAATGAGCTTTTCTTTGGTGCAGGAATCCAGTATGATTTGCACAACTTGGCCTTCAAAGACAAACAGCTTCAACATGCTCATTTCCTTGATTTTAGAAGGGGAAATCTGTAGAATATTTTGCTGGACATAGTATTCGGAACGTCTGGCATTTTCACAGTCAGATGTAGGCATACTTGCATAAAAGTCAAACTATCAACTCTTCAGCAATGAAGATATTACAAAAGCCACGGTGCTCAAGAATACAATGGTGAAAGCTTCATGTATATTCAAATGGATGCAATTTGGAAGGACCGTGGCCAGCTGAAGGATGGGGAACTAGTCAGCTTAGGTTTCCTAGAGTTTTCTAAATGACTGAGATAGTCTTTGTCTTCCCTCTTTTTAATGCTATTGCAATATACATTTAGCACAATTTAGAAGAACAAGACCCTTTTTTGGCCCTAGCCTTGCTTTACATGGGAAGTTTCCTGTCTTCTTGGGAAACAAAAATTGGTCACCTACCTCGGTGAATTTGTTTCTCGCCTGTAGTCCTGTCAGTGATCCGTTGGGTAGCTCCACGGATGACCGTCAGGAGGCAGAAGAAGAAAGAAGCCCTCTGCGCAAGCGTGGAGCTGCCCCCGGCCATCTTGTCAGTCTATATCCAAGCCGAGGAACGTCTCCACCTCTAGAAGTACTTAACACAACATTAGAAGAACCCCCCCTGAAACTATGAGTACCACCGGAAGGTGAACTAGGGGAGTGCAACAGCGAACTTCCTTCCTAACAGACTACCAAATTACTGCTCCTAAATTTTTTTTATTTTTTTTTAAATCCACGAAAAAACTTTCTACCTAACTGTATGCTGTTTGACAGGGAGGGCCGGATCACTGACAGGACTACAGGCGAGAAACAAATTCACCGAGGTAGGTGACCAATTTTTGTTTCTCCGTCTGTTTCCTGTCAGTGATCCGTTGGAATGTACCCAAGCCCAAATACCTTAAGGGTGGGAGCAAACAGCCCCAGGAGCCCCCCGAACTGCCTGCAGCACCCTCCTGCCAAACGCCACTTCAGCGGATCTGAAGAGATCCAACTTGTAATGCTTGACAAAAGTATGCAGGGATGACGAAGTAGCTGCCCTGCATACTTCCTCGTATGAAGCTCTAGCCTTGAAGGCATAGGAGGTAGCTGCCCCCCGCACTGAGTGAGCCCAGATCTGTAAGGGTGGAACCTTGTGCTTAGCCCTGTAGGCCTCGATGATGCAGTGCCTGACCCATTTAGAAATGAGGGTCTTAGAAGCCTTTTTTCCCCCAGAACCAGGCCTGATATTGATAAATAAGGCTGAGGAAGAGCGAATTCCTCTGGTTCTCCTCAAGTAAATCTTTAAAGCCCTCCGGACATCTAAAGTGTGCCACACCTTCTCTTTAGGGTGAGCCGGGTTCGGGCAAAAGGAAGGCAAAATTATCTCTTGGGACCTATGGAAAGTAGAATTAATCTTAGGAATAAAAGCCTCATCCATACAAAGCGTAACTGACTGCTCCTGGAAAGAACAATAGTTCTCATCCATGGACAGGGCTCCTAACTCTGAGACCCTTCGAGCGGAGGTAACCGCTACCAAAAACACTACCTTTAGGGTCAGCATGTAAAGAGATACATGTTTAAGAGGCTCGAAAGGAGGCCCAGTTAGGGCATCTAACACTAAGCTAAGGCTCCAAGAAGGACATCTATGTACCATCGGGGGGCTGATGTTCCTAGCAGCCTTAATAAATTGTCTAATGTGTTTGTGTGGTAAGTGTCTCTTGTTTGAAAAAGACTGTAGGACTGAGGAGATAGCGGCTGCCTGGCAGGCCAAGGTGTTAGGCCGCAATCCCTTATCTAGCCCCTCCTGCAGGAATTGAAGGATGGAAGGCACCCTAGCTAGGCAAGGGTCTAAGTCCCTATCTGCAGCCCAAAGAGCAAATACCCTCCAGGTGGCCGCATACGACTTTCTAGTTGCTGGCCTCCTAGCTTGCTGCAGCGTGGTAAGAACAGCCTCAGGGTAACCTGCCCTTCTTAGCGCTGTGCACTCAAGTGCCATGCTGTTAGTCTTAGGAGTGCAATGGAGTCACACAGAAGGGGCCCCTGCATTAGTAGATCTGGACGAAGTGGCAGGGTCAGAGGAGAATCCAGGCTCAGCTCCACTAAGTCCAAGAACCAAGGTCTCCTCGGCCACCAGGGGGCGATTACAATCACGTGTGCTCCCTGTTGGACAATCTTCGATATTGTGCGGGTCAAAAGAGGTGTTGGTGGAAAGGCATATAGCAGGCCTCGAGGCCACCTGTGATTGAGGGCATCTATGGCCTCCGCATGAATGTCCCTTGACTTTGCCATGTACCGAGAAGTCTGTCGATTCTGTCTCGTGGCAAAGAGGTCGATGACCGGGTCTCCGAACCTCGCAGTCAGCGTCCTGAACACCTCCGGGTGAAGACTCCACTCGTGCGGATCTATCGACTGGCGACTGAGCCAGTCCGCCTGGATGTTCTGGGTTCCCTTTATGTGGAGAGCCTTCAAGGAGATCAGGTCCTTTTCCGCCCACGTGAGAAGCCTCCTTGATTCTTGCTGCAAGCGACTGGATCTGGTGATTGACATATGCTTTCGTGGTTGTATTGTCCGTGTACACCAGGACATGAGACTTGCCGATGCTGCTTGCCAGTTGTTGTAGAGCAAGCCGGACTGCAGTCAACTCCAGAACGTTGATGCTGAGACCTGCTTCCTGCTGGGTCCAGAGCCCCTGTATAGATCTGGTGCCCATGTGGGCTCCCCATTCCTTCAGGCTCACGTCCGTTGTTAGGACCACTCTTTCTGGTTCCTCTAGTGGCACGCCCGTTTGGAAAATGGCTGGCTCTGAGCACCAAGACACTGATTTCGGTAAGAACACTGGTATTCTGACACATGGACTGAAGCTGTTGGTGAGCTCTCGCTGAAAAGGCCGCAGCAGCCATTGCAAGGGGTCAAGGTGGAACCTTGCCCACTGGACTTGCTTCGTGCAGGACACCATCAGGCCTAGCAGTTGGGCCAGACTCTTCAGCCTTGCCCTCCTCTGGCATGCTAGAAGGCGCGCCCTCTGTCGGATCTTTTCCTGTCTGTCAAGGGGAATGAAGGCGGCTCCTGAGATAGTATCTATCCATACCCCGAGATGCTCGATCCTGTGAGTCAGCTCCAGATGACTCTTTTCTCGGTTCACCAAGAATCCATGGGCCCCCAGATATTGGATGGTTCTGTCGAGGTCCCTCTGGAGCTTGACGTAGCTCTGTGCCCTTATCAGCAGGTCGTCGAGGTATGGATACAAGTGTCCAAGGGGACAAGAATCTTGGTGAATGTTCTCAGAGCAGATGACAGCCCGAACGGAAGGGCCCTGAATTGGTGGTGGGTCTGTTGGTAGGCGAAGCGAAGCCACTGCCGGTGTGGTTCCCAGATTGGGATTTGGAGGTAGGCGTCCCTGAGGTCCAGGGACGCTAACCAGTCTCTGTTCCTGATGGTGCGACATATCGATGTTACCGTCTCCATCTTAAATTTTTGTGGACGAACGACCCTGTTCAGACACCTGAGATCCAGTATCGCCCGCCAGGCACCTGACTTCTTGGCTACCAGGAAGAGTAAGGAATATAGGCCCTGACCCCGTTGGTTTGTGGGGACCGGTTCTATCGCTCCAATGGTCTTGAGGCGTAGCAGCTCGTGGAGCATGGCAGAGTGCTTCTCCATCCGGCCGGACTTTGGAGACAAGATGAAGGCATGAGATGGGGTTCTTTTGAACTCTGTTTTGTATCCTGCAGTTACGCATTGCAGCGCCCATGCATCCGAGACCGACTGAGCCCACACGCCTGAAAAATTTTGCAATCTGCCTCCCACTGCTAGGTCGTCCTGGCAGTCATGACTCCTGTTTATGGGTACTCTGAGTAAACCCCTTGGGTTTCTGTTTGTCCTGTCTGAAATTATGACCTCTTCCTCCTCTGCGAGAGAAGAAACGTCCTGGCTGGTCCTGCCTATACTGCCCCTGGAATCTTCTAGAGGAGCCGTATCCGGAGCCATAACCTCCCCTAGGTCTGAAGCTGGGGCCACGAAAAAGATTTTTCTTCGCTCCTACTTGTTGTAAATTCCTTTGTTTGGACTTGTCATTGGCATCAGCCAATACCTTATCCAAGCAAACCCTGAACAACTTGAAGCCTCTGTAAGGGGCGGCAGTGAGGAGGTTTTTTGCTGTGTTGTCCCCCTCCCATGATCTTAGCCAAAGTTTATGTCTGACCGAGATGGAACTAGCTACAGACCTGGCAGCCCACGTCATAGAATCCATCATGGCATCAGCCAGGAAGGCGGCCGCCAAATTGATTCGGGAAGATAACACCTGGGCCCTTCTGTCCGAAATGCCGGGGTCCTGAGCTTCCTGTAACCAAGCCATCAGGGCCCTAGCTACGCAGGATGAGATCACGTTTATCCAGACAGCAGCAGCGGATGAATCCAGACCCCTACGCAGAGCAGCCTCTACGGCCCTGTCAGTAGAATCCTTGGGGTAACAGTCCCCCTCCATTGGGAAGACTATTTGTTTAGCAAGGGAGACTGCTGCCGCGTCCACCTTGGGGTTCTTTAGTAGCGGATCCTTACGTCTAGAGAGGGAGTACAGCGACGTCTGGGCCTTATTCATCCGAAGACCCTTTTTGGGGTGTTTCCACTCGTGCAGGATTAACCTCTCAAAGGCTTTATCTAGGGGAAAGCCTGGGTCCTTGCCGTGCACTGAGGGAATGTATTCACGTTCCTCCTCCTCCTGAGAGTCTGAGTAAATGTCCTTAGGGTTTTTTTCCTCTAACTTGAGTGTCTTGACCACTTGAGACAAGAAATCTCCTTTGAGGGGGAAAGGGAACTGCTTGTTCTTGTCCTGGGCCTCCTGAGAGGAACCCTGGGGGGCCATATCCTTAATATTCTTCCACTCTGAGTCTGACGCCAACTCCGAAGTGACTTGAGTACGTGCCCTCTTGGGTTGGCGCTCACTGGCACTCTCCTCCTCAGATGACTGGGGAGAATCCAGGAGCCTGCGAGCAGCGGCCTGCAGGGGGCGTTTGCGTGCCCTGCCTGAACCTTTTCGTGGGGCCCCACTCTCCTCCTCCGAGGACTGCGCGGAAACTAGGAGCCTGTTGGAAGAGGCCTGCAGGGGGCGCTTATGAGCTTTGCTTGCTCCTTTGCGTGGGGCTTTTCCCACCCTTCCCTTTGAGGAGGGGGGATAGTCCTGAGCCCCCAGGGGGTGGCTGAACCCCTCTCGCCCCAGAGCCCTGGAGCGAGTTGTCTCACGGGGGTGGGACTCCTGACCTCAGGCTCGAGAGAAAAGGCTACAGGGGGTGGATTGCCCGGGCCCCCCCCGTACCTCAGTAAGGCACTCCAGCGCCACAATTATGCGGTCTAACCTCGCCGCCATGCCGGGTGCCTCAGCCTTGTCGCCCTCCTGGGAGGGGGCAGTAGGCTGGTTCTTTCCCGCCCCAGCTCCATCCATCTTGACGGGTCCCTCCCGATGCTGAAGAAGGCGAGGGGGGGGGAGGCTGTCCCTGCAGTGCGGCACGGGCCCGACCCCCGCAAGTGGTGTCAGTGGCCCTAGCGGGGGGAGACTTACTGCAGTGACTCCGCGGCAGTTAAAACGCTGGGGTAGGTGAAGCCTCTTCTCCCCAGAGTCGGGCTGCTCCCTGGTTCCCAGGCGCTCTGCGCGGCAACCTGGCGGGCTTTCAAAGCAAGTCCCTCTGAGCTGGGGAGGGATAGTCGCTGGCCCCAAAGCCCCGCTCTGCTGAAATCCTGGCTCCTGAACCTAACTAAATCAAAATTTATTGTCTTTTCAGGAGCGCCGAAATATACCTCCGACGGCCAAAGGCATAAGAAAAGACTGACAAGATGGCCGGGGGCAGCTCCACGCATGCGCAGAAGGCTTCTTTCTTCTTCTGCCTCCTGACGGTCATCCGCGGAGCTACCCAACGGATCACTGACAGGAGACAGACGGAGAATCAAAATGCACAACTGAACACATTTGAACCTCCAAAGTCTTTCCCTTCTACAGCCAGGAAGGTAATACAGGAGTACTTCAGAATGGAACCTCCACATTTGAACCTCCAAAGTCTTTCTATTCTAAGGCCAGGAAGGTAACATAGGTGTACTGCAGAATAGGAAAGTGAGACTTACTCCAAAGAGACCTCTATGTTGTACTAACAATGTTTAGTATAACTGTTCCAAAACACATGCACACACAGGAGAATACCCATGGGCACTTACTTATAATTACTTTCAGCTCTGTACATCTAAAAAATACTTACCTGTGCTTCAAGAAGACAAACCCTGGTGTGGTGGTCTGGTCCATGAGATTTCAGGGGGAAGATAGCCTGTTCAACGTGGATACAGTCTGAGAGTCTGCAGCTTCTGAGGCCTTCAACCATAAAGCAGTCCCCAAAGTTTCAGAACTGTTGTAAAACTGCTGCAACATAGGGTGTAAATAGACGGGATGTTGCCCCACGTTTGCCCCCCCATTAATCCCAGATTCACCCACTCGTGTCTCAGGTGGCCACCAGATGTTCACCCCAGGGCCACCACTCACAGTGTCATCCCAGGGAAAGCCGATGACACCATGCAGGTGAATCCAGAAAAGGCAGAGCAACACGCCGACGACCCGTCCTGTGTGTTGGGGTAGGCATGGGGCATGCCCATGGCCATTCCTGTCTGTTGGGTGCGTGGCCACCTCTGCCCACATTCAGCACCATAAGAGTCATGGCCTAGGGCATCAGAGGAGTGATTGCAACTCTACGGTGGGGGGAATGAGGTGAAGTGTGGCAGGGAGGAACACTTGCCTATTAGTTGTGGTTCTGTGGTGGGGGTGGCTGCAGAGAGGCTACCATGGAGTGACCACGAGCTCTGGGGGCCTCCCCTCTAGTGCATTAGCACCCACAGTAAAGCTCTGCCACAAAGCAGAACTGCTGAAAAGAAGAACTGCTCCAGGTCTAACAAGTACATCAAAGCTCATACAAACAGTAAATGTATTTCTAAAACTAAAACATATGTACTGCAATGTTGTTGCATCAAAAGTTTTCCTTATTATAAACAGAAGTGCAACTTGAGTCAATATTTTCAAAAACTTCTGAGCTTCTGAGCTTTCTGTGCAGTATCAAATATTTGGGATGTAGACTTCCATTGTGTTTTGCTCATCAGAAAATTGTGCTATATATACACCATGACTGCCACTTTTGTGCAAATTGTGTTAAATATACTACTTTACACAGTATTTGGGGGTTCAGGGATAAGGGAGTGGTGTGATGAAAATCTCCCACTTGTGAATTGCTCTCCCTTGGCAGCTCTGCTAAAGCCAGTTTCCCATAAATCTTGCAGTCTTTCAAAATGGAGGGGGAATTACTGCTGCTTAAGGGTATTTTCAATTCTTTTTGTGCTGAGAGAATAATATGCCACACAAAGCAGCTGTTTCTGTGACTCCTTTCTTGCACCAGCTAGTGACACCCTTGTTGGACACATGAAGCACAGCTCCTTCACAGAAGCCACATAGAGAAACGACAGCAGTAGTGAGAGAGGGCACATGTTATGTAGTTCGTTTGCCATCTGCACTCCCTGACTCTTCTGTGCCAAAGTAGGAGTATTCTTGACATCAGGCTGGATAAACATGCATATTGCTTTATGAAAGAACTTTAAAACTTCAAGAATATTTAAAGCATAGTTCATAGTCTGGAATTCTTTTAATACACTTATCCCAAACTCATCTGTTTGGCTGTAGTCTGTTTATTAGTAACATATTAGTCAGCTTATTAGTAGTTCATTAGTAATTTAGGTATGTACAACTCTATTTTCCTTGCACATGCAGAAGTTCCTTCCATATTACTGGGATTAAAGAAGCTTAAATTAATTCATAGTTATATCCCACTTAGATCTGTCTCCAACTCTGGGGAAAAAAAACCAATCCTTTCCATATGTATTGTTCAGATTCACTCAAGATGTCATATACTGCTGGCATCTGCTCCACAGGGTTCTACATGTAAAAATCAAACCCCACAAAATATTTTTTTATTTAGATTTATATTTCGCCCTTTCCCACAGGCTCAGGGTGGGTCACAATTCAGAAATATAAAAATCAGCTAAAACCAAATAAAATTCCCATTAAAGCCATCCCACCCCCTCGCCAAATCCTATTCCTCCACACACCCCGGTGAAAAACCCAGCAAATAAAAAGGCCTTGCACTGCCTTAGGCTGATCTGTGGGGGAAGGGAGTTTCTGTGCAATCTTTTAAAATATTACCTTTTGAAAATAGTATCTAGTATAGGTAAGGGAACCAGAAATTCTATGAGAAATAAAGACCTGGCACATCCAGGGCCGGACTTAGGAATTTTGTACCCCATGGCCCTTCTCAGGCTGCTGCCCCAAAGCCAAGCTCCGCCCTCATGCTGCGTGTTCATGGGTGGGGGAGCCCCGTGTGAACAACGCGGCGCACGCACCCGCAGTGAGTAGGGCCTGTGTAGATGTGCCCGCCTAACACACATTCCCACTCACTCCCCCCCTCGTCCACACGCATGTAGCAACAGGGAAAACGGTGGTTACTCCATGGGTGTGGATGAGTGGGGGGTGAGTAGGGATGCATGTGCAGCCGTGTCATCCCTTGTCATTTCTCCATGTTTTGCTGATCACCGGAAAGGCCAGAAGTCAGAAGCGTGCAAATTAAGAGCTCTCAAGTTACACTGGACAGGAGACAAATTGCTCCAGCTTTCTGAAGGGCTTCTGACAGCTTGAAAGTGTGCACACACAAAGACACGAGTGTTTGGCTGTGTAGACACATAGATACGGTAACATGTGAAACCACCCCAAATGAGTAAAATTTATGTTAGAACTAGTGGAGCCTAGAGAATAAGATTAGATTAAGGCCTGGGAGGACACTGGGGTTCCAATCTCATCTTCGCCATGAACTTCCTGGGTAGCTTTGGGCAAGTTGTTACATCTCACCCTCAGTTCCCCATTTGGACAAGACTGTTGTGAAGGTGAGCTACATAATAACTGATAGCATCTGACAAAGAAAGTCGCTGTTTTCCAAATACCTATGGCTCAATACGCCAGTTACTTGTGTTAGCTCATTCTTTACACCAGCTAGTTGCACCACAGTTGCACCTGGATTGTCAGGTTGTGGCAGTGACCAGGAGTCCCTTTTATCACCTTCATCTGCTGAGAAGACTGCAACCATTTTTTTATCATATTCCGATCTGGCCCCCATCATCCACGCCTTCATAACCTCAAGGCTAGACTACTCCAATGTGATCTATGTGGGGCTGCCCTTGAAGACTGTTTGGAAGCTGCAGTTGGTGCAGAACACGGCAGCCCGCTTTCTGTTGGGGGTGGGTCACCAGGAACAGATTACAGTGCTCCAAGATCTGCACTGGCTGCCAATAGCTTTCCAGGCACAATTCAAGGTGCTGGTTTTTGACCTATAAAGCCCTAAAAGGCTTGACCCTCAAGTATCTGAAAGACCAACTTCTTCCTCATGTTCCATTGTGGTCTCCGAGGTCAACCGGACGTGCCCTCTTGCAGGTACCATCTGCCTGCCAAGTTTCTAAAACGAGGGCATGCAGAGAGACGTTCCCTTTGGCTGCCCCACAATTATGTAACTCCCTCCCCCTTGGAGATTCATCTCAGCCCGAGCCTGTTCATCTTCCAGAGGTAAGGCAAGACCTTTTTGTTTGGCCAGGTATCTGGCAGGCAAGGGAAGGGGCTGGGGGATTTTATCCATTTTTATTTGTTCTTATGGGGACATTTTAATATCTGGGTTTATTTTGTTTTTGTGCATTGTAACCCACCCCAAGCCCCAAGGGAATGGGAGGGATAGAAAAATAAATTAAATAAATAAACAAATAAAATTAGTTGCTACACTAGATAAAGACTGTAAAGTGCTTCCTGCACTGAAAATGCTATATAAATGATAGTTAACATAAGAAGAAATAGGATTGTATCCACATAGACCAGCAGTTAATTTTGTCCTCGGTACTCTCATGCTGCTTTCCAGCAAAATAAAACTGTTTAAAAGTTCCTCTTTGTCCCTTATTTATTTTAAGTTGAGTTCTTTCTGCCTTTTGGTACTCTTACTCTTACAGGTACTCTTACAGGCTGGATGGAAAGGATGAATGGCAATAACTACAAAGAGCCCCCTTGCCTTTAGGGGTTGAACCTGTACAGAAGGGGCAGTTTTTACCCTCACAGAAAATGTTGGGCTGCTGTTTTTTACATGAGGCTTCCAGCAGCCTTAGAACCAGAGATGAAGGTTCCCTCTGAAAACCCTCACCCTCAGGAGGTGGGAGGGAAGGCTGGCACCGTTCCAGCGTTCACTCAATGCAGAGCTCACTTAGCCCATTTATAACACAGTATTATGTTAAATTGTCCTATAACAAGTTAGCAATGGACAGTTTAATGCAAAAGTGTGAAAGCTATTGGCATTTGCAGGCTTAGTAAAAGGGTCCAGAGGTCAAAAAATGTCCACCTGCTTTTCCTCATTAATAATTAAGCCGTGTGGATATTTTGGCCTTATACATGGCTCTTAAAAACAACATTAACAATCAGGGGGATGATCCTGCAGTTCCAGGCAAATCCTGTATAATAGTCATACTTTAAAAGCAAAATGGATGACAGGTATCTTCAATAAAGATGCAGCCACCTATTTTACCCTACCAGCCCTTTAAACTGTGTGGCATGTTTTCTTATCACCACATCTTAATAACATTACACACAATGAAACAACTTTTAAACAATTCACAAAAATCTTTTGGCTATTTATTAAATGAATAACTCCCATTATTAATAGCAATCATAATAATGTTTTCCACTTATATAGCACATTACACCCAGGATCGTAAAGCACTTAAAAATAATTAGCTAATTAATCCTAACAACATCCCCATGAAGCTGTTAAAAGATATTTAGCAAGTGTTTCTCTACTAGCGAAATGCATTCTCCTCTGGGGTGCAACATGGCAGCTGCTTAACAATACTCAGCAGAACAATACAACATTTGGGGCCTGATCCTGTAGCAGGTTGAGAGAAGCCCATATGTCTCACAGAATCAGTTCCCCAGTCCCTTTAGGGGTAAGTAAATAAATGAGATCCAAAGACATGGGTACCTGTAGAAAACAGATCAAAAAAGCATGACAGTGGAATTAAGTAGAAGGGCAAAAAACTGAGGCTCAATTTTTTTCCCTTGTTGCTAAGATGACCTATACTGCAGTTCAGAGATGGGCCAAATCCAACCCACAGCTGTTTTCGTATTTGATCACTTTCCAGTTTCTGGATTGGGCTCTTGGATCCAGTCCCTACCTTTAACCACTGAAAGAGTGAGCTATGGAGAAGGAAACAGAGGCTGCTTCCCCACATTACAGAATCACACAGTAGTTAGAAACTCATGTGTAATTCACCAATGTGGACAAGCACACTTCCACGTAAGGTAGCAATAAACACGGGAGTTTGACAGGGCTGAAAATCCAGCCCTGTCACTCACGTGAGTTTAAATGCACGTGAAATTCTAGCGTGTGCAGAGGAACCCCACCATAACATAAACTTACGGCAAGGATTCCCCTTTCCCCTCCTTCCCCCCCCCCCAATCGGGCTGGGCTGGGGGGGGCGAGGGGGCAGGAAAAGGTTCCCACCCACCCTCCCCCAGCCCAGTAGCTCCCCGCACCCTCCCTCCGGCCCAGCAACTCACCCGGGGACAGCAGCAGTGGTGGCGGCCACAGCAGCAGCAGGGACTTCTCCAGCTGCCTTTCTCCATAGCCTCTTCTGGGCGCTTTCATCTCCTTGCAATGGAGCCTTTCAGATTACGTCATCCAGTTGTGGCTGCCTGGAAGGCCCCATCGTGAGGGAAGCTGTGGAGAGAGGCAGCTGGAGAAGTCCCTGCTGTCACTGCCGCTGCCACCTATGCTGCCCCCAGATGAGTTGCTGGGCTGGAGGGAGGGTGCGGGGAGCTACTGGGCTGGGCTGTGGGAGGCTTTTCCTGGCACCCCACTCCACCCAGCCCAGCCCAATGAGGCGGGGTGCGGGGGAGGAGGTAATGTGGGAATGGATCCGTTATTTTCAATAACAGATCCATGTCCCAGATACAATTTAATGTGGACATATAGCCCACCACTAAACTCACGTGTAGAAAATGTTCACGTGAGATTCAATCTGCACATGGGCAAGCAGCCAGAGAAGAGGGCATGCACTTAAGGAAAGGGTAAGGATCTATGAAATAGATCCATGATCTAAACCCTCCTCATTCTGAGCACACACCTTTGGCACTCCCAAATTCCACGCTGATCCACCCATGGAGCCTGTATTCATTTTCAAAGTGGCCCCTTGGAGAAAATAGGTTCTCCACTCTTGCCACTGTTACATTCCAATGTCCCCTAAAGCAAATTTCATACTAGCAATTTACATTGCTAGGCTGTAAATGCTAACATGAATTGTCAGCAAATGACGACACCTATTGTTTTACGGGTCTACATTTCTAACAAGTACGTTTTAAACATCTTGTAAAATGTGATAGTTTGGCATACATACCACACAGCTGACTGCAGTAGGGCTTTGGTGCAGGAAGTAGTGCAATGGAGAGAATTCTTCTGCTATTCTGAAAAAAGGCAGGTGTGCTGCCAAAACCACACAGTGAAAGAAAACTCACTGTGTCAATTAATGATTTTTATTTATTTAAAAATTTCTTACCCCACCCATCCTGCCACAGGCAGCTCTGGGCAGCTCACAATCCAACAAATAAAACCACTTTAAAACACTCAAAACAGTGGGAGGAATTAAAATATCCCTAACCACCTCCCACCCTAACCCATACCCCCCACCCTACCCATCCTCCCCATCAAAAGCCAGGCAGAACAGCCACGTCTTACAACAGTGTCGAAAAGAGGGGAGATCTGGGGCCAAACGGGCCCCCACTGGAAGGGAGTTCCACAACCGTCGGGCAGCCACCGAGAAGACCCTCCCCATAGTGCCCCCCCGGCAGACTCGGGGGACCTTGAGGAGAGCACCAATGACTGCAGGGGCCGATCCAGGACTCAGGGGGTGAGATGGTCCTTGCAAATAGGTCGGGCCAAGGCCATTTAGGGTTTTATAGGCAAGCACCAACACCTTGAATCAGGCCTGGAAGACTATAGGCAGCCAGTGCAGAGACTCAAGAACTGGTGTAGTACGTTCCCAGTCGCCCAATCCCACCAGGAGACGAGCCGCCGCGTTCTGCACCAGCTGCAGTCTCTGAACCATTACCATAGGTAGCCCCATGTAGCCTAGCCTAGAGGTGATGAAAGCATGGATGACAGTGGCCAGGTCAGAGTCCGAGACATACGGCCGAAGCCGACACACCAGATGTAATTGGCGAAAGGAATGCCTTGCCACAGACTCCACCTGAGCATCCAAGCGGAGCTGAGAGTCAAGGAGCACACCCAGACTACGTACCTGGGGAACCAGTGGAGGGCAGACCCCATCAATGATGGGGGCCATCACCCCTGCTACCTTGCCCACCAGCATCACCTCCATCTTATCAGGATTTAGCTTTAGTCGATTCGCCCTCATCCAATCCCCCACAGCTGCCAGACACCCAGTAAGCATCGAAACTGCCGGGCCTGGGTCTGATGAAAAAGAGAGGTAAAGCTGGCTCTCAGCATATTGATGCTGCCTCTTTGTCCAAGAGAATTTTAAGTAGGAGGAAACAACCACCAAACTTCAGAAATATAAAAAAGACCCTGTTCCCCATCTTCTAACATAGATCCACAGGCCCAACTTGGGGTGCGTTTAGATGGACGGCAGCTCCAGTTCTGCCCACACCAGCCCACTTCACCCCTGGGTTGGCTGCTCCATTCAAAAGAGCCCACGCCAGATGTGCAAGGGGAGTAGGCTGCACCGGTTCTGGGGCAGCCCCACCGATGGCGCTTAAGAGCATCCCACAGTGGCAGCAGCAGAGCAGGCTGGCCAAACCTGGGGCACCAGTCAAAAGCAGAGCTGCTGTCCATCTGATAGGATGACCCATGCTGCAGCTCCACTCCCAGCTGGCCATTGCCCTGGACAACACTGTAGAGTTGTGGGCGCCAGCCTAGCACATTGGGCGATTGCACCCAAACCCTAAAGCAGACCCAGGAGGGGCTGGAAGCAAGCGGACACAAGGATGCACCCGCGGAGCAGCTCCAAGGGCAGGCAGCCTACGCATACGTCTAAAAGCATCCTTTGTGCTAGCTGTGCTGTCACAAGGTGCCCACAAAACTGCTATGCATTTCTCAGTTGCCACCCAAGCCATCCAACCACCTTTCCAGTCAGGTGCTAAACAAGTTATGTCAGCTCTACATTCTCTGACATGGGTGCGAATGTTCCCTGCAATCCTGTGTTCCAAACCACTGCAAAATCCACAGGAAACTTGGATGCAAGCTAGTTCCGCCCTCACAGAGAGGTCAACAAGTCTCCAGCAGCCCCAGGAAAGGGAAGGTACAAGTCTCTGTCCTTGCACTAAGCTGTGAACTGGCATAGGGGTGAGTTTCAGCAACTGAACCCACTTTCTTTCAGGCAGTCACTCTCTCCTGTTCCTGAAACACCTTCTGCTATATGGTCCCTCCTTGGACACTTGTGCGAGCCTAAGTTATTACTCCCCTTTCTTTCTTGGGAACAAGCAGTTCCAGGGGTGCCTCCAGTCACCCCCCAACTGTCTCAAGGGTGCTCACCAGATGTGCACCACGAAGTAGGCTGGGGCTGATCTGGGGAAGCCCAGGACAGCGTGCTCCACAAGATCCTGGAGCATGCTACACGGAGCAGGCCGGCCAAATGCTGAGCAATAGCCAAACATGGCACTTCTGCCCATCTGTTGGGGGGACCCACAGTGCAGCTCTGCACCCATCTGTTCATTGCCCTGTTCGGCACTATGGAGTTGTGAGTGCCAACCTAAAGTGTCAGATAAGTGCCCACAACTCCATGGCCTTGGGGGTGGGCCACCAGAGCAGCTCCGGTGGGTTCCCTGACTGTCTGAAAACACCCAATGTCTAAGATACTCTCACACAGCAGACACGCCACACCCTCACTCGCACATAGCTTACACACTACAACCCAAGGTGAGGTTCACACACAGCACGTTCTCATTTACTTGGGATTACCTGACTGTCACTTGCTGCTGGCTCATGTGCATTAGACAGCGCATGTGTGGGTTATGATCCCCACTCACCGGTGGGTGGATGACTGCTGTCCTCCTGGATGATCTCCACTCACTGTCTGCTCCAAGGAGTTGACATGTGGTCTGCAGCTGCAGCACAAAGTGTCCGTGGAGGAGGAAAATACACTCTGAGCACGTACAGAAGCGTGGAAGGAAAGCGCTACCACTTTTCCATCCAGTGACTGGATAGAACCCTGCATAATGGACCAAGCCCATTTGGACCCAAGGAGTCCAATCAGGTTTGGTTGCAGTCTGCACAGCCCTCCCAGCCCAAGTCCCTCAAACGTGGGCTAGGTCAGGCTCCCAGTGGGCAAGAGGCCTCACCATTGCTGAGCACTGCGACATCACAGTGCTCCACAAGGGTGAGGCTACATGTATTAATTATTTATTTATTTCCTTATATTTGTATGCCGCCCCCCATGCCTACAGCATCTCGGGGCGGCTTCCAACATAATATAAAATAATTTTTTAACATAAAAAGTCTAAAACATCTTAATTAAAACAAATTTAAAACACCCCCCACAGAAATTAAACCCCCCCCTCCCCTCCAAAGGCCTGGGCGAACAGCCAAGTCTTAAAAATACGTCGGAAGGCCAACAGGCCTGGGGCCAGGCGAGCCTCCTCCGGGAGGGAGTTCCACAACCGCAGCCCGGCCACTGAGAATGCCCTCTCCATTGTGGCCCCCCGTCGTACACGGGGGACCGAAGGGATCGCTGTGAGGTCCGGATGGCGAGGTGGTCCCCGAGATATGAGGGGCCCAGACCGTGCAGGGCTTTGTAAATCAATTCTAACACCTTGAATCTGGCTCGGTATGCTATAGGCAGCCAGTGCAGAGTGCGGAGCACTGGTGTTATGTGCTCATGCCGCCCCGTCCCCATCAGGAGATGGGCTGCCGCATTCTGCACTAGCTGCAGCCTCCAAACCAGAAACAAGGGAAGTCCCACGTAGAGCGCATTGCAGTAGTCTAGCCTCGAGGTGATGAAGGCATGGACCAGAGTGGCCAGATCGGGCCTGGAGAGGTAAGGTCGAAGCCCCCATACCAGATACAGCTGGCGAAAGGCGGCTTTAGCCACCGCTTCCACCTGCCAATCCAGATGGAGGCCTGAATCCAAAACCACCCCCAGACTCCAAACCTGAAGAGCAACAGGCGGGCAACCCCCCCCATCAGGGGGGCCAGCACCTCCCCCACCCTTCCCACCACCATCACCTCCGTCTTATCGGGATTGAGCTTGAGTCTGCTCTGCCGCATCCAATCTGCCACGGCCTCCAAATATTGGGAGAGTAACGAGACAGAAGAACCTGGGTCAGTTGAAAACGAGAGGTACAGCTGAGTATCATCACCATATTGATGACATCGCACCCCGAACCCTCTCACGATCTCCCCCAGGGGCTGCATATACACATTGAACAACAGTGGAGACAGAATGGAACCCTGCGGAACTACGCAAGTTAACGCCCGGGGGCTAGATGTTTCAGCCCCCAGCACCTACCCGAGAGGAATGAGAAGAACCATCCAAGGACAGTCCCGTCCAGACCTCCCAAGTCTCGCAGCCGTCTCAACTGCAGTCCAGGGTTCATGGTATCAAAAGCGGCCGAGAGATCTAGCAGGATCACAAAGGTCAAACATCCTGCGTCCATCTCCTGGTGGAGATCATCCACCAAGGCCACCAACGCCATCTCAGTACTGTAGCCGGGGCGGAACCCAGATTGAAAATGGTCAAGGAAACCGATGCTGTCCAAATGTGCCTGGAGCTGCAGTGCCACTGCCCGTTCAATAACCTTCCCTAAAAAGGGAAGATTAGAGATGGGTCGGTAGTTGGCGAGTGCGTCCACATCCAAAGATGGCTTCTTCAGCAGGGGGCGCACCACAGTCTCCTTGAGACTGGGCGACAATCTCCCCTGCCGAAGGGACGCGTTCACTACCCTCACCAGCACCGTCCCCCAAGGCTTTCACTAACCAGGACGGGCACAGATCTAGTTCACAACTAGTGGCTCCGACAGACCCCAGGACATTCACCGCATCAGTCGGTGTCACTTCCTGAAACTCATCCCAGAAAGATTGACCAGACAGTGCCTCCATAACCTCGTGCCCCTCACTTACTGCTTCCAATCCGGTGTCAAAGTTACTCTGGATCTGAGCGATCTTGTCTGCAATGTAATGGGGGGGGATGGCTTAACTCCACCCTTTTCCTAACAGAATCCCTTCTGCCCCTATGGAACACCGTGACATGACACCACTCTGTGGGGGTGGGACTACTCCCATTATCAACTGAGCCTGGGCTCAGAGCCTGGCTGCATTGGGACTGGACTCAGGCTGGTCCAGTACAGTCAGACTTGGTTTGGGCTCAAGCATGATTTTGGACTCAGTACAGTGGCTGCCCAGCAGCTTTAATTCTGAAAGTGATCTGCTGGTGAAAAGCCTGACTGAAATGAGTAGGGCTTGTGTCAGCAGCAAAGCAGTTGCAAGATATTTTCCTTCAGAAGGAGGATGGTAGGACAAATTACTAGTTTGCAGGGCTGTCCCATGTCATGTAGGATGAGTTTTCAGCCTAGGCAGCTGCTACATGGTTTCTATATATGTGGCTTATGACATATAGGGACAGGAGTACTGGATGGACTTAGTTCCTTCAGTTTTACAAGCCTGCTGCCACCAGTGCCAGTTTCTCTCCACTCTGAGCCACTGTTTGTGGAAGAATTGTCTCCTGCCCATCACTGAGACACTGAAAGTTCTACACCTGGATGGACTGACTCATCATGGGAAGAGTAAGGGGGAAGACAGTGAGAAACAGATGTGGACAGATGAAAGAGGAATGAAAGGAGGGGCAAAGAGGACAGTCAAGAGTCTGCCCCAATCTTCTATTTCCCCTAAATTACTTGCCTAAACAGCTGTTCTCCATTTTCTGTTATTTTGTATTTTCTAAACCACTTTGGCTCAAATCACAACTGTAAAAATCTATAAGGGGCTGGGCTGGCTCTATGTAAGGGAACATGAAATACCTCATTTTTCATCCCAAATCAGCAAGAAAAATAAATACTATCAGAGCAGAGAGGAAGTTTCCCAACTTTTCTTCAGCGATTTCTTAAATGTTGGAAGTGCATAATGTGCTTTGATCTTCCTACTCTCTGCCCCTTCTCATCCCCCCCCCCTCCCCGAAATGACAGACATCATTAACAGCTTTTAGCAGGGAAGTACTAAAGAAAATTGCAATTTGAACCTGGAAGACATTACAAACTATTTCAGGTAACTTAGAATAGCGGAAAGAAATGACTCAAGAATTACTAATGGGTAATGGTGTGTAGACAGACAGACACCAGTGAAAATGAAAACATCTTTTCTCCTGTGAAGGCACTAAAAAGATGGACAGCCCAATCCTGAAAGCGTTCCACTGGCACAAGTCTCTTCGGACTGGGCGGAAAGAAGAAAATACAGACTAATCAGTCTACTGCCTTTTCAGTCACAATCCCCTCTTTTAGGGAGACAGTCACTGGCAGAAAGCCGTAGCCAAAGAGATGTTCTGGTACCATGATACGAATGACACTATCCTACCAAAGTAGTAGGGGGCTGTCGTAGGTCAGAACAAGTGAGCACAGAATAACCTTGGCTTCCCACAAGTCTCTTGGGATTTGGACTGGGCTCTAGGGTAACCATCCCTTCTCAATAAGACAATATGGGGGAACCTACAGGAGAGGGTCTCCAGAGAAATTTTGGTTGATTTTCTTTGGGAGAAGATGGACTGGTCCTCAAAGGCTTTGCTGTTGTTTGTAATTTCATCTTTCTATTCTAAAAAGGAAAAGGTTACTGCTGATGCTCCCAGACATAGCTTTTAGCCACTAATGATGAGCTCTCTGGGAAAAAACACTTTTCTGGGTCCGAGTGCCTATAATTTCTACCTGTCATCATTTCAGAAGTCAAAAATAGAGAAAATAAAATATTTTGACCTCTTCAGTGATCTGTAACAACCGTCAAAAAGTAAAGAAGGGAAATGTCTACCCTTACACATGCCACCAATCAACATGACACTTACATTCAGATTTATCAAAGGATTAACAAAATACATTTTTGTTGTCCTTTACGTTTTAATGAATTAGTAACATTCAATAATTGAAGGAATAAGCTTTTTATTAGACTCTTAATAAAACTGGGAAAGAAAAGAAGATAAAGATGTTTCTGGAATATAAAGGGAAATGAAGTTCAGATAAATGTAATAAAGGATACAAAACTCAAATTGAGCATTGCTACCTTGTGTGAGATTCCACTCCAAAGAGTTCTCAGTAAGAATTTGGAGTAGTAGAGAATATTGAACAATCTTGCTCTTAATAACTGAGAGTCTAACCCAGAAAAACACCAAAGTACTTGCTTAAGTTTAAGCATGGCAGCTTCCCCCCAGGACTAAATGTGAACTAGACACAATGCTCTGTTCTATAGAACTTCTACTGTAACACACCTTGTCTCAGAATTCCTCCAGCGCAATATTTCTGCATCTTTAAGCCTCTCATAATTCCTTCAGTGCAATCTTTCTGAACTTTAAATTCACCCTCTCTGCCATTTTCCTTGCTAAGCAGCACTACCTTGCCACCCATGCTGAATCACATTCTTGCAACCCCTGCTATCTCTTCTCTACCTTCAACTCCCTTCTCAAACCCCCCTGTCCTTCAACCCCCTCTTCCCTCGCTGCTCAGGATCTCGCTTCATTTTTCACCAACAAGACTGATAAAATCTGCCAGGATATTGCTTCCCACTCCTTGTCCCGTTTGCCTTCCCCCCAGGTTTGTTGGCATTTCGTCAAGCCTGTAAGACCTGGCTGTTCGCCCAGGACTTCGGAGGGGAGGGGGGAGGGGGGGTAGTTGGGGGGTATTTTTAAGACATTTTTATGATATTTCTAATTTAATGGGGCTATGGATTTTTAAATGGATTTTTTAGGGTATTTTATTTGTGTGTTTTATGCTGTAAGCTGCCCCGAGATGCCGTAGGCATGAGGGGGCGGCTAATAAATAAATAAATAAATAAATAAATAAAGTCGCCTCCCATATTAAGAACCAACCGACCAACTTCCTTGTTGATCTTTTTTCGGACCCTGTCCACTTTACCAGGGGAAATAGCCCCCAACCACCTTATCCTCTCGATCATATGTGTCCATATGAATCTAGTCTGTGGCAACAGCTGGGCCACGCTGGCTAAATCCCTTTTAATTCTAACTACCAATGCTACTCCCATCTCCCGTGGAAGGTTGTTCTCTCCAAAGTGAACAACTATGATGTCTGGATGTTTTCCAGATGCGGCCGCGTATAGGACTGGCATGAGCTGCTCCCATCTCATACCAGACCTAGCCATCCATACCACCTCTGCAGAGTCACTAAGGCCCAATTGGGTGCCCCAATGTGATCGACTCGCCACCTTGGCTGCCCAGTACACCAAGCTGTGCCCGATTATCCATTTTAACCTCCGGGGTCGGAGTGCAGTGGCATCTGAAATGAACAATAAGACAACGATTAAGAGGTTACACTAACTGAGCAGAGGGCGAACATAAGACCTGATCGCCGAAGAACGCCAGCGGCCAATGCTGCAGACTAACGTATCGGAAAGCCCCATTGCCGACGCACAACTAGCAGCGCCAATCCGGAACAAATGAGACCCGTAATGAAGGGAAGAAAGATGGAGGCGGGTGACACATTCCCTAAGGACTGCCGAAAACTGGTGGTGGGTTAGATAAGCCCCGTCAGAGTGCCGTAGGAGTTGTCCCAGCAAGCGAGGGTGAATAGACAGGTACTTTGTTACTGCAGCCACTGGACAAAGCAGAGGGTCACCTGCCTGCTGCAACATGATGGTATGACCAACTCCCCTCTGATCCGTTTTAGATTTACGCAGAAATAACTGCAGAGCTAAAAGCGAAATGTGAGTGTCCTCAACCAAGACCGCCGAGCCTTCACAAGATCTATGAGATTCAACGGTCAGTTCACTGACTCGAAAAGCCCCGAAGGCCAATTTAAATACCACCTCGAATAACTGGGCTTCGTACAAAGAGTAAAAGACCCCGGGGAGGACAGCCACAATGCACACGAGTAAATCAGGATTGATAGGCAATCTACTGTCTATGTGTCTACCATGCTGTCTGGCCCAGCTCTCAAGCAACCGGCAGCTGAAGAAACCCTGGTTCAGAGAGGAAAACCTGCCAGGCCACTAACAAAAGCCAATGCCGACAGTTTACCCCCAATGGTGTTGGAGGAAAGGCCCTTCCTACATAGGGACATGGTAAATTGCAATGATTGGGCTTCTGGGATGGGAAAACCTAAGGGCCAACCCATCGTGATGCAAAATTGTTGAAATTCAGTGAAAGCACTCGCGTAAGCTGCCCGAGTTCTGGGACCCAGGGAGCCCTGAACTGACTGGAATAACTCTATGATCCAAGAGTCCAGATGTCCTGCGGAACCACCTCTGGATGCTGTTGTGCGTCTGGAGCCAACTGGTGGAAAAGGTCCATCTGAAGATGAGAGAGAGCGTCGGTGATGCCGTTGCTAATTCCCAGGACATTCTTGGACACAAAACAAATGTTAAATCGGAGGCACTGTAACACAAATTTCCGCACCAACCGCATGGTTCAGGCTGATTTAGATGACATTGAGTTAATCACTTGGACAACAGCAAGGTTGTCGGACCAGAAAAGCACAAGCTGGTTTGCAAACACCTGTCCCCACAGACAGACTGCCACCATGATGGGGAATAACTCTAGGAAGGTGAGGTCCCTGGTTATCCCTAGCGAGACCCATTCAGCCAGCCATGGTGTATTGCACCATCTGCCTCTGAAATACAGGCCGAAACCAATGCTCCCTGCAGCATCAGACTGGACTTGGATCTCAAGCTTCCAGCTGCAACTGCCGCCTCCAAAAACTGACACCGTTGTAATGTGCCAGGAACCTACTCCACATCAGGAGATCCTCTCGCATGTCGGCAGTAACTCTGATGTGGCAGTGTTGGGGAAGATCTACTGCAATGGCACTGTTGCCATGGAAACCATGTCAGGTTGTTGCGCGCTGACAGTCTCGCATCACCTCCCCCCCACCCCCTCCTATTTCCCGAGCCGCAGCCTCAGTTCCACACAGGGCAGGTGACTTTGCTCCCCACCCCCCACGCCTTCTTAAGCGTGGTGGTGATCGGGGTGGTGGAAGGGGCCTGATTTACATGGATTGGTCTCGGGGCTGGTGGATGAATATACCAGTGGGTGTCCTCCATTCTAAACCTCCATCACCCACACACACACACACACCCGTTGCACAGCAGCCTCACGGTAGGCGCTGTACACGTTGGCCCTGTACACAGAGCAGCCCAGCCTTTCAACTAGGCCACCACCACCCCCGACGAGTTGATATCTGTCGGTCTAGGGACAGGTTTTTTCAAGTGCGAGGCGGCGGACACGGTAAGTTGTGTACCCCCACCCACGCGCAAGCACAGATGGCAAAGAGGGGTGACAGGAAGAAGGGCAAGGCCCCAACCAAGGAGGCACCTGCAAAGAAAGCAAGGCAGTGGCCGCCAAGCGGGGGGGTACAGTGCAATGGCACTGTATAAACAGGACAAGAAAGCTTGGCCCGGGGCTACAACCCAACATGCAAAATTAAGCAAGCCAAGCAAAGACTGCAGTTGCTTAACCGTGACCTTCCTGGCTGCCAAGCATGCCTGCACCGTACTCCGCAGGGAACCAACCTTATCCTCAGGCAAACATGACACCCCCAGCACGGAGTCCATTTCTATCCCTAGGAAAGTCAGTAACGTTGCGGGTCCAACTGTTTTTTCTGAAGCGAGAGGAACTCCGAGCTCCTCCGCCATGGACTCGAAAATCCCCAATAGATGCCCACAGTCCTGTGTACCAGGCCGCCTGATGAACAAAAAATCATCGATATAATGGATGATGATATTAGATCCCATTCGATGCCGGACTACCCACTCAAGGAGCGTGCTGAAACTTTCAAAGGCGGCACAAGAAATCGCGCACCCCATGGGCATCGCCATGTCATAATAAAACATGCCCTGGAACTGAAAGCCTAGCAGCTTAAAATCGAGCAGATGGACTGGAAGCAAATGGAAGACTGACTTGATGTCACATTTTGCCAGAAGTGCCCCTTGCCCACATGCCCTGGTCATCTCCACCGCCTGGTCGAACAAAGCATACCGGACTGAGCACAGCTCGTCCAGAATTGCATCGTTGACAAGATTCCCCTTTTGGGTATGACAGGTGATGAATCAAGCAAAAATCACCCGGGGTTCTTTTTGGCACAATGCCTAATGGCAATATGTGCAATTCCTCCATTGGAGGCTGTGCAAAGGGGCCCGCCAACCTTCCTTCCTTTATTTCCTTCAGGAGTTTGGCTTGCACCAAATGCTCCCGTCCCACTACCGATTTCAGATTGTTCGTCCACTGCCTAATTTTAACTCCCACTGCCAGTATCCTAAAACTGAACCTAAATCCCTGCAGTACGTAATCAATGGCGCTCTGGTTGGGGCACTCATGAAGCGCTCTTTGGAGCGCTTCATGGCGCACCAGCGTTCGCGCCCTTGCTAGCCCCACTCCCATTACCGGTTGGGGGGTACTTCCCCTGTCTATTTCTGTTCCCTGTCTTGACACGGCTACACTGTGCTGCTGGGTGGTTGCCGCCGCAGTGGGCGTAAGCGTGCCAAAAGCAGCAAGGGGAGCGGGCGCACCTTCCTGCACCATTATACTCCCAGCAAGTGGCACCCCTCACTGGGGCTCAGCGTCCGTCTTCCCGAAAGGGGTCATTAACTGGCGCCATCCCTCCCTTAATGAGCGCGTGCCTGCTGTCAGCTCTTGGGGCATTGGATGCATCGTTCATGCACGCCGGCCATAGGTCTTGTGCATAAACATCCCATCGCATGCCAGGGGTAATGGATGCCCTCTTCCGAAAGGCCTCGTCATAGCAAAACCATGCCCCTGGATGCCCGGTATCGAATGCACGCCTGACAATATCCTGATACTTGCTCAGTTCCATTGCCCTGCTGTGTGATATCTCAAACATAATTCCCATCAAGATTGTGAAGGCGGCTGACCAGTTAGACCAATTCCCTTTCCTTAGGCTCGTCCCTAGCTGTTGGATCAGGGATGGGCTCAGTGAAAAGGAGCGAAAAAACGTCCACATATTCACCCTTCCAAATTTTATCTCGCATTGCCTGCATGAGGTGAGTGCTGTAATGGCTGCGTAGCCACCCGCAAGCGGTGGCGGTTCCTGCCTAAGTTGATTGGCCACACATGTATGGGGGCCCAAACCTGTGTAGCCTGTGGTGCCCAGCCCTGTGGTGGGACGGCCGGTGCATGTGCACTGTACCGCCCAGGCCCCATGTGGTCACCCCTGTCGCCTACCCATGAAGCGGTTACAGTGCTGGTGACCGCCCCGCATTCACTCGTTGATGCTCCCGCCCACGCCTGAGATGCCGAGGCCCGCCCAGCCATGCTTGCCTCTGGGCAGCACCTGCCCATTTGGGAACCCTGCTGATCCGGCCACGGAACCCAGGTGCCCATCCATCCCCCATCTGGCAGGCGGATTAGCGATATAGCATTGGTGAGAAATGTTTGCCCCCTCCCCACAGGAACAAGTATACACACTCATAGGGGGAGCCACATTGTCTTGCATTTGTGGAAGGGGAACATCAGGACCCTCATTCTCCAACTGCTGGCCTGGCTTTGATTGTGCACCGGTGGCGTTGCGCACTGCCCTCTCGATAGCCTCCATCCTCTGCAGGATTGCCTCCAATTGCTCCTGACTCCCCTGTTGGAGGTCCTGCGCGTTACATTCCCGGGTTGCGTACTGCTCCATCTGCTCGCCCTGTGGATTCCTGCCAGGCTGCTGCCTCTCCTGGGTTGCAGCATCATCCTACGTCACCTGTCGCGGTTCCCCTCTGGCACACTGTCTGTCAGGGCTCTCCTGCCTGAAACGAGATGTGACACCGCAGCGGCGCCTACCCCTCACCCGTGGTGGGGGGGCATCTTCCCACCCCTGTGTGAGGGGCCTGACCCCGGGCAAGGGAAAGTCCACCCCAGGTGGAATAGGGGGAGCATCCATCCAGTGCTTGATGGCAGCTTCACATCCCCCAAGTCTGGCCTGCAAGGAGTCTAGAACCACTGCAAATGGGTCCCCATCGATCCCAGGGGCGCCAGTCGGCAACCCCTCAACAACAGAGCCCCCGCTCGGCGGCCCCTGCCTTGCTTTCTTTTCAGGTGCCTTCTTGGTTGGGGCCTTGCCCTTCTTCCTGCCACCCCTCTTTGCCATCTGTGCTTGCGCGTGGGTGGGGGTACACAACTTACCATGTCCGCCACCTCGCACTTGAAAAAACCTGTCCCCAGACCGACAGATATCAACTCGTCGGGGGGGGTGACCTAGTTGAAAGGCTGGGCTGCCCTGTGTGCAGGGCTGATGTGTACAGCGCCTACCGTGAGGCTGCTGTGCACGGGGGGGGGGGTGAGGGATGTTTAGAATGAAGGACACCCACTGGTATATTCACCCACCAGCCCCGAGACCAATCCATGTAAATCAGGCCCCTTCCACCACCCTGATCACCACCGCGCTCAAGAAGGCGTGGGGTGGGGGGAGCAAAGTCACCTGCCCTGTGTGGAACTGAGGCTGCGGCTCGGGAAATAGGAGGGGGTGGGGGGCAGGCGATGCGAGACTGCCAGCATGCAACAACCTGACACGGTTGCCATGGCAACAGCGGCATTAGCGCTCCCCGGCAGCAGCAAAGTCGCAGCTATGTGCGTCTCCCTTCTCCCACTGAGGGAGGGGCGCAAAGCTCCCACACCCTTAAGGGGTCTGCCAGATTAGACAGACCGATGGGCAGGGGAAACTTGATGAGATCATCCCTGCTCTCTACAACCAATCCCTCTACCTGTCCCCTTGACCCTATCCCCTCCCGCTTTCTGACCTCTATTGCCCCCACTGTCTCACCATCTCTCCTTCTCTACTGGCTCCTTTTCTTCTGTCCTCAAACATGCCACTGTTTCCCCTATCCTAAAGAAGCCCTTCCTTGACCCCTCCAATTACCATCCCATCTTTGTTGTATCTCTGATTATGTTGTAAGCCACTCTGAGATGCTGTTGCAGGAGGGGCTGGCTAAGAAATCCAAATAAATAAATAAATCTCCTTCCCTTTGCCTCCAAGCTCTTAGAGCACGTTTTCTATGCACGCTATCTTGACTTCCTCTCCACCAACTCTTCCCTTCATCCTCTCCAATCTAGCTTCTGTCCTCTCCACTCAACAGAGACCACACTCACTAAAATCACTAATCTTTTCTTAGCTAAATCCAATCACCTCTACTCCATTCTTGTCCTGCTTGATCACTCTGCTGCCTTTGACACTGTTGACGATGCACTCCTCCTCGACTCACTCTGCTCCCTTGGTTTCCAGGGCTTGATCCTTGACTGGTTCTCTTCCTACCTCTCTAATTGCTCCTTCAATGTATCTCTTGCTGGTACCTCCTCCACACCACTTGCCTTCTCAGTTGGGGTTCCCCAAGGCTCTGTCCTCAGCCTCTTCTCTTCTCTCCCACTCTGTCCCTGGGCAAACCCACTAAATTGCACAGCTTCCAGTATCACCTCTATGCTGATCACACTCAACTCTCTCTCTCCCCCCCACCCCCTCTCTCCCACTCTATCCAATCTCGTATAACAAACTGTCCTCTCTGACATCTCCGCCTGGGTGTCTCGCTGTCAACTTAAATTTAATATGGCCAAAACTGAGTGCCTCATCTTCCCTCTGAAGCCTACTTCCTTCCTTCCTTCTTAATTCCTTCTCAATTTCCATTCCCACGGTCACCATTCAACCTGTCTCTCAGGCATGTAGCCTGGGGTTCATCTTTGACTCTTCCCTTTCCTTTAAACCAGAAATCGAATCTGTTGCTCAATCCTGTTGTCTCTCCCTTAGCAATATCGCTAAGATCTGTCCTTTCCTCACCGTCTCCACTGCTAAACCCCTAGTCCATGCTATGGTTATCTCTCGCCTTGACTATTGTAACCTCCTTCTCACTGGCCCTCCCTGCTCTCCCTTTGCCCCCTCTCATTTATTCAAAACTTTGCTGCCTAGATCATCCACCTTGCCTGCCACTATGATCAAGTTCAGCCCCTGCTCTTCTCTCTACCCTGACTTCCTTTACCTGAACACATTCAGCACAAGCTTCTTGTTTTTACCTACAATGCTATTCATGGCCTTGCCCCCTCCTATCTGTCTACACTCATCTCCTGCTACACTCCTGTCCAAAGGCTCCGTTCCTCCTCTTCCACCACCCTCACCTGTTCACAAATCCCCTGCTCCTCTAAGCGTATTCACCTTTTCTCCCTTGATGCTCCCATGCTTGGAACTCCCACCCCAAATACATTTGCTCTTCTCCTTCCCACCTCCAAATCCCTCCTGAAAACCTCTTTTCCATCAGGCCTTCCCTAACTCCTCATCCCCGTAGCCCCCTTCCTGATTTTCTGAACATCACCTTTCTCTATGTAACTAAGCTAAGCACGTGTACCTGCAACCTCATGACTTCATGAATGTATCCTTGGGTGATTTCAGACGTTACGGTGGGCCCCATTCACCACGTGTCATGGGGTGGTTCGGACCACGGCCCGGGGTGAAAGGGCGTGCCAACAAACGTGCGTCGCTTCTCCCTGGGCCACAGGGACCGGCAAACCATGGCCTGTGGTGGATGGGACCCGCCGTAACGTCTGTCAGGGTACCGCGGATTGTGGTGGGGCGGGGCCACGTGGCGCAGCATGCTGACGTATGGCCCCGCCCCCTGCATGCCACGCCGGCCCTCCCCCCGCCTGACAGGCAGCGAGAGTGGCCAATCCGGCCGCACTCACCACCGCGGTCGGGGGGGAATGGATTCCACCACCGGCAGCGGTGAGGAAACAGACATGACGATTCAGTCACCCCTGCCGTAGTGGCCATTCACCACACTTCTGGACCCGCTCATGTCCTTGGGTCCAGAAGTGTGGTGAATGCAAACGCAGCCTGCGTTTGACTGCGGTGAACATCTGCCGGGTAGCAAACAGACGTTCTCCACAGTCAAACGCGGATCGCGTTTGAGTGTGGTTCAGGCGTGGTGAATCTTGGATTCGTCACGTCTGAAATCACCCCTTGTCTCTCCCTTTGTTGCCTCCACCCCTCGTCTCTCCTCCCTTGTCTTTCTTGGATTGTAAACCCCCTGGGAATATTTCCCTCTCTTTCTCCGTTCCTTTCCCCCTTGTCTCTCAGATTATAAGCCCCTCAGGCCTTTGCTAGGAGTGCGTAGCAGGCACATCATTTGTTTCCATTTTAGTTTTCATTTCTGTTTACAGAAAAAAACTTTGTTTTGGGGGATTTTGTAAACGACCCCTACCATTTTCATTTTATCATTATTTTGTTTTGTTTTATTAAAAATAATTTAATTTTTTAAAAATAAATAAATACAGATGTTCAAAATGCCCCAGGACCATTCTGCACATGTACAGCACTTCTCCAAAACAGCACTGGCAACGTCAGCACCATTTTGGAAAAGGACAGCCGGTCTACTCATGCGAAAAATGGCTACTGCGCATGTTCAGACTGGCTGCCCTTTTCCAAAATGGTGCTAACGCTGCCAGCACCATTTTGGAAAAGGGTGTGTATGCACAGAATGGCCCCAGCAGTCATTTTGCACATGTACAGGTTTTTATTTTTTATTTTTAGAACAAAAATGGGCTTTTTTGATCATTTTCATCCGTTTCTATTCGCTGCCAGTTGTTTCATTCATTTTAATAATTAACAAAAACAAATTGCACACCCCTAAGCCTTTGCAGCTGAAAGTATTCTGTGGAAGTAGTCAGCCTATTTTCACCATGAGTAGTAACACTGAGTCATGTACTGAAGTACTCTGTTAATTCATGGCTCAAGAGCTCTGTTCTGATTCATGGTAATAATTATCCTGCCGTATTTATTTGCACAATTGGACCTTAACACTGGCAAAACTAACAACACTAATAAAATTTTCCTGGTACTCTTTCCTTTGGTAAATCCAGACATATGTAAAGAGACATTACAAGTTCTGGGTTGTTGCTGTTTTTTTCAAAATGTGCCTGTCTTTTAAAATAAAAGGTCTTTGTTCATTTTTCAAAACTGAAATCCTCGGTATCAGATTGAAAATGTAATGTATTGACTAGTTAGGGATGTTCTAGGAAGTAATATCTGGGATTCAATAGGGTAACTGGAGTACATGGTTTGAGAATTGTGGCCATTATCTTCTGCCTTACATACTATAGTCATTGATTCCCAATTCTACCAAATGCTCCTGCTTTTCAAAACCTTTCCGGAAAACTGCATACAATGTATTAATAAGGGTGACTTGGAGTGATAACTTGCATTTCAGCCAAAAAATGATTACAAGCTACAAGTAGCAATACCTGGAGCTATCAAAATCTGAATCAAACTCTTAATTGGCTCTACTCTCAAAGAGTTTCATACATATTCTAGATTTGAAAGAATAAGCACGATGACAACTTTCTTTTCAGACAAAGCTGCAAAGGAAAGCTTACATTCATGTTGCCCTGAGTAGATCCAGCTGGCTGTGGGTTCCGACAGATGCTCAAATAAGTGATCTGAAAACCTTTGTGTTCCCCTTGAAATGCTAAACATTTAGGGTTCCCTCAGACAAGCTTTTCTTAGCTCCTTAAAAAAATACCCAAGCAGCAGAGTTGGTATTTTTTCCATTTCTCCAATATATGTGCAACGTGCACCCTCTAGTGGCAAATTAATATTTCTGCCTCATCGGGACCCAGAGCTTCTGCAGCTCAAAGTGCATCGTAGCACTGAGTTTTCCTCTAATATATTCCGTCTATTTTGTGAGATATTTTCACTCTACTGTAGATCGTGCCATATGACAGATGAACAAGTAATAAGGGGAATTTTTAATTAATTCATTAACACTTTTAACATTAGCAGCTGGCTGTGATGGCATTAACGTGCAGGTGGTGTGTGCTTTTGTAAGAATTCTATTGGAATGGAGGTCACAGATTCCGTTTCAGCATTAACACAATATTTGCTCATCTATAATAAAAGAAGGGCTTTCTTAGTAATTTCTTATCTCAAGGCCCAGCTTGTTCTGTGAAGGCATACTACAAAATGTCCTAAGAAAGGCTCACTTTTGTGTAGTTTGCAGAGTACAATAGTGGACCAGGGTTCTCCTAATAGTTTAAGCTGTTGGATTTTCCTCTGTGCAGTTGGAACACAAAGCTGATTTATGAAAAAGGGAGGGAAATCCAAAAGAAAAAGAAAATAGGGACGAAAGTAGAAGTAGTACTCGTCAAATAAGCATTACTAACTCTAAAGCGGTAGAGGACAGAATTGCGTGCTTTGTTTCTCAGGAGTACAGCCCAAAGAGCTGGCAGAGATGGCTGAAGCTCTGTTGTATGCAGCAGGCCTATGGTGTCCAGTTAAGGAATTACTCTCTAGCTAGAGAAGTAACTATTCTTTAACTCATTAAAATCCGTTCCGGATTGGCTAACAATGTTAAAAAAATAATAAAAAATCACCATTTTCTTTTACCTCCCTTGCATTCTTCAGAAAAATCACTAGACAAAGAGGCAGGGCCCAGCTCTTGAAGTAGCGACAGCCCTCAATACCTGCACCCTGCAACACCAAACACCCTCTTCCTCCAAGACGTTGTCTATTTAGGTGTTGTTGGAGCAGCTATTGGGCCAGGGGGAAGACAGCTGGGCTTCCCTGTTCAGACTCATGGACCTAGCCCATAGTATCGATTACTGGACCCATCTGGGTGCTCCAAAACCTACGAGAGAGAGAGACGGGGCAGTGCTTTCATCCACGCAACTGCTCCTACACCCAGCACATGGCCAGTAGTTCATCTTTTCTTCCCAAGGGCAGCACATGGCAGAGTGGGGAGACAGATGGCTGGATGAGAGGCCTGTGATCTGACCCAACCCTGCCAGGCAGGGATAAGGTACTCAATTTGCCTGAGACCTTGAGGCTCAGGATAGGTCATATTTTAGCTGTGGGAGCCACCATCCACCATCCATACGGTACTGTGACATCACAGTGCTCTATAGGGGGGGCAGGGCCATACTGGAAAGGGGCAGGTGAATGCCTTAACTCTGGCCCTTTTTGGACATAGCTCTTCCCCTAATGGAGCACAGTGGGTGGAAACAGAAGTGATCATGCTGCCATGGCAACGTGGCCCAAGGGAGGGAGCCACAGCAGACACAGTCTGGACCAGGTCAGACTGCTCACCATGCTTGGGCCACAGGGGAGGGTGGGGAGTTGCAATTACATGTGGCCACCCCTGCCCATGCACTGTGCCCAGCACCCCACCATGACAGGCAGACATGGAGGCCAATGACAGCCACCATAGTGGCCGACCAGGGTGAATCAATCCAGGCCAGGTCACAGTGGGCCACATCATATGTGATAGCCCAGTGTAGCCCGCTTTGCCCTGATTGGTTGGAGGCTGGCACGGGCTATGGCCTGTACATAATCTGGGGGTCAGAGCCCGGGCTATCCTCCAACACAGCCTGGAGCAATCCCAGGTCAACATCTGGCAGGCCCTCAATAGACATGCTGGTGGCTCACGGGGCAAAACATGAAAATGTGGTCTACCGACACCACAATTCTCTTGGGGGTGTGGCCATGCTGGAAACAAGCTGGGAGTGCCTTAGCCCTGCCCCTTTTCCAACATAGCCCTAACATTTACGAAGCATTGTGATGTTACAACATTCCATGCAAAGTTGGGGCTGCTTGAACCATTGGGCCCTGGCTCATAAGAAACTGGCAGCAAGGAGCTCAGGCCCAACGCAGTCAAGCTTGGGTTTTATTGTAATCTCAATACTGAGCAAGGAAGCAGCTGTTATCACGAAATATTAAACAGGTCTGATAGATTTTGTAGCATAATGAGGTAGAAGTGGTTCAATGAAGTCCCCTTAAACTAACACTTTAGGGCAAATGCTTTGGTATTACTGGGATAATGGGATGATGGATTACATGCAAGGCAGTGATTAATTTAATTCCTGTTTTTATTAATTAATCCTGAGAGGGAAGAAGAGAACCTGTTTCAAAAATGAGGGAAACAACTGTTCCAACGGCTATTGGCGTATAGTAAAGTATACAGTTGCATATCTCCACCATATTCCTTATTTCCAGTGCTCTCTGCTGTAAAGGACTATAATTAAGGTGCTGTATAAAAGTTAGTAATTACTATGTATACAAATATATTTAACTCCCTTTCCTTTGAGCTTTCTTGTTCTGATCAATACAAACACATACAAAAATGACTTGTTTTAAGCACAAGTGGAGATTATGCAAATATTCATGAGAAACATTAACTTGTTTATAACCGTAGGTTTATTTTTTCCTCACCAGCCCCTAAAAGAAGCTCTCCATAGTAACACCCAACAACAAAAGGTTTTCCCTTATCAGGTACTAAAGTTTTGGGGACCTATCTGGTCCAGGCTAGATCGAGCACACTTCCTCATCCAAGCCCCTCAGGACAGGCTCCCAATCCGTGGGAGACCCCTCCCTATGGAGCACTGTGACATTATGGTACCACATAAAAAGTGGGGCTACCCAGACATACTGGGCCTGGTCTTAGAAGTGTCCAGCCTTATTGGGCACAGACTCAATGTAGATTGGAGGGGGCAAATATGGCAACATAAGGTCATAAGAATATAAGTGCCATACTGTGTCAAACGACAGTCCATCGAGCCAGCATCCTGTCGCTGACAGTGGTCAATCTTGGTCGCTTGGGAACAGTACGCAGCAGGCCATAATGGAGGCCATAACTGAGTGATCCATTGCCTGTCATTCACTCCTATCTCCCAACAGTCAGATGTTACATCCCGCAACCTGCTTGGCTAAAAGCCGTTAATGATCATATCCTCCAAGAACTTATCCAATCCTTTTTTTTTTTTTAACCCAGCTATACTACTGGCATTGACCACAGCCTCTGGCAATGAATTCCACACGTTAATTGTGTGTTGAGTGAAAAAATACTCTCTTTTATGTGTTTTAAATCTGCTGCCAGTTAGTTTCACTGAGTGTGCCCTAGTTCTAGTACTATTTGAGAAGATAAATAACCACTCCCTATGTACTTGTTCTACACCAGTCATGATTTTATAAATTTCTATTTTATCCTCCCTCAGTCGTCTCTTCTCTAAGCTGAAGAGCCCTAAACCTATCAAATCTCTCCTCATATAGAAGTCATTCCATACCCTTTATCATTTTTGTTGCCCTTTTCTGTACCTTTTCTAGTTCTATTATGGGTGAAAACTAATGTGACAGCACCTGAGTGCTGCCACCACAGACTTACCCGGTCCAGCGTTGGACCAGCACTGTGGTCAGGAATTGGCCAGGTCCCCAAACTGACATGACAGGGGCCTGGCTGCCAGGGAGGATGGGGAGCTAAATCGACATACCTCCGCCTTGCCTTGCATCCATGCTGCTTCCAGTGGTCCACTCCCGTCCCTGATGGGTGGCCATGATGGCCAACGACAGCTGCCATGGTGCCCAGATCCAGTGGTGCTCCTGACCATGGTAAGTAAAGTGAGCTTTCAAACATGAAAGCCAGCTTTAATCCCAGTCAGGTAGCGGGATCCTGACTGGTGGAGTATAGCCCAGGCTGTTACTCGGGAACATCCTCGAGTCACTGCCCAGGCGAACCCCAACCATGGTTGGAATCCAGCCTAGGGAAACATTTGGTAGGTGCATTTCAATGTGATGGTGGCCCCTGGCTTAAGCCACACTAAAGTGTGTTAGAACCAGGTCACCATCACGTTTGAAAACACCCTATAACTTCTTTTTGAGATGGGGCGACAAGAACTGCACACAATATTCAAGGTATGGTCACACCGTAGATTTATATAGCAGTATTATATTTTCTGTTTCATTCTCTATCCCTTTCTAAATAATTCCTAACATTCTGTTTGCTTTTTTGAGCGCTGTCGCACATTGAACTGAGGATTTCAATGTATTGTCCACAGTGACTCCAAGATCCTTTTCCCGGGTGGTAGCCCCTGATTTAGAACTCAGCGTTGTATGGATATAGTTTGGATTTTTTTCCCCTATGTGTATCACTTTCCACTTATCAACATTAAATTTAATCTGCCATTCAGTTGCCCAGTCATCCAGTCTGGCACGATCCTCCTGCAATTCCTCACAGTCCGCTTGTGTTTTAACTCTGAAGGCAGCAGCCAGCACTCTGCCACTCGCCATGGCAAGCAGCCATGATTACCAGCCATGGTGGACCCAATGGCTGGGCTGGCGGGAACAGACATGTTAACATGCTCTGATCCGGTTTACCACAGTTAGGCAGACCTTAGCCCAGCCTGTGACCCTGGAGGTCTCCAGCATCACAGCCCAGGCTAGTCGTCAACACAGACCAGGGCAATTCTGGGCCAACATCTGGCGGTGCCTGCACACATATGCAGGCCAGGCCTGGGCCCAAAACATGACAGAGTAGGTCAAAGCAGCCCACCATCGCATGTGTTAACATCCATAATGTGGCATATTAGATTATGGGGGCAATCCAACGACCCGCATACACCACCCACAGGCACCATGCTCAGGCCGGGATGTGGACGCTCACATATGCATGCGTGTGTGGCATGCATGCACACCCGAGCGCGTGCATTCTAGCCTGAGTGTGGCGCCTACAGGTGGCATACACGGGCTGTTGCATTACCCCCTAATGTGTTTATGTTTACCGACAGACGGTCAGGGGCTTAGTTCAACATACTTATTGGGTATATATCTACAACTAATGCACTTATCTAATTGAATGTTTCCACACAAGGTGACTGATTAATATGCCCCCATTTAATATTGCTAATGGCACTATATATAATATTTCACTGGTTAATGAGACTCTATTTAATGTTACTTGTTCTTCTGAGGAGGAGCAACCAAAGTTAAAAATTACAAGTTACGTATGCACCAGTCATAACTCTTCCCACTATATGATCATATGCTGTATCCTTCTTCTTTTGTCTGCCTTTTAATGTTATGAACTCTTCAGGGCAAGAGTTATCCTTTTACTATGTATTTGTACAGTGACTAGCAATAGCAGTTAGAGCTCTAACTCTGACTGGGCCCTGTGGACACTACCACAATAGAAATACATAAGTAAATAATCATAGCTAAGAACTCATAAAGTTCCTAAGCCTATAAATATATCTTACACTCAGCCAGGATTCATTTTAGTAAAGCTCTAGTATTGGAGATTGATTTTATCAGTGATGTATACAAAGTCACACAACAGCTGTTCCTGCGATCCACTGCAGCAGTCAACATCCAAATCATTCCAAGTCCTCTCATCAGCCATTCTTTAACCCATAATGTTCTGTAAGAGATATCACTTTACCAAATGCTACTCTATATCCTAGCATAGGCTCTTTACTCAGGGTAAAAACAAAAGTGCATGCGGCAGGGCAGCTCCCTGGCCCAAGGTGGGAAACTGCAGTCACCACACCCTGGTGTAAAGGAGGGCGCCAAACAAACATGCGGGCACATGTGGGCCTGGAGTGGCCTGTGTGGGTAGCCCTGAGCTGGGATGCACCTTGGCGATTTTCCCGAGGATGCATCCCAGACCAGCCACCTACCCACCCCAGGGCAGTTCCGGGTCAACATCTGGTAGTGCAGGAACAGACGAGTCCTGAGCCTCAGTGGGTCACCATCACGTTGGTTTTTACCTTCAGAAAAGAACCTACTCCTGAAAGGTGCTGGACTGCAGAATGTAAGCCACAGGCAGGGACTGCATCTATTTCTATGTTCTGTACAGCGCCAGGCACATGGCTGGCGCTATATAAATGTTTATAATTATAATAATAATAACAAAATATCCTATTGGCCAACGGTCTATTTCATTGAAAGAGGCTTTTTTCTTCATTCCTTCAAGATCTGAAACAAAGAATTCAAACAAATCAAAACACAGTATTCTTCCATTTTCCTCCTTTATTTTTCACAGAAGAAAAAGTATAATGAAAATATAAAGAAAATTTATAAAGAGTATAAAGACTAGAATAAAGTGTGCATAATTTTTCCCTTAACTTACATTTCTGCCTTTCAAACTCAGTTTCAACTCAATGAAAAAGCCAACAAATATAGATTTAATTACGTAGAAAAGATGCTTTAACTGCAGTGCACATTCAATACATAAAATCCAGAGAAAACAGTGCTGCTTGAAATGTGTACAAATCAATTCGTTATATTGATTTGAAGTGAGCTGTGCTTTAATTTAAAACATAGATTACCACAGGCCAAACTTGATAAAGCCCTACTTTTGGAAGCACGGTAGCTAAATTTTGCAGATCACCTGAACCTTTTAGCAAAATGGGGACTAATTTGGCTTCTTATTGCTTCCACAAATGACCATCAGACTTTTTCAGGTTAAAAATGTCAGTGAACTCAAAGCTGATTATTAGTCTTAAAGAGGCACTGATACCTTATGAAAAACTCGGAAAGATTTTAAATAACAAATT
Organism: Sphenodon punctatus; assembly: GCA_003113815.1. Taxonomy (NCBI): domain Eukaryota; kingdom Metazoa; phylum Chordata; class Lepidosauria; order Sphenodontia; family Sphenodontidae; genus Sphenodon; species Sphenodon punctatus. The sequence continues at coordinate 28,163 of QEPC01003520.1, read as the reverse complement.
ACATGATAGTGGAATCCAAGTTGAAAAAATAGGTTTTCTCCAGGCCCTGTAAATGTTTTGCTTCTTGAATTGGATAAACTGAATTCTGTACCATGATAACTCGAATTGTTAAAGCGTACAGAGTATACCCACCCAGCTAAAATTGTCAGGTTCTTTGAGTATATTAATAATTTCTTGACAGCATGTGGTTAAATTACTGTAGTATATATGTCCTGTCAGTGTAAGTTCTCCATATCCAGGGAACTGGAGATGGGAGTAAAGGATTATCATTTATCTCCATGTGTGGGAAATCCTGTCAACTGTGATTCTGGGAGCCTCAGGTAAAGGGAATGAGTACCAGGTTTCCCTGTCTCCAGCCTACCTGAGGCTCTGTCAGACCCGCCGTGTGGGGAGATGGCCAGGGGGGTCTCCGGGGCCGCGGGGCCTGCTGCTTGGCCGCTTCCCCCGCTGGCGCAAGGTTTGTTGCACCGCCCACAGCTGCGGAGACCACAGAAGCCCCGGAGATCCCAGCGCAGCAGCAGGTTGCCAGGGCAACCCAGGAACAAGGAGGCATTGCGGAGCTTTCCCCCTCTGCATCAGCTGACAAGGTGTGCCTGCCAGCAGTGTGGCGCTCCGCGCAGCTGCAAGCATGCAAAGGGGCGGGGCAGGAAGCTTAAAACCCCGGCACTGTGAGGCATACAGTGCCGGTAATCAAAGCATTGAGAAGCTGGCCCCCTGCGAAAGCTAAGTTGACTCTTGTTTTGTCTTTGCTTGACTCCTAGCCTGTGTGTTTTAATATTGAGAGCGGGTGTAACCTTGTGTGTCTCCCGGCGTGTGTGTGCAAATGTGTGGTGAACATGTGGCATGTGAGTCCTGTCCCCTTCCTGGGTTGTCTCCCCCCTTCCCCTGCCGGACTGAGAGCCCTATCCCTTATCTCCCCCCACCCTAACCCAGCTCCCTTTCCCTACAATTCGCCCCTTCCTCCACGGAGCTCCCCCTCCCCTGTGGATTGTGGTGCGCTGTGAGTTCCTTGAGTGTTGCAGGATACCGTCCTGTGGAGTCCACTCTGCGCCCACTGATGACAGAGGCCTGACCTCTTTGGGATCTAAAGGTCACCACACTATCCTGACGGACTTCCTTCACAAGTATCCCCTTGCAGAGTGGAACCCGGAGGTCTCCATCCTTGTGTGGGTGTTTCCCGTGTCTCCTTGGTTGCCCCTTCCTTGTTCTCCCCCCATGCCCTTCACAGAATTACCGGCCCCTAGTGCCCCCCCTCTGGTGACAAGGTGGGGGTAATGGATATTGCTAAGGAAGTAGGTGATCTAGTAAGGACAGTACAAACACTAGCCATGGAAATGAGGGATCTGCAAACTAAACACCGTGAACTAGCTACAGCAGTGGCTGGGGGTCAGGGCGGGGCAGGGCCTGTGGGGCTTCCCCCTGCAGCAACTCCCGAGACACCACCAGCCCCTATGCCTGGTGACCTAGGGGCTGCCCAAGAACCAAAGGGGCCCAAGATTGATAAATTCCTTGGGGATCGACGAATGTTCCACGGATTTGTGGCATTGTGTAAATTAAATTTTACTATGCAGTCAGTCACCTACTCAACTGACATGCTAAAGGTGGCCTTCATTATTGGGAATCTGGGGGGAATCGCCCTCGATTGGGCCACCACTTTATTGAAGAGTAACAGCCCTTTGCCATCCAATTATGCTGATTTTCTTAGAGAATTCACATTCTTATTTGAGCATCCCCATCGGGTAAGGGACTCTGAAGCTGCTATCATGTACCTTAAATAGGGGAAAGGGAGTCTACTGGAATACCTTACACAGTTCCAGCACTTGGCCCTGGATTTACAGTGGCCCAATGATGTATTGAAGGTGCTTTTTAGGAAGGGACTCAGTGAGGAACTAAAAGACCAACTTGCCTATACAGTGCTGCCTGATACGTGGGAAAAATTGGCCACCCTCGCTCTCCAGATAGAGGATCGTTTAGCAGAAAGACGTAGGGAAAAGAGGCAAGAAGCTGGAACTTATTTTCCTAGAACTCCCGTGGTGCCACCCCCTACAGCTGAAACTACTAGGAGTCCTGATCCTGAACCTATGCAGTTGGGGGCCTCTCGTGGCCCTTTAACGGCAGAGGAACGGGAGCGGTGACAAAAATCTAGAGCATGTTACTACTGTGGGGATCCCTCCCATTTTATTTATGAGTGCCCCCTCGTATTAACCCAAAGGAGGGAGCAGGGAAACTCCAAAGTCCGGGATGGACAGGGGTCAGCCTGGACTTAAAGTATATTCCCTTAGTCCTTGCCAGTCCACAGACTCATCTTCGGATTCCCGTAACCCTGACCACTGAGGACACTAGATCACTCATAGTATGGGCCCTTATAGATTTTGGAGCGTCTGGGAATTTTATGGATGCGGGATTAGTCCAAACGTACAGTATCCAGACCGAGCCTAAAAGACATCCGGAACCCGTGCACTCTATAGACGGGTCCCCCTTGGTATCTGGTCCTATTACAGTGCAAACTGTTCTCCTAGATTGTGCAATAGGAGACCATCAGGAACAGTTGAATTTTGAGTGTGCAACCCACTCTTTGTAGTAGTACTGGGTGCCCCCTGGCTCTGCCAGCATGACCCCCGTATCTCATGGACACAGAAACGAATTCAACTAATCTCTGGTTATTGTGCCCAAAGGTGCCATCAGTCTAGGCCAACCCTGGATACCATCCCAACCTTCTGTCGGAGTACTATCAAAGACATCCCGAAAATACCGAAGGACTACATGGAGTATGCAGACGTTTTTAGTAAGACACAGGCTGCGGAATTACCCCCTTATCAGGCGTACGATTGCCCTATTGACCTGCAACCAGGGAAGGAACCTCCGTTTGGGCGAATCTATGCCTTGTCTACCCCAGAGTTGGAAGCACTTCGCCTCTATCTGGAGGAGAGCTTACAAAATGGGTTCATCCGACACTCTTGCTCCCCCACCAGAGCACCCATCTTCTTTGTCCCAAAGAAAGACAGGGGACTCAGACCCAGGGTCTTAATGCTATTATCGTTAAGAATCAATATCCACTTCCCCTTATTCCTGAACTCCTGAACCGCCTGCAAGGGGCAAGTATCTTCATGAAATTGGACCTACGAGGAGCATATAATCTGGTGAGGGTCTGGGAAGGCGATGAATGGAAGACTGCCTTCCGGACCAGTTACGAACACTTTGAATATTTGGTCATGCCATTCGGATTGGCTAACACTCCAGCCACCTTCCAGCACTTCATTAATGACATTCTTCGCGACATACTAGACATTTTCATAATCGCATACCTTGACGATATTTTTATTTACTCTACCTCGATACAGCGACACATGGCCCACGTAAAGCAGGTGCTACAACAACTACGCACCTATAAACTATACTGCAAACTTGAAAAATGTGCCTTTCACATCACTACAGTGGACTTCTTAGGCTTCGTGATTAGCCTCTCAGGAATAGAAATGGATGCACGAAAAGTCAAAGCCATTCAACGTTGGCCTCCACCAAAGGCAGTGAAGTCCTTACAACTGTTTCTAGGCAGCATGAATTATTATCGCCACTACATCCCAAATTATGCAGAAATCACAACTCCTCTAACACAATTGCTAAAGAAAAATCAAGAGTACACCTGGGGACCAGAACAACAACATAGCTTCAACTATTTAAAAGAAGCATTCACGACTGCGCCTATATTGCAATTCCCCAATTTCCAAAGGCCGTTTCACATGGAAGCAGACGCCTCAAGTGGGGTTATTGGAGTGGTACTATCACAAGAGTCGGACAACGAGAAAAGAATGCTATCATGCACATACTACTCCCAACAACTCACCCCAGCAGAACAGAATTATACAATATGTGATCGGGAACTCCTGGCTATTAAAGTAGCCTTTGAAACCTGGCAACATTACCTGGAGGGTGCAAAACATCCAGTAACCATCATAACCGATCACAAACACCTTACGTATCTCCAAACGGCACAAATATCCAATGCCTGGTACGCCCGATGTGCTCTCTTTTTTGCTCGTTTTCTTTTGTGATTCTCTATCGACCCGGGAAACTGAACATTCTAGTAGATGCGCTATCTCGGTATCACGAGAGTCACAATATGGACAGGCCACTACAAGGGCCCATACTGTTGCCTAAGATCTTTGTCACAACATATTTACAGCTCAAAGATATAAAACAAGCCACCGCACAAGAACTCAATCCAAGCAATGACCACGGCCTCCTTAAGAAAGACAAACTTATTGTCATTCCTCCGTCTTGTCAACCACACATTTTGTGGTCACACCATGACACCCCCTCGCAGGTCACCCCGGGCAAGATCGCACATACAACTTAATTCAAAGATCCTTCTGGTGGTCTACTCTTGCCCGGGATGTATGACAATACATAAAAGGTTGTACTATCTGTGCCCACACCAAGACCTCCCATAAGGCCCCAGCAGGCCTTCTTCAACTCGCTGCCCCACCTCAAGACCCATGGCAGCGGGTAGGTACAGACTTTATAGTGGAGTTTCCCCCATCTCGGGGATATAATACAATCTGTGTTATCGTGGACCACTTTACAAAAATGGCCCACTTTGTGGCCTGCAAACGACTACCCACTGCTCATAGAACAGCCCTTTTATTTGTCCTTCATATAGTGAAATTACATGGTTGACACTTAGAACTCATGAGCGATCGAGGGTCTCAATTCATCTCCCGCTTTTGGGTAGCCTTATTTTCAGCTCTACAAGTTAAGTTAAAACCAACTACCGCTTACCATCCCCAAGCCAATGGGCAAGTCGAAAGAACAAACCAAAATCTGGAACAATATCTGCGATGTTATACCAGTTACCTTCCAGATGACTGGTATACTTGGTTGCCTATGGCTGAATTTGTGCACAACAACGCACCTAATGCCTCATTCAGTGAGTCTCACCCCCCCACCCCCCTTTTACGTGACATGTGGTTTTCATCCACAGATCGGCGCACCAGACATACCATCTATACAAGTTCTGGCAGCGGGTTTACTTGCTACATACATCCACAACACCCAAGCAGCCGCTATGGTCTTTCTGGCACATTCCAGACAGTGATACAAGGAGAAGGCGAACCAACACCGGCGTCTAGCACCAGCCCTCAAACCTAGGGACTTTGTGTGGATCAACTGCCATCATTACGCCGCCTCACAACCATCGCTGAAGATGGATGTTAAATACATTGGACCATATCCGATTTTGAAACAAGTCAACGAAGTGACCTATAAGGTGCAACTACTGTCCGGGCTTCAAATCAATCCTACATTCCATGTTTCCCTCATGAAAAAGGCAGAGACCGTGCCACCCCCTGGTTTCTCTCTCGCTTCAGGCCCTGTGCTCATGTCGAACCTCGGCCCGGAATACGAGGTTAAAGCCATCTTAGACTCAAAAAGGCATCGCGGTCGCCTCCACTACCTCATTGATTGAAAGGGCTACAGTCCGGATGATCGTTCCTGGGAACCAGCATCCTGTGTCTCCACTGCACGCCTCCTCCGCCTCTTTCACCGTCGCCACCCAAAAAAACCCAGGCCATGTTGGTCCCTTGGCTGGGGGGCTCGAAGCAGGGGTATTGTCAGACCCGCTATGCGGGGAGATGGCCGGGGGAGGCTCCAGTGCTGCGTGGCCCACTGCTTGGCTGCTTCCCCCGCTGGCGCAAGACTTGCGGCGGCGCCCACAACTGCAGAGACCACGGCAGCCCTGAAAATCCCGGTGCAGCAGTGGGTTGCCAGGGCAACCCAGGTACAAGGAGGCGTTGCGGAGCCTTCCCCCTCCGCATCAGCTGACAAGGCGTGCCTGCCGGCAGTGTGGCAATCTGCGTGGCTGCAGGTCCGCAAAGGGGCAGGTCAGGAAGCTTAAAACCCCGGTGCTGTGAGGCATACAGTGCCGGTAATCAGAGTGTTGAGAAGCTGGCCCCCTGCGAAAGCTACGTTGATTCTTGTTTTGTCTTTGCCTGTGTTCTAATATTGAGAGCGGGTGTAACCTTGTGTGTCTCTCAGAGTGCTTGCGTGAGTGTGTGGTGAACATGTGGAGTGTGAGCCCTGTGCCCTTCCTGGGTTGTGTCTCCCCTTCCCCCACCGGACTGAGAGCCCTATCCCTTATTCCCCTCCCGCCCCCCCAAACCCAGCTCCCTTTCTCTGCAATTCGCCCCTTCCTCCACAGAGCTCCCCCTCCCCTGTGGATTGTGGTGCATTGTGAGTTCCTTGGGTGTTGAGGGATACCCTCCTGTGGAGTCCGCTCTGCACCAAATTATGATAGCGGCCTGATCTCTTTGGGATCTAAAGGTCACCACACTATCCTGACGGGCTTCCTACACAAGTATCCCCCTGCAGAGCAGAACCCGGAGGTCTCCATCCATGTGTGGGTGTTTCCCATGTCTACTTGGTCGCCCCTTCCCTGTTCTTCCCCATCCCCGTGACAGGCTCCCAGAGTCAGATTTGACAGGATTACACAAACATACAAAGCTCTGTCCTGCAGTCTGCCCTGACTGCTTTGGGGAAGTGGGATGGAGACAGAGCAACAGAGGCGTAGCAAGGTTGAGAAGAGCCCGGGCTCAAGCCTCAGTTATGGGCCCCTCATGTGTGCGTGTGCAAAGCACGTGCATGCTCCGAAAGCCCAAAGTGGGTGGAGCTTAAGGGATGGGGCGGGGCCTGCTGACAGCTTCTAAATATACAAAATCCAGTGGCTAGGAGTTATAACTGTGGTCTAAAGCATGGCCTCCCAATGCTTCCCACCTCCCCAGCCGAGTGTCTACCACCACTCCCCAGGAGTGGTTCCACTGCAGGGGCAGCTGGGCGGGCAGTGAGGCAGGCACAGAGAGACTGACTGCGTCCACTGCCTTACTGGAAGAGAGGAGTGAGCTTAGCCAGTCTGGCCTCCAGGGCCTGTTGCTTCTTGCTGCTTGTGCCGCCTGTGCCTTGTGCACGCATGCGGTGCGACCAATCCAGAGGTGCTATCAAACACACCAGACACCCAAATATTTGTGCCCTGCCCCCATATAATCAATTCACACTGATTCACCAGTTCAGTTGTACCCACATAATAAGTTCATGCTGCTCCCACGCATAACCATTTAATTTGTGCCCCCGGGGCAGCATGAATTGATTATATGGGGGCACAAATGAACTGGTTATGGGGTGCGGGTTTAAAGACAGTATTCCTGTTAGCAATAACTTCATTAAGAAAAGTTAGTGAAATAGCAGTCATAATAATCTCAGAACCATA
>QEPC01003505.1:205041-229316 GCA_003113815.1 Sphenodon punctatus | reverse complement strand
GGCTGTGGAACTCCCTTCCGGAGGAAGCTCGCCTGGCCCCAAGCCTTTTGACATTTCGGCGGAACTGTAAGACCTGGCTGTTTGCCCAGGCCTTTGGGAGGGAGGGAGGGGGAGGGTAAATTTTAATCCCCTGCCTATTTAGTTATTTATTGTTCCTAACCCTGTTTTGATGTTTTATATTTATATTTATATTTTAATTGTTTTTAACTGTTTTTATTGTTGTAAGCCGCCCCGAGCTGCATTGCAGGAGGGGGCGGGATATAAGTTTGAAGAAATAAAATAAATAAAATAAATAAATAAGGTAGGCGATCCCTGGGTGGGGAGGTAGGACTGGTAGGGTGATCTGATTCCTGGGGTGGGGTGTGTGTTAAACCACCCCCACCGCAGGGATCGTACCTGCTGGTGTGGGCTCCAGGTCGCTGGTGGCAACCTGGAGCCTGCACTAGTAGCAGGGACTTCGGGGGGAATTTTTTTTAAAAATCCAGGCTGGGCAGGGTGGATGGGGAGTGTCCCCCCTTCCACCCGTGCAGCCTGGACTCAGGAGGGAAAGTAAAGTGTGGGGGGGTTGGTGTTTTTTTTACATTGCGGCCATTCATTTGAATGGCCACACAGATCTAAAATCAGCCTAACCTCGAACTGGATTATCTTCCAGAGGAAGTGTAAGCTCTGTCTTTTTGGCAAACATTTATGAGATGGGAATACAGGATCGGTGGAGATTCTTAAGGGGTGAGAGGTGTTGGGATGAGTTTGTTAGGGGATTTTAATACATTTTTATGTATTTTAGAAATTCTTAGTTTGTAGGTGGCAGTAAGAAAGAAAGAAAGAAAGAAAGAAAGAAAGAAAGAAAATGGTATAATCTAGGATGGACAAGAAACAGGGGGGGAGACAGGGGGTGTATGTGGAGATGCAGTGGTGGCTGCACATCCGGGGTGGAATGGCCAACTTCTGGATGGGTCCGGTCAGGGGCCGGAACCAAACGTTTCCCCAGCGTGACCCAGTTGGGAAAGTGGGGGTGGGGAGCAACACACAGCCATCCAACTCCATTCTCTGAGATGTGGCCAGCACCCTGCACCCAGCCATGATGGGCAGCTATGAATGCCAATAACAGGCAGCCATTGGTAACTTCCATGGTAACCCCCTACAATGGGCTGGGTGGGCGTGAAAACCGACTGGTGGCTTGAGGGGCTGGGACCTCTTTTAGCATGTTTTTTCCACCTGAGAAAGCAGTATCCATTCTCTGAAGGACTTCCACAATTGTCAGGAAAAGTAATCCAGTCCAGAAGAGCCCCCAAAAAAGATAACAATAAAACTCCTAACGAAGCGATAAATAATAAATACGTTTTTGGAGATGGCTGCCTGTTATTGGCATTCATAGCTGCCCAGATGGCTTGAACTTCTTTTCTACTTGGCGGAAATGGTGACTGACGTGGGGCTTCTGGGAGATGTGGTTCCCAGGAAAACCTCGTCAGTCATTTCCTAAAGGCCAAGATCAGTGACTAGGGGCTTCTGGGAAATGTAGTGCCGAATAAGCTCCCTGGCCATTAGAAAATGGCTGATGGGGTTTTCCTGTGGACTACACTAACCCCAGTAAGGGCTTTAAGAGAGACAATGGGTGGGCAGAAGAGCAGAGACTTCCCTGTGTCTTGCGGCTTTTCAGCCCTTTCCCCTCCTTTCTGGTGCTCCTCTGCTGCTCCTCTGTGGGCATTAGATGGCACTGCATTCTCCAGTTCCCTAACAAAGCCAGGCATGTGAATGCTCATTTAAATTAATGGAAAACAAAATTTTAATCATAAACAAAATAAAAACAAAATGAAAACCAAAACAGGAAAAAAACCCCAAACATAAACAAAACGAAAATAACGTTCCATCCTTCCCATCCCTACCTCCAAGCCTCTCTCTATCCCCTCCTCCAAATCTCACCCAACTCTATCCTAGCCTGACAAAACCCCTTTCCAAACCGGAGGGTGGGACATCACTTCCGAAAGATGAGCGGCCGCCGCCACAAATAATTGTGGAGCAGCCGCCGAGAACGCCTCCCAGGGCACGCCTTTGCTGTACGAACCTCACCGGCAGTTGGTATTGGCAGGACGTCTTTCAATCTTCGTGAGGGTGTTATCTGGTCACCCCACACACCCGCTGGACTGAATCTGAACACCGCACTGTGTTCTGGGGCCTAGTTTTAACAGTTCCTATCTGGGCCTGCTGTACTCCACCCAGCTCAGCCTTTCAATTTCACTTACTTGCTTCACCTGCTGGAGCTCTTAGCAATTTCAGCACAGCAACAGTGAATCAATTGCAACCTCATCGCCACTGTGATGACTGTGGATCCAGCTAAGGACTCAAGAAGTAGATACAGTCCTGAAGTAAGTAATACTTTATTAGGCAGACATGTTGTTTACTTGCTGGCTGGGCTGGAACTAACTTAAAACACAGAAACAGACTGGAGTCCTCTATAGGGCTCTACATGGAACAACATATATAACAATATTGTCTTGGTGGTAGGGAATGTATGGGGAAGGGGGGTATTGGGGAGTGTGTTGGGGTGGGTGGGGATATCCCTTGATGTGTAGGTGGGGCAGCCTGGAGTGTGGTCGGGGCCAGGTGGGTCTCCTGGGGGGGAGGACAGAGCCGTTGGGGTCATGACAGGATGGGGGGGATATGGCCCCAATGGGAGGGGTGTGAGATAGGTGAAGTGGGACAGGTGCTTGGTGCATGTCCGCTCACTATCTCCCAGGCAGAGGGGCAGGTGGTTCTTGGTCAGAGGGCCCCTGATCCTGTGATCGTGTTGTTAAATGTGAGATCGGTGGCCAGTAAATCAACAGCTGTCTAGGAGATGATCCTGGACTATGCTGCCGATCTTGTATGCATCACGGAGACCTTGCTGGACAGTGAGTTGGGACCTATTCTGGCTGACCTTGTTGCCATGCAACTTCAACCACGAACGGAGGGATGGGGGGAGGGTGTAGCCATGATTTTTAAGGAGTGATGGTCAGTGTGGAGGTATCCAGTGCAACCCATACCGGATATAGAGGTTCTCCACCTTGTGTTTGATTTGGCGGGTGACAGTTTGGGAGCGCTGCTTGCCTACCATGCACCTACCTGTGCAGTAGCCTTCCTGCATGCTCTAGCAGAGTTGGTGTCGGGTTGGTGTTGAGGTCACTGAAGGCTATAGTCTTGGGGGACTTCAACATCCACGCCGACACTGACCTTGGAGGAACAGATCGTGAGTTCACGGCCACCATGCCAATCATGGACCTGTCTCAGAAAGTGATTGACCCGACACATCGTGGGGGGCATACCTTGGATCTTGTGTTTTGCACTGGCCTTGAGGCAGGTGATCCATTAGTGGGGGAGATATCAACTATACCTTTGTCATGGATGGACCATTACCTCCTGCAGGCCTCGCTCCTGGCACATATCTGCCCCCAGAAAGTTGCAGAACCAATTTGAATGGTTCGCCCCTGGAGGTTGATGGAACCGGAGCGATTCCAGATGGCTCTGAGCAAAATACCCTCTGATCTCGACGTCCTTCTCATTGATGACCTTGTCATATTATGGAATACTCTGATGACTGGGGCCATCGATCGGACGGCTCCTAGGCATCTACTACCTGCGCGGCAGCACTGCAGGTCTCCTTGGTTTTCCGAGGAGCTGTGGTTGCTGAAGCGAGAAGGGTGGTGATTGGAGCAACGTTCTCATGCTGAAGCCAACAGATTGTATCATAGAGCCAGTTTACGGGCCTATGCTGTAGCTATGCGGGCAGCAAAGAAGAAGTTCTTTGCAAAATCCCGTCCAGCTGAGCTTTTCCGGGTGGTGCGGGGGTTGGTCTGTCTGGCCTCCCTTCACCTGGGAGTGGAGTCATCTAAGGCCCGTTGTGACATGTTTGTGGGTTATTTTGTGGAGAAAATCGTTTGTATTCACCAGGACTTCGAAGCTACGATTGATATACATGAGGAACTGGAGATTATGAAAGTCCCATCTTGTCCAATTGTATGGGATCAATTTCAGTCAGTGACACCTGCCAATGCCGTCAATGTTCTTGGGGCAGTTAGGGCCACCGCTTGTGAGTTAGATCTGTACCTGTCCTGGCTAATAAAATCTTGCCAGGATACAATTGGTTCATTGCTGTCTGGGGTGGTCAACCCCTCCCTTTGGGAGGGCATAGTGCCAGGCTGTCTTAAGGAGGCGGTAGTGCGGCTTCTGCTCAAGAAACCATCGTTTGACACTGGCTCCCCCGCCAGCTATCGGTAACCTTTTTAGGGAAGGTTAGCGAATGGGATGTGGCCCAGCAGCCGCAGGGGCATCTTGATCATGTCGGTTTTCTTGATTCCTCTCAGTCAGGATTTTGACCGGATCATGGCACCGAGACTGTATTTGTGACTTTGGTGGATGATCTGCACCGGGAACAGGGTCCTTTGACCCTGTTGGTCCTATTAGATCTATTGGCTGCATTTGATACCGTTGACCACGAGATGTTGGTGACATGCCTGCAGGACTGTGCAGGGGTGGGCGGGACTGTTCTAGAATGGTTCCGCTCATTCTGTTAGAGCAGCCCCCCATGCTTGGCAAAGGGCATGGGTCAATGGGCATTGGACTCAGGATTCCCTCCCCCCCCAAGAAGTCAGAGCAAGGATCGGGGCCAGCCACCATGGGACCTAGGAAAAGGGAGTTCGTCCAGGTGGATACCAGCCTGATCCAGGAAGGAGGTGATTAAGGGGAGATAGCCCTCAGTAAGTACGGGGCCATTAAGTAAGGGCGTTCTCCCTGTTTTGAGAAACCACTGGTGAATAGAACCCAGGCTAGCAACAGCCTCAAAGACATGGGATATTCAGAAACCCAGGTGCAGCCATTAACCTTGGGTCCCTCTCACAACTCCTCCCAGATCACCGGAATGTCCTCTCCCCATTCATGCCCAGATGTGTCCATTGTGTTTCTGTTGCCCATGGCTCCTCTAGGTCTCTTCCCTTTTGTGACACCTAAGCATCCACCTGGAGTCCCCTTTTGTCGCCATGATTCACATATGCATCTTTTCTTTTCTCTCATTTAGTAACCCACACAGATATGCCCCGATGGGTCATTTGTGTCCCTTTGTCCTCCCTGTGTGTCTTTTGTAACACCCTTGAGCCTATCCCAAATATTTTATCCTGAACCCTATAACTGCCCCTCACTTCCCCCATGAAAACTGAGAAGGTTTTGGATGCGGACACGTGCAGGTTTCCCTGTTTGTGTCTGTATCTTAAGAGATCTCCCAGACTTAGTTCTGCCCCTTTTTCTCAACCCCCACAAACTTCGCTGGATCCTCAAGCCGCCTGTCCCCTTTGCAACAGGAAAGGAAAGGTAACCTCAGGTCCAGACTTCCCCGCTCATTCTCTCTCTCTCTCTGTTCTTTCCGGATCTTGCGCGCACACACACACACCCCGCCCCCTACGTCACTTTCATTTTCCCCGCCACCACTTATGTTTTTCCTTTGATCCCGCCAGCCTGACGGGGGCTGTGTTTCCCTTTGTTATCTATGCACCTAAATAAACCTTTTTAATTTTTATTGGATATTTGTCTTCTTCCCTTTCTTCACTTTTGGGGAGGGTAACGTAAACCATCTGTAGCACACATCTGTCTTTGGACTGATCCTTGGGGCACGCAGGAACCCCGGGTTTAATGAATTAAGCTAATTCCCCAGAAGTTAAGGAACGGTGGATATTGGGGTACCAACCCCCCAATAGTCATGAGTGGGAGGGGGTTCTCCTGTTAACAATTCCTGACCAGAAGAACTCAGCGAGTAGTGCTCTGGGACTATTTTTAATCATACCGGGACCTCTTGTGTGGAGTCCTGCAGGGTTCTGTTTTGTCCCCTCTCCTGTTCAACATGCACATACAGCCACTAGGCGAGGTGATCAGGAGGTTTGGCATGCAGTGTCATAAATATGCTGATGACAGCCAGCTATACCTCTCTTTTTCAACAGACCCAGGTCCGGCTGTCTTGGTACTTACTCAGTGTCTGATCGCTGTGAAGAACTGGAAGAGGGCAAACCGACTGCGGCTGAATCCTGACAAGACAGAGGTGATGTTGGTGGGTAAGCTGATGGAGATGGCAGCCCCCGTCATTGACAGGATCTGTCCTCCGTTGCTTTCCCAGGTTCGAAGTCTGGGGGTGCTCCTCGATGTGTGGCTTCACCTGGATATCCAACCTCCACCTGGATATCCAGGTGGAGGCTGTGGCGAGGAGTTCTTTTCGCCAACTTCACCTGGTGTGACGGCTTCATCCGTATGTCTCAAACTCTGACCGGGCCACTGTCATCCATGTTTTCATCACCTTCAGGTTGGATTATTGTAATGTGCTCTACGTGGGGCTACCCATGGTGACGGTTTGGAAGGTACAGCTTGTGCAGAATGTGGCGACCCGGCTTTTGGTGGGGCTGGGCCGCCGGGAGCACATTACATCAGTGCTCCGTTTTCTGAACTGGCTGCCAGTGGATTTCCAGGCCTGATTCAAGGTGTTTGTATTGGCCTATAAAGCCCTAAATGGCCTAGGCCCTGCATATCTGCAGGACCGCCTCACACCCCAGGCTTTGGATCAGCCCCTGTGGTCATCCGAGGGCACTTTGCTCGAGGTCCCCCGTGTCTTCCAGGGGGCCACACGGGAGAGGGTGTTCTTGGTGGCCACATTGCGGCTGTGGAACTCCCTGCCAGTGGGGGCCCGGCTGGCCCCTGACCATCCCTCGTTTCGATGAAGTTGTAAGACCTGGATCTTCCGCCAGGTGTTTGGTGAGGGAGATGGGTGATGGTTGGGGGTTTAGGTTTGAGTGGGGTGTGGGGGGGAGATGGGTATTTGGTACCTCCTTTTAAAGTTGTTTAAATTGTTTTAAGTGTTTTTTATATTTTGTATGATGTGAGCTGCCCCAAGCTGCCTGAGACAGGAGGTGTGGGATAATAATTTTTAAAAATAAATAAATAAATAAATAAATAAACCTTAGTTTGATTCTGTTGCCAAATCCTATCACTTCTCTCTGCACAACATTGCTACGATTCGTCCTTTCCTCACTGTTTCCTCTACAAACCCTGGTCCATGCCCTGTTAATCTCTTGCCTCAACTATTCCAACCTCCTTCTCACTGGCCTTCCTCACTGTCACCTTGCTCCTCTCATTTCTGTTCATAACTCTGCTGCCAAGGTCATCTGCCTTGCCCATCGCTTTGACCATGTGCAGCCTCTCCTCTCCTCTCTCCACTGGCTCCCTCTTCCTCAACGCATTCTGCACAAATGCCTGTTTTTTATCTACAAGGCGCTTCATGGCTTTGCTCCCCCCTATCTCTCAGCACTCATTTCCCACTACACTCCTGTCCGGGAGCTCTGCTCCTCCTCTTCCACCACCCTCGCCTGCTCACAGCTCTCCTGCCCCTCGGAACACATCCACCCCTTTTCCCTGGAGACCCCCCATGCCTGGAACTCCCTCCCTGAACACATTCGCTCAGCTTCCTCCGTCCAAATCTTCAAATCCCACCTCAAAACCCACCTCTTCCATCAAGTTCTCCCTTGATCCTCGTTCCCCTCACCCCCTTGCTGACTTATCCTGAATCATCGTATCTGATGTAGCATTAAATGAGTAACTACACCTTTGTAACTAAGCCAAGCATGTGCAACTGAGATGTCATGAGTTTGTGTATGTATCCTTGGGTGTCTTTAGACATAACATCAACGGGTGTCGGAATGTGTGTTTTCTCCTTGATACAAACACCAGTTTGGCCCTGTGTTCTCTTAACTTAAACATACAGCCCATCTTGGGGAAAATTGGTGATTTGCTCACCATCCAATCTCAGCACACAAGCGCTACTATTATTAATTATTAATTATTATTTATTATTATTATTATTATAAACATTTATATAGTGACAGTCATGTACCTGGCACTGTACAGAACATAGAAATAGATGTGGTCCCTGCCTGTGGCTTACAATCTAAAAGACAAGGAGGGGGAGACAAGGAGAGGGGACAGTGGGAGAGACAGGGGACAAGACAAACAAACATTCAAGCGGATGCGAAGTCTTAGGTGCGTGAACTTGGCTTGGTTACAATCAGGTTGGTTGCAGCAGTTTGCAGAGGAGGGCAGACAGTAAGTATATGGGGAACGACTAGCAGGCATTGAGAAAGGCGGCGAGGAAGAAGTGGGTCTTGAGGAGGGATTTGAAGGAGCGGAGGGAGGGGGCAAGGCAGATGTGGGTAGGGAGGGAGTTCCAGGCATGGGGGGCAGCGAGGGAGAAGGGTTGAAGGTGATTAGGTGAGCAGGAGAAACAAGGGAGACTGAGGGAGGGGACAATGGAAGAGCGGAGAGCGCGTGCAGGAGTGTGTAGGGAGATTAGGTTCGAGAGGTAAGAGGGAGCTTGGTCATGGAGTGTTTTGAACGTGAATACCAGGATTTTAAACAGGATACATTCAGGAAGGGCAGAGAGGCAGTTGACGAGGCGTGAGCAGACAGAAGAGGAGAGAGAGGGGGTAGAAAGATAGAATTGGGTGTCATCAGCGTAGAGATGATATTGGAATCCAATCCGTGGGAGGCAATAATTTTGCCAAGGGACAGGGTGTAAATAGAGAAGAGGAGAGGGCCAAGAACAGAGCCTTGGGGGACCCCAAGCGAAAGGGGGAGGGAGGAGTACTTTGACCCGGGGAGCGAGACTTTAAAGGAGCAGTCAGAGAGGTAGGAGGAGAACCAGTCAAGGACAGAGCCACAGAAGCCCAAAGAGTAAAGTGAGTCCAATAGAAGCAAGTGGTTGACAGTGTCAAAGGCAGCAGTGAGGTCAAAGAGGACAAGAATGGAGTAGAGGCGCTTAAATTTAGCGACAAGTAGATCATTGGTGATCTTAGCCAGGGCTGTTTCAGTAGAGTGGAGGGGGCGGAAGCCGGATTGGAGAGGGTCCATTGAGGAGTTGGCAGAGAGGAGGTCCAGACAGCGGGAGTAGCCGACACGTTCCAGAAGCTTTGAGGAAAAGGGAAGGAGGGAGACTGGCCGGTAACTAGAGGGGTCAGATGAGTCCAGGGTGGGCTTTTTGAGGATGGGGAGAGAGTGGCATGCTTGAAAGCAGAGGGGAAGGAGCCTGTGGAAAGGGCACAGAAGATAACATATGACAAGAAAACCAAAGACAGATCTTATAACCCAGGAGACACCGTGCTAGTTATGAAACCAACTAAAAAGGTGGGCGGGCAAGTCATTTGGGGTGACCCATATCACATAATTGATAAGAAGAATGAGGTCACTTATTGTGTAAACAAACCCAACTCCAGAACACAGGCACAAGAGTTTCATGTAAATAGAATCAAAGATTACCATGATAGGGACATACAGGCTTGTTTAGCTGCAGTGGTACAAGGAGATGTCACAGCTGATGACTTGAATGACCCCCTACCAAACCTCAAGAGCCAGGGAACTGAATCTCTGGAGGAAATTGGCATTTCCACAGACCTCAGCACCTCCCAAACTCAAGAGATGATGCAACTCCTGCAGAAATACAAAGGAATCTTTTCAAACAAACCTGGGGAAACAGATATTATTGTGCACGCCATTGTCACAGGAACCAAGGGTCCAGTCAAATCCGGTCCCTTTCGCACAAATGGGAATATTCAAACACAGATCCACCAGGAGATCAAGGAAATGTTGAAACTGGGAGTCATACAGGTCTCAAAAAGTCCATGGGCGAGCCCTGTGGTATTAGTGCCTAAACCTGATGGCTCCATAAGGTTCTGTGTGGATTATCGCAAACTAAATGAGATGACTGTGTCAGATGCATATCCCATGCCTAGAACAGATGACATGATTGAAAGGATTGCCGGGGCTAACTATCTGACTACCCTAGACATGACCAAGGGGTATTGGCAGATTAAAATGAACCTGGTTTACAGGTCCAAAATTGCATTTATTACTGACAAGGGCCTGTATGAATTCACTGTGATGCCTTTTGGGTTAAAGAATAGTGGGTCTACATTCATGAGGTTAATGGATCACATCCTAGAAGGAATGCGCGATTTTGCCCTGGCTTATATAGATGACCTGGTAATTTACAGTGAAACGTGGGATACACACGTGACACACGTAAACAAGGTATTGCACACGATTAAGGGGGCAGGACTAACAATAAAACCAGCAAAGTGTAAAGTTGCTATGGGCACCATTACATACCTAGGGCACGAGGTAGAAAGTGGCAAATTGTGTCCTCGAAAAGACAAAGTAGAGGCTATTTGCTCCTGGCCTGCCTCCACAACCAAGAAACAGATCCAGAGGGTCATATTTATTTATTTACTTATTTATTAAATTTGTATCCCGCCCCTCCTGCAAACAGCTCGGGGCGTCTAACAAGTTAATTATAAAAACAATTTATAAACAATATACTAAAACAATCCGTAAAAACACTACAATAAAACCGGCTGGGATAATAATAAATAAATAAGGGTGAGGGAAGATAAAGCACCCCCTAACCCACCCCACCCCCTTGACTACTTACTTCCGCAGCTATGTCCCACACTTCAGTGACATAGCGACCCCCTTAATGGACAAATGCAAAAAACGATGCCCAGAGAAGGTACAGTGGTCAGATAAGTGCAACAGCGCATTTGACAAACTTAAGAGGGCTCTGTCTGAGGCACCAGTGTTAATCAGTCCGGATTATGAGAGAGAATTCCATATCTGGACTGATGCCTCTGACACAGGCCTGGGAGCAACCCTCACACAAGAAGTTGATGAGGGAATACACCGTCCCATTGCTTACTTTAGCAAAAAACTGCTCCCAAGGGAAAAGAATCTGGCAATGACTGAAAGAGAGTGTCTGGCCATAGTCTGGGCTGTGAAGAAACATTTTTCGCACGTGAAAAATTGCCCAGAGGTCATTTTGCACATGAAGAATGGTTTGTTTGTTTTTAAAAAGTGTTTCTCACTGAGAACTCGACTGGGATGTCAACGCAATCTCAGTCCAGGTGCTCGACATAGTGAACCATGCACATGAGCAACAATTTAGCTGTTCATTTCTCCCCTGGTCAATGGCTGGGTTGAGGAATGGATAAGTTCTGGGAGGGTAGTTCCATTAATGGGTATTGGTCAAGTAGGTTGGGGGATATAACCTCTGACGGTCAGGAGCTGGGAGTGAATGGAAGAGAATGGATCACTCCATTATGACTTGATTGGGTACTTCTCTAAAGCGACTGAGATTGGCCACTGTCAGAGACGGGATGTTGGGCTGGATGGACCATTGGTCTGATGCAGTCTGTCACTTACATTCTTTAAGTAAATAAATCAAAAATTAAAGTCACCTTTCTCTGATCTGTGTGCACATATAGAAACTTATTAATAAGAAAGACACACTCGAACTGTTGTTAGTGTATTATTGTTATTATTACTACACAATACACAAAAATGTGAGAGGCATCAATCCTGGTCTGCAGTCATTTTCTGTTGTAATTTACCAAAATAAATTTCAGTTCTCTGCGGGGCTACACGTTCTCCTCTTCCACCTGCAACACACCTTTTCCTTTCCTGAAGCTGCCTCCTCCCTCAGTAGTTATGTCTTACAGCATTGCCTTCTTGGGAGCAGTTATTAGGCCTGGTGGATAGAGTAGATGAAGGTGGCGCAGATGATAGGTGCCTCAGGTGGTGCGCAACAGACCACTGGGAAGCCGTACTTGTCAAGGTGACACTCATCAACGGCATATGGTCGAGGCTCGGGGTCTAGAATGTCTATTTCAGACAATGCCACATTTGTAACACAGAGTGGTGGCTGTATGACTATCTTGGAATCCGGGAGACTTACGCTGCAGATTGGGTTGTAACTGCCCAACCCACCGAAGCAAGACATCTTTGTGCAGTGGAGATAAATCTGAAAGACATAGTTATTATTATTGTTGTTATTATTTTATTAAAATACTTATATAGAACTTTTCTTTCTTTCTTTCTTTCTTTCTTTCTTTCTTTCTTTCTTTCTCATCTATCACTGACCCAGCATAATATGATACTCATGACACACCTTGCAGTTTCCTTTAATTTTGGAACATTTATGGGCCTTGGCCAGAGTCTACCCATTTCATTGACGTTAGATTAGAAATGGATCTCATCTCATTGGCACAGTTCTATTTTAAACTCATTTCCAAGACAAAGAGGACTTGGAGATGTAGAGATAAGTGCAATCTGTTCTCATGCAAAGCCTTCCATTTTCCTTCCTTCCTTCCTTCCTTTCAAATTTATATGCCACCCTTTGCAGAAGGTGGCATACAATCCATGTGTAGGTCTTTGTCTCTTGATTAGATTGTAAGCTCCTTGGTGCAGGGACTGTCTTTATGTTCTGTGTATCTGTACAACACTGCGTACGACTAGCAGCACTATAGAAATGATAAATAGGAGGAGGAGCAGCAGTCGGAGTAATAAAACACAATAAAATTAATACACTAAAAACACCCGTCAAATTCCCTCAAACTCCCACCCTCCCACACAACCATAACTAGAAACCCATCCAAGCCCTATTTATCCCTGCCTGCCAAATGCTCTAGTAATGTACCTGGCATCAAGCAATCGATAATTAGAAAGGGGTCCCTGCTATAGCTGAAATGGGCATTACCCCCCGGGTAATACACACATTTTCAGGCACTGCATTGGGTGCCCAAACACCTGAAAAATAGATCATTTTTTTTCAAATTTTACAGATACAGAATTGAAACTGAGAATGACTTGACCAAAGCTGCCCAGTCAGTTCATGAATACGATGGCACATGAACCTTCATCTCCTGGATCCCCTAGGCTATGCTGGTACTCCATAAAAGTCTCCACCAACAGCCGATATTTTTTTGAAGAATGTATATACGAAAATCAGCTGAAGGTTTTTCGTGCACTGCCATAAATCATTAAAACAAGATTCAGAGGAGAATCCAGACATTCTTAGTTCCAATATGAGTCATGATTGGTTTTGAGCTACTTTAAGTCTAAGATAGCCAAAGTTTCTTTGGATGCAACGTTTTCAATGAAAAACCGGAAATGCCAACTCCATATGTTTCAATATATCAGCCCTGCAGTCTCAAACTTCAGCCTGTCGTCATAAAATCTTACTGTTCCCCAATATCTCTAGATGAAGAACTACAACTAGATTCTTGATGTATAGAAATCTACTGATATCATCGACTCATAAAGCTGAAAGGGACTGGGAGGGTCACCGAGCCCAGCCCCCTGCTTGGTGCAGGATTTGTCAGACCTAAATAATCCCAGCAAGATGCACATCCAGCCTCTTCTTAAAAACTGCCAATGATGGAGAATCTATAGCTTTCATTCCTTTGCCCAACTGCCCTTACCAGTCAGAAGCATTTGCTTGACATTCAGTCTAACATTCCCTTTCTACAGATTGTCTCCATTGCCTCTTCTATTGCCCTTCAGAACGAAAGAACAAGTGTGCTCTATCTCCTTCGTGGCAGCTTGGCAAATATTTGGAAACTATTATCATCCCCCTTTAGTCTCCTTTTCTTCAAGCTGAACACACCCAGGTGTTTTAACCTCTCCTTGTACGATTTGTGCTCCCAAGAGCTGGAACGAGTACCTGCAAATATGGAGATACCCATCAAGTTTCAGGTACCTGACTCAACCCAAATCATTTTGGATGTTTTTCAGTACCATAACAGGTTGTCGATTGGGTACCCCAAATGCCAAAATACCGACCACCAAAATACTGAGAACCGGTAAACCAAAGTTCCAATTTTGTATCAGTTTTGTTCCAGAGTCTGGGATTTTTTGTGAAATTTTCAGCATTTTGGTTTACTGGTTGTCAGTCTACCAGTATTTCAGTATACCAGTTGTCAGTATTTCTGTATTCCGAGAACTCATCCTGTATTCAGGTACTGATTCAGACACCCGAAAGAATAACAAAAAATTTGAATATTACCTGCAGTTACCAAATCAGGTACCTGCTTCAGCTCCCTTTATCATCTTTCTTGCTGTCCTCTGAACCCACTCCAACTTTTCTGTCCTTCTTAAAATGGGATGCTGTATTTTACCATACATACCCAAGATCTACTCTTAAATGACCCCACTCGATCAAGGCAAACTTCAGTACGCGCAAAGAGTTGGACTCAAATGGGATCTACCTGTGTCTCCAGGGAGCTCAAGAGGAGTAGGTGGAAGAGAGCTGAGTAGGGAGCATTTTTATAGCATTCCTTTGGGAGCCTTCAGGGTAAGCAACATCCTCTGTGCAGCTGTGCCTATATTTGTTGTATGCCTCACACTGCAAATTGCTTTAATTGTCTCCCTCCTCGCTTCCTGACCACTCATCTATCCCTGACCCAGCATAATATGATACTCATGGCACACCCTGCAGTTTCCTTTAATTTTGGAACATCTATGGGCCTTGGCCAGAGTCTACCCATTTCATTGATGTTAGATTAAATGGATCTCATCTCATTGGCAGAGTTCTATTTGAAACTCATTTTCAAGACAAAGAGAGCTCGGAGATGTAGAGATAAGTGAAAGCTGTTCTCATGCAAAGCCTTCCATTTTGGTTTTCCAAATCCAAGCTGGTGCTAGTAGAAGCCTAGCAAAATTGTGTTTTGAAACTCCTAGAATACATTTATTTATTTATTTACTTTTTAACTTAAATGTACATCCTGACATATAACACCACCCCACCCCCATAAAAAATCACCCTGACACCTCTCTCCCCCTCCTTCTGCACACATCCTATTAGGGATGGGAATTTCAGTTTCAGACAGAACTGAAACATCCTGAAAATGGCTAGTTTGGTTCTATTCGAAATTTCGATTCTCGTTTCAGTTTTTGGGGTTTTTATTTTTTCATTTTTTCCCCTTTGAATTTAATTTCAATGCAAAAAAAAGAGAGCAAAAAATTAAATGCAAAAAAAATCAAAACTAAAACAAGAACTGAGATTCTCAAAGAACCAGAACCGAAAAAAAAAAGTTGAAACCAAAATTGTTTTTAGTCAGAGTCCCATCTTTGCAAGGCAAATGCCTGACTGAATAAAAAATACTAATCTTACATCTCTTCTCAAAAACGCTCAGTCCTAGGCTTTGGGGGAACTTCTGCAGGATAAGAGTAGAGCTGATCCCAGAATTTTGCCTGGTTCGGATTTCGAATGCACATTTTGGATCAGGGCAGCTGCCACTTTGAGCACGTACAATGAGCCTGGCAGTAAAGCGGAAATGAGTAGTTATTGAATTTATTTCCCACAAATAAGACAGCCAGTGTGGTGTAATGGCTACGTGGAACATGGGGAGAAGGTGGTTTTTTTAAACAGCCCTGAGTCTTTGGGCAAGAGTGGCTAGAAATCCAAAGAAACAAAATAAATATTTCCCCCCCCCCGATACCCCACCTCCAATAGTTTAGGCAGTTGTCGAATAACTGGTGCTAAGGTAAATTTTCTTCCCAGCATTCGTAACTTGCATGTTGACAACTGTAACTGTCACCCACCACCCTCTAAGGGGTGGGGTGTCACCTCCACCCACCACACAAAGGTTAATAGCTCATAAAACATTCATCTACACCCACTTAAAATCTGTCTCTGTTCATGTACATCAGAGTGTGAATAATGAACTCAACTTGTTTGTCAGAGTCCTCAGTACATTTGGGTATATGCCAGAAAATGAAACCTTTGCCTTTGCAGGAACCTCTGGCCCTGGGACCCCTTCGTTCCTTCTTACGCATTCACACCTTACGGCGGCATGGCAGCAACACTCCTACAAGCCAGAGATGTGGCGGGGGAAGAAGGCAGAGGCCGACATAACGTCTGGCGTGAACGGTGTTTTTCTGCGACAATACTCGCGAATGACAAGGCTCAAAATCCAGCCCCGTCATTCGCGAGGAATCAGGTTGCTCTTGGGACTGAAGTGAAGACTTGAGACATAAAGGTGATGAAAGGAAACAGCTGTTTTGTTTCTATAAAAGCTTGTAGTTAAATTATTGAGTCTCTCATGCAGCAACTGTGGTTATCCCTCCATATATCCGAGGGTGACTGGAATAATAATACAGACAAAGACTAGGAATAAGAACATAAGAATGTATGAAGTACTATACTGGGTCAGACCAATGGTCTGGTCGGTCCATCATCCTGTCTCTGACATTGGCCATTCTTGGTCACTTTGGAGAAGTACCCAAAAGGTACAAATGGTACTATCCATTCCCTGCTGTTCACTCACAGTTCCCAACAGAGGTTACATCCCCCAGTCTACACGACTAATAACCATTCATGGACCTATCCTCCTCCAAGAATTTATCCGATCCTTTTTGAAACCCATGGTATGCTTCTGTCCTTGACCTCATTGAGTGCGTTGAGTGAAAAAATACTTTCCTTTTTTTGTTTTGTTTTAAATCTGCTGTTAGTTGTTTTCATGGAGACTCCTCTAGCTCGAGTACTGTCTCAGGGGCAAATAACATCTCCCCCACTTCTGCTTTTATAAACCTCTATTGTGTCCCCTCTCAGTCTGCTCTTTGGCTTGGAGAAGAGATGTAACTTAATGGGACATAGGGCAGGGGTGGCCAAACTGTGACTCAAGAGGAGCCCATATGCTGCTCTTGAGAACTTCAAATGCGGTTCTTGGCCAGGGCGGGAGATGGATCTCACTCACACGTAATGGTCCTGTGTCTTACTTAGAGTCATAGGCCACTTTTATACTGGCAGCCGGATGCAGCACGTTCTTCAATGCGCTTCCTGAAAAGCCCTGCAGGGCACGATTAGATGCACTGGAAGTAGCTGACTGCCATGGGAATCGCCGTTCACGCAGTCTTTTTGAAGGCGCATTTTGGAAACCCCGATATCAAGGCTTCCAGATTGTGCCTTCAAAAAGACAGCACGAGCGGCGATTCCTATGGTGGCTGGCTACTTCCGGTGCGCCTAAACGCACCCCACGGGGCTTTTCAGGAAGCGCGTTGAAGAACATGCTGCATCCCGTCACTTGTATAAAAGGGAGTTAAGCAACCATAGAGTCTCAATGATAGAAGTGACCTCAAAGGTTGTCTACTCCAGCCCCTGCACCACCGTGGGACCTGCCACGCCGCAACCCGCACAGAGAAATACAAACAATAGCTATAATTAGAGACTGGAACCACCGAGAGCACACTGATGCCTGTTTACTTCTTGCATCTGCAGTAAAATCCTCAAAATCTCAGCAGCCAGGACCACAGAGCATGAGCTTTTCCAACCAATCATAGAGCAGAAGATGTTTCTCTGCACGGGCATGTAGGTGGGTGCCTTGTGGCTTTCAGCCCATATAAAGCTTTTGGTACATGGCTCTTGAGGTTAAAAAGTCTGGCCACCGTTCACATAGGGCATTTCCACTTGTGTGAAAAAAGGGATATTTATTGCTGAGATACCCAAAATGCCAAGTCTAAGCTAAGCTGTATTATGCTTAACACTCACAGACATGTCCCTGCTTCCAAATGAGCGGTGCAATTACCTGAAGTGCGTTTGCATATGAAATTAGGACAATAACACCCAGAGGGAAAGGAGTTGTGACACGTCTGCAGACCCAAAAGCTCCAAAACGCTGCACAAATACTCATTCACGCCTTGTGCTTGCAAAATGTTCGGGCTATGGCTGTAATGCAGACGCTGTCTTCATGCAGTTACCCCCTCTCCCCAAATGTTGAGCAATTCCTTCAATTAAATCAATCATTTCTAAAAAAATGTCCCTCACACTTGCCCCTGAATCAGCCCATGCCTCAGTGGGTGATTTCAGATGTTACGGCTGGGCACAGTGACCATGGGACGTGGGGTGGTTCGGACCATGGGCGGGGGTAAAGGGGTGCACCAACAGATGTTCACCCGTTTGCCCCCGGCCGTGGGGACCGCTGAACCACGGCCCGTGGTCAATGCGCCCGACTGTAACATCTGTAGGTGAAACCCCCCCCTCCCGTAGGGTGCAGGGCTACGCAACGCAATGTGCGGCCGCAGGGCCCTGTCCCCTGTGCTCCCCGGCCACCCACCCTCCCCGAGACAGGCAGCCGCAGCGGCCTATCTGGCCACTACCGCTGCCCGCCGCCCACCGCAGGGACCGCGGAACGTGGTGGAGGTAAGGTAGCAGACGTTACTTTTCCTTCACCGCGTTCTGGATTCCTCCATACCACTCTTTGTTTGCCGCCGTGGTGCAGGAGAACAAAGCGTGGTTAGATTCACCGCGGGGAGTGGTTGACTGAGGTGAACATCTGTTTGTGCGCAAACAGACGTTCACCTCCGTTCACACACATGCACACACACACACACCCGCGGTTGACTGAGGTTGTCCATGGTGATTTCAGACAAACGTAATGTCTGAAATCACCCAGTGTCTCGGAATTTGGGAGGCAATTTCATTTCCATTCAAAAGGAGCTTGGCGAGTGTTTTCATAAATTCATTTTTAAACAGAAAAGGGGGCAAATTTTTAAGTGGTGTCAATCGCTGCAGTTCCATCCACTGCAGTGATTTTCACTGGCTGAGGACTGGAATCTATATTTCAAAAATTATCTGGTAGAATGCTCCAATTCTCGCAAGCCTTATTTATCTTCCCTCAGTGCCATCTCCTCTAAACAGGTCTGCAAACTTGTTTAGTGTCTCCTAATTACAGCTCCCTTAATGTACTGTCTCATCCCAACTAGCTCTAATATAGGTACAGGAAGAGAGAGAAAGAATGAGTAGAAATTTCTCCAAGCCGCTGGCCTATACCAAGACGCAAGACTTTCCAAGTGACCTTGTGATTATGAACAACTTGATACCTGGCTTATTGATTGAAGGCCATAAATAGATACATGCAAATCTCCTAGAGTCCAAAGTAAGAATACACCATGAAATCGTCTATTCTAGCATTTCTCAAACTATTTTGAACCATGCCTGTCCTCCCACGTGTCGGTGGCACTGTAAGCATAAGAATGAAAGTGCCCTACTGGGTGAGACCAACAGTCTATCGAGCCCAGCATCCTGTCTCTAACAGTGGCCAATCTTAGTTCCTCAGGAGAAGTACTCAGCAGGTGACTCATTCCCTGCCACTCACTCCCACCTCCCAAAGGTCAGAGGTTGTGTCCCCTGATCTACTTGGCTAATAGCCTTTGGGTGATTTCAGAAGTGACGTTTTCTGCATTCACCACAGTCAACCACAGTCAATTGCGGGCAGGGGTGAAGGAGCCATGAACGTCTGTTTGCTCACATCCAGATGTTCACCACAGTCAAACCCTGGCCGTGGTGAAGCTAACCACACTTCGTGAGGTCGGGGCGGGAGGAGGTTGAGAAGTGTGGTCAGTGCTCACCATGGCAGGGGTGAAGGAAACATAATGTTTGAAGGGACATGCGCAGTGGAAGGAATTGGCCCCAGTCCGCGGTGACTTCTGGGGCTCTCACCACGGTCCACGGCACTGCTGCATGTCTGTTCCGTTCCCCCGGCCCATGTTCTCTTTGATTGCTCCCGGGCGGTAGTCCCGATCCCGTCATGTCTGTTGAGGCAGCGTGTGTCACCACAGCCCATGGTGATGCCATTGAGGGTGGGATTCACTGTGGTGATTCCAAACGCGTCACTTCTGAAATCACCCATTAATGGCCAAGAACTTATCCAATCTCGTTTTAAACCCAGCTATAAGAAAGAAAGCATACACCTTGCTTAGGGCTAAAATAGGTAGCACATTTGCTACTCACAGGAAATTTTCACATTTTGTAGTCATCTTTCAGTTGCTGGATTGGTATCTGACTATCGAGTTGGGTACTCGATTATCTCAAAATACCAGATATTAACAGGCACCTGTGTTCATTGTGTTTTACCCATTGGCAGCAGGTAATTGGGTACTACCATTATCGAAGTACCATTACCAAGATTCTTGGGTATTACCATTGCCAAAGCACTGATTTATAATTTCACTGATTGGTAGAATGGAATTGCAATGGAAAGTTTTTTTAAAAAAATAAAATAAAACGCAACAGAAGACAGAAAATTGGGATAAAAACATTAAATGGTTTTATCGGGTAGCCCAGCGCGCACTAATCAGTTACCAATTCATGGTCGATGTTACTGGGTCAAGTACCACAATTTTAATGGGTATTCCTGTTTTTTGAAAATATTCCTTTCAGTCGAACCGGTGCTCCGTCTCCTCCTCTCCTGGTTCCAGCCCTCTTATTGCTTCATCTTCCTAGTCCCCGGTTCTTTAATTCTTTCTCCCCGTTGCACCTCATTAGCTTGGAGATTCCCTCAAGTTCGGTAAGAGTGCAGAACTGGCAACCCCCCACAGCCCCCCCCACACACACCAGAATACTTCATCCAGTCCCCAATCTAAGAACTACTTGTCTAATCTGCCAGGCTACTAAGTCCTCCTCTCCACCCCCCATATAGACCACCAAGTTCTACTCTCCATCCCCCTACCCTTATCCCCAACCTCCAAAGTCAGATAGGGTTCATACTAGGACTGAAACAAGATTTTGCTAAACCAGGAATTTCCAATTTGACCGCCTTGGTCAAAATGCAAACCTGTCTCGGTACTATCTTGAGCGACATTTTGTTTCTCGTTTTACTGGCTTGTCACTTACTGGGATTCTGTTTACCGCTTTTCTGTTTACTGTTTTTCCGTCCATTTCACAGCAAACCACAAGAAGTAATACCAGCGCAATACCATATTTCTTGCACTCCGTTTCCCCTTGTACTTCCTTGTCACTCATTGGATGGTACACAAATTCCTTTAGTAATCTGTAATTCAGTTGCAGTTTGGTCACAGCAAAGGAAACAACATACAGCAACAATTCTGATTGGAGGCACTGGAGGGAAAGTTAAGGGACACTGGGGGTGAGTGGGGAGGTTAAGGAGTGAGCCATTTGCTCAGTGTTTGGCTCAGAAATGCAGAAACAACAAACAACAAGTAAAATGGTAACTTTGGCAAAGCAGTAAGTGGTAAATGATCGGTATGGGTCACACAATCGGTAACTTGGGTGTTATCTCATGGTATTGCGAGAACTGAAAAATCACATTGGTATTGGGTAGAACTGAAACGAGTACCCATTCCACAAGGACAAGTATACTTGATGAATTTCTGGTATGTGAACAGACCTGGCAACATTGGGTGTCACTTGGTACCCTATTGCAACCTAATTTGGGTACCTGATGTCCCGGGTACCAATTTGTTTTTACTCCTGATGCCTATTTCTTTTTATTTTCTTTCCTGGAAAGTGGACTTCCAGTCCAGAAAAATCGACTTCCGATCCAACATTTTTTGTTTTCTGTGTCAATTTTTTTGGTTTTCTGTACCGATATACCAATGAGTAACTGGAAAATAAAAAAAAATAGTTACTGAGTGTTCAGGTTTCTAGGTACCTTGTCAGTATGGAGAACCTGTTGAGTACCCAACGTGGTACCCAAAAATGTGGTTAATAAGTGTCTGTTTCAGCTCTAGAATCAGGAAATCCTGGTACCCAAGATAGTGACATTTCTTGCATGCAGCAATTTAGAATCCCCATGTCACCCTACTTTAATACAGATCTCAGAAAACTAAATGCCAGTGTGCCACTGGCAGAGCTCTGGAGGGACAAAGGGTCCCAATGCCACAAGTCCCTCCAATGGTGAAGATTTAATTTCCTGGGATATGCTAAAATGTACCCTAATGACCCTTAACAAGCATGTCAAGTTCAATATTCATGCTCTGATGTATATGAACACAGACAGAATTAAGTGAACATGAACCTTTTATGAGCTATTAACCTTTATGTCTTTGTCAACCTGCTAGTTATGAGTGCTGGGGAGAAACTTTTCCTCGACATCAATTACTCAATAACTGGGAATCTAAAACATATATTCACCTATTATTAAATCACAAGTCCCCTTTTATTACGCTACAGGTAGCGAAATGTTTGGCTGCAGCAGTTAAGAAAAGGTGAGCACTAGTAAATCCTTAAAGATAGGAAGGAAGGATTGTCTGGGTGTTGAAGTGTTTAATCTGGGTCCTAGTTTTTCATGGTCCCTTTGGGAGCAAGGTTCCCAATTATGGCACTGGGGTCTTAGTAGGGATGGGCGACCACGGTTCGGAGTTCGGACTGAACTCGGTTTGTTCGGTCGACCGAACAGAACTTCCGAACCGAACTCGAATTTCAAACCGAACCAAATTTCTGAACTCCATTCTGTTCACCCATCCCTAGTGGCAACACACACCAAAAAACCTGGGTTTGAATGGCCGAACTTGGTTCGGAAGTTCGGAATTCGACCGAACTTGGTCTGTTCAATTGACTGAACTGAACTTCCGAACCAACTCAAATTTCGAACCGAACCGAACCAAATTTCTGAACTCGAATTTCAAACCAAACCGAACCAAACCAAATTTCCGAACTCCGTTCTGTTCGCCCATCCCTAGGTCTTAGGTATGAGGTCTTGATGTATTTTAAAGTGTGTTGTTTTTACTTGTTTTTTAGATGTTGTGTAAATGTATTTGTGTTTATATTCTATATATATGTGCTTATTTTTTGTAATGGCCTTTGGCTACACAAATACATTTATTCATTCAACTGCCTAGGATCTTGGAGGTGGAGTATGCGAAAAAAATATTAATTTTATTTCTTTGGATTTCTAGCCACGTCTTCCCCCAAAGACTTAGGGCTGGTGACAATGTATATGAGAAATAAAAAAA
This sequence comes from Sphenodon punctatus, assembly GCA_003113815.1. Lineage (NCBI taxonomy): Eukaryota > Metazoa > Chordata > Lepidosauria > Sphenodontia > Sphenodontidae > Sphenodon > Sphenodon punctatus. Next base: position 206,735 of record QEPC01003505.1, on the reverse strand, counting down.
CAATATGGCTATCAAAGCCCCTTTTCACATGAGCCGTCCCCCTCCCCCCCACCCACGTGGGTGACTGGGTGGGCGAGGGAAGAGGCTGTCTGTGTGACCACCGGTGAGGATGCATACGCGCTCCTGCGCTCGACTCACCTCCACTGATCCCTCATGCACATAGGCATTGGAGGCACCTCCATTGCCTCCATGCATGGAGGTGGGTGGGTGTCCATGTGATGGGTCACTCATGTGCCGTACACCCGCCACCACCTCCACTCATCCCCCATGGACCACAGCTCCTTCCCAGTCCATTTAAGAAGGGCATAAAAGACCACCTTCTTCCCAGATTCCATTGTGATCACCAACTTCAGCTGGGAGGCGCCGTCTGTGAAGTTCCACCATTACACCGTGTTTATAAGACAAGCTTTCGGAGATGAATTCTTGGTGGCTGCTCCTCCGCTGTGGAACTCCCTCCCCTAAAAGTCTTCTGTGGCCCAAGCCTGAATGTTTTCCAGCAGCAACATGACTTATTTATTTGGCCAGGTATTTTGTGGGGTGGGGATGAGGCTTGGGGATTTGTCCCAAGTCATTAAAAAAAATATTTTTGCTTCATTTTTGTTTTATTGGGTTTTTAACTTTGTATATTTTATAGATGAATATTGATTTTAGGTCATTACCCACCAATTACCTTTGGGGTAAAGAGGGATAGAAATTCTAATGAATTCATAAAAAAAATATGAATGCCTGATGCCCTGATGTGGCAATTCTGGTTTTAGACCACAAACCTTTGTTTACCCATACCCACATTAAACAATCTGTTAGATAGGAATTAACTTTAGCTTGTGTAGTGTGGGCAAGTGGCCTTCTTCATTCAGCAAGGAAACTAACAACAGTTTAATCAGAGATGACAAGGTTGGGAAATCCATCCCTGTCTCTCGCATGAGTAGAAATTAACGTTCAAATTAAATATGTGCATGCAAATTTAACATCAATTAAACTCACCATCGAATTTTGACAGGTGTGCGTCCCCTTTGCTGAACGCTGCTAGTCTTGGGCGCAGAGAGGCAAGGAAGATCCATACCTCTCCACCAGGCTAGCTGCGCTCAGCAAAGGGGCTTTGGCTGGGCAGTGCTTCCTTAGGGGGTTCCCTGAGGGACGGATCCCCAACCTTCCCCTGTCACGGGTTGGAGGTCCGCATCCCCACTATTCAAGTCTGCCTCAGGGAGACTCCTTTGTCACTCAAGGGCCCAATCCTTCCCGTTTACAGACTCTTTACTCTCTGGGTTCACAAGAGTTTGAGAACTCTTGTTGCTCACTTGTGTTCCCATATTAGACACAGACACTTCTTCATAAAGATAAGAAGTCAGTTTATTGATTACATAAGCAAAATAGTTGATACAGAGTGGTTACTAGAAATCAAAGGTAACTAGAACGCATTCCTGATCTATACTGGTTGAGTACCTAAATAAGCATCTTACCCTACCAAGGTCCATAAGTTCTGGTTTCTTTCAGTCCTCAATGCGAGCGACTGGGCAATGGCTTCTTAGTTGGTAAAGAGCAAAATCATGCCTCTCTCCTCATGTTTTCTCCAGCCTTCCTGCTGGAGAAACCTATTCCTGTGAGTAGCAGATTTTGTGCCAGGGACTAGGGATGGGCGAACAGAACCGAGTTCGGAAATCCGGTTCGGTTCAGTTCAGTTTGGAAATTCGATT
>QEPC01003505.1:187851-204281 GCA_003113815.1 Sphenodon punctatus | reverse complement strand
TCTTCTGGGTTTACAAGTCCACAAGTAAGTTCCAGATTCATTTTTCACACACACACACGGTCCTGAGGCAGTTCCTGGATGCATTCTTCACACAAACACTGCCCTGAGGCAGCCTAAAGTAGCCGCAGCTGTAGACGTGAGGGGCTGCCATGGAAACCAAGTGACCACAGCTGCCTGGAGCAAAGCAGTTTTCCAGGATAATATTTTACACTCAAAAGTTCTGGGAGAAGTTCTACGCAGAAGTTCAAAGTGCCGGATGTTTAAGATCTGGGTGAGTGATTTAGACACACAGAAAGTTCAGGATGCAACAGCAAACATGCAGGAGAAATGTGTGTGTAAAAACAGCCATTGGGATCGATATCAGCCCTAGATAAGCAGACTGAAACAAAACAAAGAAATGGACCCAAGGAAACAAATAAAACAAGACCGCCTCTTCTCTCCGTGCCATGACAATCCTTGCGATCAGCCAGGAACATCCGCTCGGACGCATGTCCGCACACTGAGGGTGCATGGACAGGCATTACTCAGTGACTGCCCGGTGTTGTGGAACTCCCTTCTCCTGGAGGTCTGTAAAAGTCCAACTCCACGCGTATTCTGGAGGAGATGTAAGCCTTTTCTTTTTGGCAAAACATTTGGCCGGCAGGGATTTTAAAGGGATTGAATGTATTTTTATGTGCTTTCATATTGTAAACTGCCTTGAACCTTAGGGGGAGAGGAGTATATCAAATTTAAACAGGCAAACAAACAAACAAACAAATAGATGAATAAATATGACAAAAACACTGAACAGGCAATTAGGTGAAAAACGGTTGGAAAGCACATGATCTCCATTTCATTGGTTTCTGGTTTGATCATTCAGGTTAAGGATTTCCCATTTATTTGGGTACTCTTTTCAGCTCTGTAACTATCTGCTGAGACACACAGAAACTGGGGCCTCTTCTTTTACACATGACAAAAACCGGTTCTTGTAAGTGCTCGAGATAATACTGGGCATTGTAAATGCTGGAGTTTTGTCATGTGGGAACACACTAATCCCCTTTTATGCAGCGAGATCTTGCTTCCTTGTAAGACCCACCAGATGTGACTCTTACCAGGCTGTGAGATTTCACACACCCATTTCTCCTGTATGTTTGCTGCTGCAACCCCAACTTTCTGTGTGTCTAAATCACACACCTGGATCTTAAACCCCCAGCTCTTTGAAATTCTAGATATTCCCATGGACCTAAGAAGTTCTTGATTTCTGTAGTTACAAATCTGGATCCTGTAACATCCGGGTGTTTCCCAGAACTTGTGTGTGTAAAACATTCTCCTGGTAAACTGCTTTGCTCCTGGCAGCCATGGTCACGTAGTTTCCATGGCAAGCCCTCTCCTCTACAACTGAGCTCCCCAGTGCCACTACGGCAGGCTGCCTCAGGGTGGTGTGTGTGTGTGTGTGTGTGTGTGTGTGTGTGTGTGTGTGTGTGAAGGATGCATTCAGGAGCTAACTTCTGGACATGTAAACCCGTAGGATTGAAAGACCACCACTTTAAGGTGTGTAAAAGCAACCAGTGCATTCACACATGACAAAACTCCAGCATTTATAACACCTGGTATTATCTTGAGTACTTAGAAGTACCCATTTTTGTCATGTATTAAACTGGCCTGGGAATCTCTTTGGAGTTGGAGAATTAAAATTTCTTGGGCCACTGCTTGATTGGTCAGGATGCTCAGACTATCTTGCATGGAGTTTGCCAGTTCAGTTTGGTTCCATGTGGAATCAGATGGCAAATGTCATTGGGTTCACTGACTTCCGGTTGGTGATTGTGTCTTGGATGATCTGGTACTCTTTGTACGAGAGTTCTTGCTGTTTGATAATCGCTTCAAAGGTTGGTCAACTTGGAGCAGTAGGACTTGCAAACTTGGGTGCAGATTTCAACCTCTTTAGAAGAGTGGTGGATGAAAGGGTAGGGCAAGGAGGAAGATTGGGTAATTCCAAACACTCTTCTTGCTAATTAAGAACTTAAGAACATAAGAAGTGCCATAATGGGTCAGACCAATGGTCCATCTAGCCCACCATCCTGTCTCCAACAGTGGTCAATCACAGTCGCTTGGGAAAAGCACCCAACAGGACACAATGGGGGATCCATTCCCTGTTGTTTTCCCCCAGCTCCTGTCATGTTCCCTGATTGTGTCTGACTAATAGCTGCTAATGGACCTATCTTCCAGAAACTTGTTCAAACCTCTTTTAAACTCAGCTATAGTACTGACCTTCACCACAGTCTCTGGCAGAAGATTCCACAACCCAATTATACGCTGAGTGAAAAAAAATATTCTTTTATTTGTTTTTAAACTTGCCACCCATGAGTTTTATGGAGTGTCCCCTAGTTCTAGTACTAGCTGAGAGGGTAAATAGCTGCTCCCTGTTTATTAGTTCCACTCCACTCATGATTTTATAGACCTCTATCCTATCTCCTCTCAGTTATCTCTTCTCCAAACTGAAGAGCCCCAACCTACCAAGCCTCTCCTCATATGGGAGTCCATCCATGCCCTTGATCATTTTTGTTGCCCTTCTCTGTACCTTTTCTATTTCAGCTATGTCTTTTTTGAGATGGGGAAACCAGAACTGCACACAATATTTGAGGTGCGGTCGCACCATTGATTTGTATAGAGGCATTATGACATCCTCCGTTTTATTCTCTATCCCCTTCCGAATAATTCCTAACATTCTGCTTGCTTTTTTGACTGCTGCTGCGCATTGGGCTGTGGATTTCAATGTATTGTCCACAACCACCCCCAGATCCTTTTCCTGACTGGTAACTACTAGCTTAGTACCCAGCATTGTGTACACATAGTTTGGGTTATTTTTCCCTATGTGCATCACTTTGCACTTGTCCACATTAAATCTCATTTGCCATTTAGATGCCCAGGCATCCAGTGTCATAAGTTCCTGTTGCAGTTCCTCACAGTCTGCTCGTGTTTTAACTACCTTGAATAACTTGGTGTCGTCTGCAAATTACATCACCTCACTCTTAACACCCCTTTCCGAATCATTAATGAATACATTAAACAGCACTGGTCCCAATACAGATCCCTGAGGCACACCACTTTTTACATCTCTCCATTGTGAAAACTAGGGGTTGGACTCCAGGCAAATTATCGGTTACCGGTTTTATCACTATCGGATTAATCCGATATCGGATTTATCGGAATTGGTATATTGTTTTTTTTAACATCACTGATCTTTTGGATCGTTAACATTGCGGCCATTGTTAAAATTAATTCGATACCGATAGACTCGTCCCTAGTGAAAACTGACCATTTAGTCCTACCCTTTGCTTTCTATCTTTTAACCAGTTTCCGATCCATAGTAAGACACTATCTCCTATCCCATTACTTTTTAATTTTCACAAGAGTCTTTCATGAGAGACCTTATCGGATGCTTTCTGGAAATCCAGGTACACTATATCGACTGGGTCTCCGTTTTCCACATGCTTATTTACACCCTCAAAGAATTCCAACAGGTTAGTGAGGCATGACTTACCTTTATTAAATCCGTGTTGACTCTTCCCCATTAAGCCATGTTTGTCAACATGCCCTGTAATCCTGTCCTTAATGATAGTTTCCACCATTTTGCCCGGCACAGACGTCAAGCTTACTGATCTGTAGTTTCCAGGATCGCTTCTGGATCCCTTTTTAAATATGGGGGTTCCATTTGCCACCCTCCAGTCCTCGGGTACAGTGGCAGATTTTAGTGACAGGTTACAAATTACTAACAGTAGGTCTGCGATTTCATATTTGAGTTCCTTCAGAACTCTGGGCTGAATGCCATCTGGCCCTGGTGACTTGTTAGTATTCAGTTTGTCAATTTGCCCTAGGACATCCTCCCTCACATTGATTTGTAACAGCGCTGTCTTGAAATTGTTTGTTCTTTTGGATCAGTACAGTGAAAGCTCAAACAATATGGTGCCAAGAAAGCTATTTTATTTTATATACAGTCTAAAAAATAAAAGTACACAACATAAAAGATATACAAAGCATCTAACATCCCTTTCTGCAAGCCAGAGAACCCCAACAACAGTTGCAGGACAATCCCCAGGTGGACTCCAGGTTCTGCTGCGCCCACTTAACACGTCTGCGGAGTGGCTAGCAGTGAAGTTCTTTCCAAGATGGGACCCCAGCTGCTGTCTCTTATAGTATTCTGGCGTCACACACTCACTTTTACAAATCCTGCACGTGTGTGACCAATTCTAACTAGCGCAGCTGCATCTTTTCTGCCTGCGTCATCCAATTAAGAAACCTTACTAGCAAGTTCAACTGATAAGAGTTCCCATAACATCTCTGCCTGACCTTGACATTCTAAACAACAACTCATACAATACAGTAAAGTTGCCAAAGAGGCTTACATAAAACACATCCATTGCATGAAATGAGTTGCCAGTTCTCAATTTATATGTTTTTACATACACGTCAATCAAAATGGATTCTATAGCATCTCCAGGCCAAAATAAGATATATAAATGCCCAATAATCTGGCTCCACTGGTGTACAAGTGTCTTCTCACAATCTTTTCACTACAAGCTCTTCCCATTCCTCGCCCAGAAAGCAAGGATCTAGCATGGGTACCTCCCGCAAATCCTCTGCAGTGAAGACCTATGCAAAGAACTCATTCAGCTTCTCTGCAATATCCTTATCTTCCCTGAGAGCCCCTTTTACTCCCTTGTCATCCAATGTCCCAACTGACTCCCTAGTAGGCTTCTTGCTTCTGACGTATTTGAAAAAGTGTTTGTTGCTTCTTTTTGCCTCTTTAGCAAGCCTCCCTTCAAAATCCCTCTTGGCCTGCCTTATTAACACTTTACATTTACGTTGCCAGTGTTTATGCTCTTTCGTATTATTTTCATTGGGACTAGCCTTCCATTTCATAAAGGATGCCCTTTTGGCTCTAATAGCCTCCTTCACCTCCCCATTTAGCCATAGTGGAAGACTTTTGGTCTTCCTGCCACCTTTTTTAATTTGCAGGATGCATTTAATCTGGGCTTCCAGAAGGGTGCTTTTAAATAGCCTCCACACCTCTTGCAAAATTGTAGCCCTTGCAACTGTGCTTTTTGCTTTTTAGTTTCTTTTTAACTAGTTTCCTCATTTTGTCATTGTCTTTAAAGTTAAATGCTACTGCTGTACTTTTGTTTGTCTTTCTCACTCCAGAAAGTGAGAATTAGGGTAATTTCAGATGTGATGGACCCGGAGGCCTGCCACGCTGAACCCTGGACCGGGATCCATCTCAGATCCCGGTTCATGATCAGGCCATCCGTCCTTTAAACGTGCCGGCCTGATTGCTATCAGGGATCAGGGAGGGGGCGGGGCTATGCGATGCGACGTGCAGCCACACAGCCCCATGCCCCCATGCTCCCCTGACCGCCCACCCTCGGGGAGATGGGCGGGTGCAGCAGCCAATCAGACCACTTCCCTGGATCCCGTATCGCAGTCGAGGCCACAATCCGGGATGGGCCAAAGGTAACACACATTACCTTCGGCCCATCCCGTATCGTGGCCACTCTAACCACGGTTCTTGACCTCCGGCCAGCCGTGGTCAAACTTGATCCCGGCCAGAGGTTCACCATGGTGAACCTCTGGCTGGGACCAAACAGACGTTCATGGAAACACGATCACCACAGGGAATCCACTGGAGCTCACTGTGGTGAAAGGCGTTTTCGTAACGTCTGAAATTACCCTTAGACTACAGTTTCCTCAAGTTTGGATTACCATGCCTATTTGGGGGGCTTGTATGAGACTCAGTGAAAACATTTTGGTCAGCAACCATAAAGCTTGGGAACCTCAACAGGTGAGTTTGGAGAAAGGTCTGCGTGCTTTGGATTCTGGGTACCAGCTGCAAAGATTGGAGCACTCTTTCATCTGTTTTTGTTAGGGTAGTAGGTCAGTACAACAAACATGGATATAAGCACTTGATAAAAGAAATTGCGATCATTTACCTGCTGTAAGGATCAGACGCTCCATTGGTCCTAAGCTGTTTTGCATCAGCAGAAAACCCTCAGGTTTTTATTTTGTAAGTATGTTTTTCTCTCTCTTCATTACAAAGTACTGCTGAGTCACTAGCTTCAGGGAGAAAATGCCACGCAGTAATGCGTCACCAAACCGGTTTGCATTCTGCTGTTAAAGCATAAGTAGGAAACCAGCATCATTACCACAGCCCCCACCCTACTCTGGACTGCAATCTTCTAAAGTGGTTTTGAAAATATCAAGCATTCCTGAGAAAAATAAACTACATAATAAGTTGTTTTAATTACAGAGAGTGTTCACTTAACCTCCACCTTGGCCTTCATATTTCTGTGGTTTTTCTTACAAGAGTTCTTGGACTGCAAGGTGTAAACTATGAAATGTGAACATTAGAGAACAGAAAGTGGTCTACTAAACAGACTGAGTGTATTGAAGAATGTGATCATTTCTTGGGGCACAGTCCGACAAGCAGCCTGCAACTGAAGTAACTATTTTGATGTAATTAAACTGGTGCTGAAACTTGGTATTCAAAATTATTTGGTTTTTTTACCGAGTATCTCAGTTTTTGACTTGGTTTTACTGAGTACTGAGTAATTGAAGAATTCGGTCTTTGGTACTCAGTTGAGTACTCTGATCAACATACGGGATTTTCCTGCCTCTATATAAGGTATTTCCTTACTCCGTATTCAGAAAATACTTGGTACTCGGGTTTATTTTAGCGAGTATTTACCGTGCACCGAATAGCGAGTATTCTGAGTCAGTCCTCAGAAACTTGGAAATGCTTGTGAGCCCTCAGCGTACCATTCATTACAGCCCTAAATTAAATTGAAGTGCTTAGTTCATTTTTGTGCCATTCTTTTGGCAGCTAAAAATAAATATAGTTACTTTGCAACCTCTTCCGAATGTATGTGGCAAACAATGTTACCCACATCCTGAAAGGGTTGACAATACAGTTACGTCATTTTACAAGGGACAGGGAATGGGGACTCCTCATTGTACATACGTGTCTGCCGAGTCCTGAATAACTTTGGTGTAGAGTAGAGCGAAAACAAGTCCTGGCCAAAATAGTAAAGCCTGTTAAAATTGCGATACTCAACCTGACCAAAAAACATCAGGTGCTCCTCCAGATCCAATTAGTGCCCAATAGGCTACCTGATATAATGAAATACTACTTTTTTTCTGATTTTTCGACAAACGGAACTACCTAAATTTCCCCCAAAATCCTGAAGTCTGGGTCAAAATAGGTATTTCAGTATACCAGCTGTCTGTATATCAATATTTTGGTATGTTGGGTTCCCGATTGAAAACCAATTTGGGTACTGAAAAGGACCCAAAATATTTGGTTTGATTCGGGTACAGGAAATTTCAACTTCCAATACCATTTTTGACTTAGTATTCTGATTCTTTTACCAATTTGCTGATAGAGTAATTGGTATATAGGTATGGTAACAGTAATATCCAGTATTTGGGGAAAATTGGGTGCCCGACTGGAGCTCAGGTAGCCCATTGGACACCCAATATGGTGCCTGAAATTGCTGAATTTATCTACGGTAGCAAATGAACTACCCATTTCATCTTTAGTTCAGAGCTCCTTATATGTGAACAATTCAGGAGTAAAAGTACATCTGAAATTCTAGTTCTTAATCTGTACCTACCTCAAAATGTCAAGGGATTAATGACTGGAAACCATATGCAAAAATTACTTTTCCCCCCCTCCTGTCCTTTGTCCAGCTTGCTAAGTTAGACTAGAGGTGGGGAGACCTCAAGCCCGGGAGGCCAAATACATCCTGTGGTAAATTTTTATGTGACTTCTTGCCAATGCCTGCATCTGGTCCCTTGATCCAGTTCCTACCCCCAAGAACTGAAAAAATGAGTTCCAGGGTAAGGAAACAGAGATGTAACGACACACACAAGGAGTGTCTTTAGACGTAACATCAACAGGTGTCTGAATGTGTGTTTTGACCTTGATATGAACACTGGTTTGGCCCTGCGTTCACCATGTGGGGCTGCTTAGACCCACAGCCCATCTTGGGTCAAATCAGTGCTTTGCTCGCCCCCCCAATTGTAGCATGCAAGCGCTGCCACCTCGTTCCCTGTGTTGTACCTGCTAACATGCCATGTAATAGCATTAGACACAATATTGGCCATGTGTTCAGTTGAAACATGCAAATTGTCCTTGCGATGCAATTGTGTTCACATCATGTGTCCAAGGGGTGGCCATATTGGTGTTGGGATTGTCATAGTGCTTACACACAATGGCCAAACACGTGCTTAGGGGTTTTGACAACCGATCTTTGTTATATCTAAAGATGCCCCAGGATAGGGGAAATAATTTTTTAGGGCTGAAATGAGATTTAGCCCTTCTCGAAAATCTCATCAAGAATAGACTTCACGGTGAGATTTTCTCATCATGAGAATCTCACGAGAGTCTTGATTCTTGCGAACCTCAAAAGTAGCCCAAAAATGGCCACCAGGGCTCTTCTGCACATGAGCAGCCATTTTTTGCATGTGCAAACCATTTTGTGGGGGGCATTTTTGAGATTCTCAAGACTCTCACAAGAGCTCGTCACGGTTACAAGATTCTCACGAGATTCTCACAAGAGTGAGTTTCATCCCTAGGACAGATCCTTGGCACAGATCCATGAACTGGACCCGCCTTTTCTTGAGTGCACCCCTTAAGCACCCCCGCCCACAACTTCTCTGAGGCCCTCGGAATTTTTAATAATTTTCAGTGTGGCCCCTGGGATTAGAAAAAGTTCCCTCACCACAGACTTGAACTATACACTCTTCCCAGTACTGAATCTTCCTATTTAGGCAGGGAGTAAGGCATTTTACCACCCCACGAGTAGGAGAGAGGGAAGGCTGGCAAACTCTCCAGGGTGCTCTGCAGCAGGGGTACAGCTACAGAAGTGGAATTGGGGCCAATGTCCCAGGAGGAATAGTGCTGTAATGGATACCCGATTTAGGACTCACGGGTAATACCCACATTTTTGGGGTAATGTTTCGGATACCGTTTTATTTTATTTAAAATAATTTTAAAAATAAATAAATAAAAAGAATTACTGCAGATGTGCAAAACAGCTGCCAGGGAAAGGAAAAGGGGAAAGGGAAGCCAGGCTGCCAGCGCCATTTTGGAAAAGGGTGGCCATTTTGTGCATGTGCAGTGATTTTTTAAATTTATATTTTATTTTTAATAAATGCAAACAAAAAATAAATGAAAATGGTAGAATCCTTTATTACAGCCTCCCCCCCCAACAATAAATGGGGTTTTGGGTTGAAAAACAAAACCAAAACCAAATGTGCCTTCTGCACACCCCTAGGAACAACTCGATCTTTGTGAAAATTTGAAATTCCTCGATTAATCGTTAGGCCCTTTCTTCTTCTTCTTCCATCAATCATCATCATCATCATCAATCCTGGCTCTGACACTCTCATCCAGTGGCATGAGCAAGTGACTTACAGTCCCAGGTCAAGGTTAGGGGTTGTTAGCAATGCAGACAGGGTGGTAGCTTGAAGAACAACTCCTCACTTACATTTCTATGAGGGGAGATGGGAACAATTTTGGGAACATGGGGGGTGGGGGTAACCCTTCCAATGAGCAACCAGGGTTAGGGTTTTGTGTGGATAGGTTTGGATGGGGGGTGGGGAGATTCAGTAAAAGGAGGAAGGAACTCCTCAAATACTCGAGGGGATCTGCACCCCTGAGTTCAGCCTGCTCCCTAGATTTGAGGAACTAGGGGTGTTCAGAAGGCACTCCTACCACTTCTATTTTAGTTTGCATTTTTCTTTACAAAAGCTCCTTTGTTTGGGTTTTTCATAAATGACTCTACTGTTTGAAATTAATTTTTTTTAAAAATCACTGTGCCTATACAAATTTGCTGACAGACCATTCTGCACACGTGAGTCCTTTTCCAAAATGGTCCCAATGCTGCCAGCACCATTTTGGGAAGGGGCTGTGCGTGCGCAGAATGGACCGGAGGCCATTTTTCACATACACGTGATTTTAAATCACCGCGCACATGAAAATGCACAGTGGGGTTGTTGTGCGTCTGCAAAGCCCCTTCCAAAAAACCTGCTGGCAGACTTGGCACCATTTTGGAAAAGGGTGGACATTTTGTGAATGCACATTTTTTATTTTTTATTTTTATAACAAAAATGAATGAAAGCAAATGTTATGCAACCATTTCTTTATTTTAATTTCTAAAATTAAGTAATTAATTGCTGCGGCCCATTACTTTATGAGGACAGGTCACCGTGAACAGCACATTACACCAGTGCTCCGAGCTCTGCACTGGCTGCCTAGGGATGGGACGATCAGTATCAGATTAATCCGATAATACAGATAATTTTGATATCGGATTAATCCGATAATACCGATATCGGTATCAGTATATCGTTTTTTTAACATTGCTGATTTTTCGGAACTTTAACATTGCAGCCATTTTAAAAATGGCCGCAATGTTAAAGATCCAAAAAATCGGGAATGTTAAAAAAACGATATACTGATACCAATAAATACGATAACGGATTAATCAGATACCGATAAAACCAGTAACCGATAATTCGCCAGGAGTCCCACCCTGGCTGCCTATAGTCTTCTGGGCCCGTTTCAAGGTATTGGTTTTGACCTATAAAGCCCTACACGATCTTCGCCTGACTTACCTGCGGAACCACCTCATTTTCCATGCTCTGGAGAAGCCTCTCCAGTTCCGCTGGGGGAACCCCGTGTTGCCTGGGGACCACTATGGAGAAGGTGTTCTCAGGGGCCACACCTAGGCTGTGGAACTCCCACACATGGAGGCCCAGGTGGCCCCGAATCTCCCCTCCTTCCATCGTATCTGTAAAACCTGGATGTCCTGCCTGACTTTTGGCGAGGGAAATGGGGTGTAGGGTGGGATGGGGGGAAGGGGAGGGGGCAGTTTAGTTTTGTGCTTCCCATTTTTATTGCATTTTTTTTGTTTTTTTGTTTTTATATGGGAACAGGAGGGGCGGAGTATTAAATGATTTTAGAAAATATAAAATATAAACTAAAATAAAATAAATGCGGCATCCTTTCTTTTATTACTTTTTCAGTATGGGTAGAGGAGAGATTGAGGCCAACACGCTGCCCCCAACCACTCTGAACATTTCCTCATGGCACTCAGCCGACTTGCAAAGGGCCTTACCAAGAAGAAGGAAGTTTTCAGAGTGGGGAGGGTGGAGTTCTGGCTTTGCCCACTCTGAAAACTTCCTTCATGGTGGTGCTACTGCCACTACAAATAGCCATGGGAGCCAGCGGGGGACAGGAAAGGGGGAGGGTGTAGTGAGAGGTCGGGGGTGTGTGTGCTTAGAGGGGCTGGGAAACAACTGAGCATGTTCAGAAAGGGCCTGGATGGCCCTTTCTGAGCATGCTCAGTTATTGTTTTTTTTACTTTCAAACTGATGATGCAATCCTCACAACAATCATGTTGACATCTCCCCAGCACGCCCTCTAGTGTTTGCTTCTGTCAAAGCAGGCTCTGAGTAACATGGCAATTGGCAACTTATTTGGTACTTTTTGGTAGTCATTTTGGTAGTGCTGTTTGGCAAAAAAATTTGATGTCATTGGTCAAAAATTTGGCCCAAAGTGACTGAAGCACCAAACGCCAAAGCAAACATACCAAACAAAAGTTGGAATTTTGCAACTGTGACAAAGACAATATTCACCATTGGGAAGAAATATGTCAATTACGTTTGAATATAAAAAGGCATATTTGTTTAATAATACCTAACTGTACTAAATTAAAAAATGGAGAAATGTTTCTGGGAACAAATTATATTTGAATTATATTTAAATTTAATTATATTTAAATATAATTTAAATTTGGAATTCATATTTGGATTATATTTAAATCAATTATACTGAATTATATCTGAATCATATTTGGATTTTTTTAAAAATATTAACTTTCTATTGAGTTTTTAGCTGTACAAAATAGATAAAATCAATTGCTGACAGCTTCTTCAAGAATATAATATTAGATGATAGTTTATTGAATTGTATTTGTGTATTCATCTAAGGTAAATCGCATTAATCTTGAATTGTATTTGTGATCTTTTAGAGAAAGGGTGAAGGGAAATCCAGAAAATCTCAGAGAGAACTTGCCTGACCTCTGCAGGCAATTTGCGGAAGCACCAGACTGCAAACCCATCATATTTATCCTCCATCCCAGACTTTCCCTGTCTATAAAAACAGGGGTAAACTCTGCTTTCTTCAGGCCAAACCACAAAAACTCTTTATGCCGGCTACCCTCAAAATGAGCCTTTGAGAGAAATCAGACGTAGAGGAGAAAGAGGAGTGTGGGGATTTAATTATGTTGTTCATGGGAAAAACGCATGGAGCTCTGGGATTAGTAATTCTCTTTGAAAGAGAATGGCTGTTCTGTCAGGCGTTTGGTGAGGGAGAAGGGTAAGGGTAGGTTGGTGGGTGGGGTTGGTGTGGGAGGGGGGTCTTTTTGCCCACCTCACCGCAAGCCCTATTGGCTCCATGCAGCCTAACTTGTGGCCAATCGCAGCCTACGAAGCCAGTGGTCTGAGGAGAAAAGGGATGGTGATTGGGCAGGCTGACTGCTGCTCCAAGCCTCTCCACCCCGGTGCCTGGAAGTCTGCTCCTCAGCTGACCCACCCCTCCCTGTGCCTGGCTGTGTCAGGAAGTGGTCACCAACTTGGCCAACGAGGCCCATCTAGTGCTGGACCTCCCGGTATTTCATAAGAACTCTAAGACCTGGCTGTTCTGTCAGGCGTTTGGTGAGGGAGAAGGGTAAGGGTGGGTTGGTTGGTGGGGAGGGGGGTCTTTTCCCCCTCTTTTATTGGCTATTTGATGTTTTAATTGGTTTTATAGTATTTTATATTGTGTTTTAATGTTGTTAGCCACCCCGGGCTGCCTGTGGAAGGTGGGGCGGGGTATAAAACTTGTAAATAAATAAATAATAAATAAATAACAATAATAAAAATGAAGAGTTTTGTTATTATTAACAATATAATGAAAACGATTTACTTTGCTCAACCAGGAAATCATAAGCTTTTGCCATGGTCTGATTTCATCTCTCAGTTTTTTAATCAGGGGAGCGTAGTTTGCTTTATAAAGATCTTTTATCTGCTTTGTAAGTGTTATGCCCAAAGATTTTAAATCCGTGTCACTCATTGGGAACGGGGAAATGTTTTGAGCATGTTTAGAAAGGCCCCTTGCACCTCAATTAGGGGGGGAAATTGTATATCCTTAAGAAAAATTGAAATGTTTGAATCCTCTGGGTTACTTGTCCTGTAAATTCCCTTAAAGTGACATAGAAAGGTACTATACGGGTATTTTCAGCCATTACGAGATCACGCTCAACCACGGGGAATTCCCACATGGTGATCGTGGTCTCGTAATGTCTGTTGGGGTGAACGGAAGTGCCCCGCCAGATGTTCACCCGTGTGGATCACGGGGGGGGAATCACTTTGACCACGCAAACGGAGGTCCTGCCCTGGCCATCTCCGTTTGCGTGTCCAATGCGATTCCCCCCCGTGATCAAGGGAACTGTCTCATCTGTCCCCTGACCATGGCCCGGAATCAGCAGCGGGATTCTGGGCAATGGTAAATTCCGGGGGGGGCGGGCGGGGACGGGGGTCGCATTGGCCACGGTGCCTGGCCGTTTCCCAGAGGGTGGGCGGCCGGGGGAGCCCCCCCAGATTCCCTGCTAGGATCGGCCAACATGTCTGTTGGACATTACGTGTTGGCCCCGGCGGGGATCAGTAGGGTGTTTCCGTGACAGGGTNTTCCGGGGGGGGCGGGCGGGGACGGGGGTCGCATTGGCCACGGTGCCTGGCCGTTTCCCAGAGGGTGGGCGGCCGGGGGAGCGTGGGGGGGTAGGGCTGTGCTCTGGACCCCCCCCAGATTCCCTGCTAGGATCGGCCAACATGTCTGTTGGACATTACGTGTTGGCCCCGGCGGGGATCAGTAGGGTGTTTCCGTGACAGGGTGAATTGAGCCCCATCACGTCTGAAAATACCCTATGGCAGCCGCATTGGGAGCGCTTCCCGATTGGTACCATGAGCAAGAAGCTCCAGAATGGGTAGAGATTGAGAGACATAGCCTCATTAAGTGACATCATTAAAAGACCTAATAGTGGACTGAGGTAAATTACAGAAAAATATTAGTAATCAACACCCTTTCGTAGAAACTCTACTAAATAATTGGATGAAGCTTAAAAAAAAAGTTAAAAATAAAAAAGGGCTTCTCCCCATACACACCAATCGACTCCATGAAGGTTAGAGAAGTGGAGTTGGCTCCTAGGTTAAGAGGTCTCTTGAGGAAAAGGGGTTTAACAAAGATGCAGCAAATTTTCACCTTAGGGAATTTTGTTTCAGTACAAAGAATGGAGCAGCTCACCCAGAAGAAGGTAGATGTCTTTCAAATTCTTCAGGTAAGGAATTTGTGCACTTCAAGAGAAAATAGAGACGATTTTGGCAGGGAGCCGTATAAGTTAGAAAAAATAATTTTTGTCCTGAATAAATCGGTGGGAAGGATGGGTAGAATATACAAAGAGATAAAAAAATATATTATATGAGAACACTAATGCCTATATTCAAAAATGGAGGAGGGATTTACAGATCCAGATTGGAGAGGTGGAGGGGGAAAAAAATCTGGCAACACATGAACCAATGTGCAACCTCGTTAGAGGTGAAAGTAATTTTAAGCAAACTAACCACCAGGTTCTATCTTACCCCAACAAGAATGAAATTCAGTGATCCCTCACGAAAGGGTTTATGTTGGAAGGGCTGTGGGGAAGTCGGGCATTGCAGGGATTGCTGGAAGGTGCAGTCATTCTGGATTAAGGTCTGGAAGGTGGCAAATAAAATAATGGGATCAGTATTCCCCTTTAAACCAGAGGTGGCTTTACTGGGCCTTTTTCCTTTTGCAGTCAAGGCAGCAATCCTGTAAGATGTGGTTTCTGGCTGCCCTATATGTCATAGTGAAACATTGGAACTCTGAATTGGAGCTCTCCTTTTAGTCCTTTATTAGAGTAGACAAGGATGGTCAGCTCACCCCAGAAGTTACAGTCACCAGAGGGGTGAAACTGGGATGTGTGCTTGCGCCGTCCTTGTTTAATTTATTTATCAACGATCTCATCCCGTTGATGAGGCACAAGAGTTTTTCCCCCCCCTAAATTGTTGTCTAGACCTGTCGGCGTTCTTCTTTACGCCGATGACCTGGTGATTCTATCTCAGACCAGGGTAGGGTTGCTTAGACAGCTAAGGACTATTGCGGAATATTGCCGCGATAATAGCCTCATAATAAACCGTTCAAAATCAAATGTCCTGATTTTTTCACGGGGTAATCAGGTCTTTAGGTGGCCCGTTGGCGATGCTTGTCTGCAACCAAAAAAAGGTTTATAAGTATTTGGGACTGTACTTTACCTCCAATGGGCAGTGGAAGGAGCATGCTAGGAGGGTAGAAGTGGCGGCTAAGAGCCAGATGTTTGCGATTCTCAGGATGTTTGCAGGGACATGGAGGAGGAACCTGGATCTTGCTATTAAAGTGTTCGAGGCAAAGGTTAAAGCCTCCTTTTCATATGGGGCTGAATTATGGGCCCCTTTGTTAGACAAAAATCTGAACTCTCTTCAAACACGATTTCTAAGTGTGCTTACTAAGGTCCCTAATGGGACTGTAGCTGCAGCTATGAGACTGGAGGCAGGTACTCAAGCTTGGACAGCTGTGGCCTGGGAGCAGACGGCCCTCTTCTGGTTAAAAGCAAGTAGGGCTCCTAGTAACAGTCTGATCCGACTTATCTTTCTAGATACCTTCAGTAGCCCATGGCAAGTTACCATTGTTAAATACCTGGCTTGCTGTGGTTTCTTGGTGGCATACTTAGAAAGTTTTGCCACCGCCAAGCATGAAATTATTTCTAGGGTCAGAGACATAGATACTTAGGCAGGAGGTCATGGCTCGGGTGGCAGATTCTCGCCACCTGCGGGGGTATACCTCGTGGGCCCCTCAGATGGGCAACATGGAGCATTACTTTGGCATGATGGCCACATATAGAGAAAAAAAATTGTTTCTTTGCACAAGAGTTAATGTATTGCCCATGAACTTACTTGTGGGGCGTTTTGAGGGTACCCCTTTTGGAGACCGCCTATGTCCTTATGATGCTCTGACAGCCAAGACCACTCACCATGTCTTATTCGAGTGTCGCCTGTTGTCAGGGCTGGGTCTTGAACCCATGGCCCTTGGGGTGCTGACAGGCTGTCCAGTGCTCTGCGCCACCTGGTGGGCTTGTGAGGGTGCTGGGTTTTCCCCCTCCTGTCTCCCTTGTGTGCTTGCTCCCTGTGTGTCATGCCCCTTCCCAGCTGTAGCCAATTACCTTAGCCCTGCCTCCCAGCTTCCTGATTGGCCACAGGAAGTATTTAAGCCTTGGTGTGGCCACAGGAAGCTGGTGGAGCAA
>QEPC01003505.1:167333-187318 GCA_003113815.1 Sphenodon punctatus | reverse complement strand
CCCCCCTGCTTCCAGGGTAGTGGTTACCCCGCCAGCATCCCTGTGGTGGGTTCCTCCCTTGGCTCCGGACCCTGACCTCGATGATGAGTCGCGTACCTTCTTAGCCCAGGGTGCCTGGTAACGCTGCGGAGTACATAATCTCTCGGGTGCAAGAGAGCGACTGAGAGGTTTCAGAGGGTCGCCTTGGGGCCACCCTTTCCCCCCCTGTGCCTGTGCCTCGATTCCTCCTACCTTGTTTCCCCCTCCCCGGCTCCGTCCCCTGGAGCCTGATAGCACCGGCCTTCCTTCTCCCTCCTTGTTCCCTCCCCAGCTCTGTATCCCGGAGCCTGACGCCTGTATAAATCCATCCGAGATAAGTTTATGCACTCTGTCATCTCAAAGCTTCCAGGTGCCACAGCTGTTTATATGATTCAATTAGTTCTCGCTGATATCTCCTCGGAGACGACTAGGCACG
Organism: Sphenodon punctatus; assembly: GCA_003113815.1. Taxonomy (NCBI): domain Eukaryota; kingdom Metazoa; phylum Chordata; class Lepidosauria; order Sphenodontia; family Sphenodontidae; genus Sphenodon; species Sphenodon punctatus. The sequence goes on along the minus strand of QEPC01003505.1, from coordinate 186,864 downwards.
TAATGAAATTTTTGGTAGCCACTATGGAACTCAGGAAAAAGTTTCTTTGCTCAAAATTACTGATGGATGTAGATTGTGTTATAAAATTTTAAAAGCATCTTCATCCTCCTTGGGGGTTTACCTGGAAGCTAATCAGTCTAGTTGGTTTTATAATGTTCATATTAGACGCCCTGGACCAGATGGTACAATGGGACTTGCAATTATGATAGGATTTTAAGGATGACCTGAAGGTATCTTCTTTCTTTTTTTTGTATGTTATCCTACAGTGTACTAAAATCTCTGTTTGTTTGTTGTTTTATGCGTTGTATTGTTGACTATGACCTAAGGTTACATCATTTGAATAAATTTGATTTGATTTGATTTGACTAAGATTTATGTTTACTATAGAAAAATTGCACGCAGGCCTACATGATAACCGTCAACATTTCAAAAGGACCTGGAGGCCCATCATACAGGATTTAGATGGGAAGAAAATGGACAAAGAAGAATGGCATAACCTCTTTGATTTGCAATTCTGACTCCTGTAGACCGTAAGAGTAACAGGTTTGGTAGATTAGAGACTTAAAAGCAATGACAGGGAAAAGATAAATTTATACACCTGATGATGTTAGTTAAGGAAAATGTGAGGTCTAATTTTGACCAGGTTGATACATTTTGTCTGAGGAGTATATGGTTGTATGTAATGGTCAATGGATCATACTTGTTTGTATTAAGAATTGCACCAAATAAAAAACTCTTTAAAAAATAAAAATGTTAAAAACTCAATATAATGAAAACGAAGTGCACACCCCTAACGCAGTACCCCCAGACACCCGTCTCTAATGATTAATCAACTATGCCACCCTTTCCACTGATGCAAATTAAGGCTGAAACTCACCCTCGGTATCCTGCCAGATCTCAGCAAGAATTGGCTTCTTGCTGAGATTTGCGAGAATGAGAATGGGATGGGAATCGGAACATTCTCGACCGGTTCTCATTCAAAAAGCTGCACTTTGCATGCACAGAAATGACTGTCACCGCCATTTCTGCGCATGCACGGCCCCCAGAGGCCGTTCTGTGCACTCACAGAGCAGTTTTAGGGTTTCAAGAAGCTTGTGAGATTTTCAAGATCCATCAAAAAACATTCTGTGCATGCTCAAGACAGCCACCGGGGACCACATGTGTGCGGAAATGGCTGTGGTGGCCATTTTGCACGTGCACGCAGCACGTTTTTCAATTTTCAAGGATCCCGTGAGATTCTCAATAAATCTCGATGAGATCTTCTGAGATCTTACCTGATTTATTTATCTATCACAATTTGTAACCTGCCCCCTCCTGCCTACTGTCAGCTCGGGGTGGCAAACAATATATATTAAACAAATATATAAAATACATTCATAATAAATAAACACCAATTAAAACCATCAATGAATAAACATCAAATAAAACAACTGAAGCCCAGTAAGAAATATATATCCATCCTTCCCCCACAAAGAACCCCACCCCCACTACCCGTCCTCCTCTCCAAATGCCTTGTGAAACAGCCAGGTCTTTCATGTCTATGGAAGGAGGGGAGAGCCAAAGAGAGGCGAATCTCCACCAGGATGGAATTCCATAGCTGCGACATGGCCACTGAGAATGCCCTCTCGAAGGTAGCCACCGGGAATACCCAGGGTACCTTCAAGAGGGCGACCCCGGCTGACCACAGAGGCCAGTACAGGACATGGAGGCTGAGGCGGTCCCGCAGGTACATTTTGTGAAAACCTCATGCGTTCCTGTGAGAACGTGCCAGATTCTCGTTTCAGACCTACCACAGATCGAGGGTGAGGGAGGATGAACATGTGCCCAAGGGAACAGAGCAAAGAGTACAAGGCCCGAGGCCACATATGCCTCCTTGGTTTTTCCCATTCCCAGGGAACTAACCCTGGGGCTCACTGCACTCTCCTTCTTCACAATGTTACAATCTAGGACTGTGCACAAGGCCCCCATGGCATTTTCAGTTTTAGTTTTCATTGTCATTGGGTAATTTCAGATGTTACGGGATCCTAGTCAACCACTGTGAATCACAGTGGATTCAGGGTGGTGGCTGTGATCCCGTGAATGTCTATTTGCTCCCGGTCAGATGTTCACTACAGTGAACACCCGGCAGGGATCAAATTGACCATGGTTCTGGAGGTGTGGCCGGCCTCACCTCCAGAACCGTGGTTAGGTTGACCACGATCTGGGATGGGACTGGCAATGGCCACGATGAACTAATGTTTTCCAGCCCTGCCCGGAATCAGGTCCCAACCACGGGACGGGATCAGGCGCAGCAGCCTGATTGGCCACTGCGCCCGCCTGTCTCCTTGAGAGAGGGCAGCCATGGACGCGCAGGGGGGTACGGGGCTGAACGGCCATACATTGCGCCACGCAGCCCTGCCCCTTCTGAGATTCCCCTCTGTGATGAGGCTGGCATGTCTGCTGGACGGCTGGTCTGATCATGGACCAGAATCTGAGACAGATCTTGGTCGAGGGTTCAGTGTGGTGGGCTGAAAGGCCCATCACATCTGAAATTACCCATTATTCAAAAATGTCATTTTCATTATCGTTATTAACGACAATGTCATTTTTGATATCATTATCGTTTTTATCATTTTTGTTATCGTTTTTGCAATAACAAAAATGAAAATGACAATTTTTGTTATCGTTATTGTAATAACAAAAACGACATGCACACCCCTATCAATCCCCATCTCTTAAGTGATGCACTGACGTTGTCTGCTAAACTAGCAGGTGCTACAACAAAATCTACTGGAACCCCATCACATAGGAACCACCAGCACAATGCTCAGCTGGTTCATCCCCCACACCCAGACTAAATATTCATGCCATAAAACCGGCTTGTCCCTTAGCATACTAAGGTCATTTTTTTGCCTGCCTGTGGCTATTGCACCCCATCTCGGCATGACGACTCTTCCCCACATGTGGTGGATGCAATGACCCCCTCAGCTTCTAAACCGGGGGTGCTCAACTTGATTCGTCCTGGGGGCTGGAAAATTTGGTTCGGACCCAACCCTGGGCTGCATGCGGCATAGCCCCTAATTTGCATAAACCTGCCTAGAATTTATACATGCCCCTAATTTGCGTAGTCCTGCCCCTAATTCGCATGCCTTCTGTGAATGTAAAAACACATGCAAATTAGGTCCAATTTCAAGCCTGCCATACATCAGAGACTAGACTTGGAAGGAGCATCAGGGCTACTACAAGTCTGTACAAATCAAATCAATGTTCAGTAACAATAAAATGCACCCCCTCCCCAAACATGAAAATGCAGAGTACGCAGGGGCAAACCAAACCACCTAACATGCATCACCACTCACCCCCCAGTCATCCCCATGCACAGAGCAACCGGGGAAAACAGCAGTTGCTCCATGGGTGCGGATGAATGTGCATGCCCCGCCCACACACTGGCCTACCCACCCGCTGGAGCTGTGTAAAAACATGATTGTAAGCCCTAGAGCAGGAACCGTGTCTATTCTATTACTTTGTAAAGCACCAGGTACATTGTTGGTGCTATATACATTCTTGCTAATACTAACTGTAGCTTGTGACAATGTATGGTGAAAGAGCTGTATGGTGGAGTCACATCTTCATGACTGAGGAACAGTGACAACAGATGAGGTCATTCCAAAACAAGCAGAGCGACCACCTGGGGTTTCCAAGATGTCCAAGCAAGACACTTCTCCGCCCCCCGGAAGGAATGTGAGGAATGCAATCACGGACACTTAACGGACTGGATGAGAGCACATGGGAGACTCTCTACAGGCTGCTCTAAGGACACCTGCATCACATCAAGCTGGTGCCTGCTTCTCTGGGGAGAGGTTTTTCACTCTCTAGCAAAGGGAAGGACCGGGTAAGGTTCTAGTCAGGGACCTTAGAAGTAGACCTAGATTGCATTTTCTGCAATCTCAGGACCCCAGTATTTCTTATCATAAACGTTATCTCCTTTAAACTCTGTCTGCGTGATAACTGCCCCTGGGGCTGAGCAGGGACCTCTCGACCAACCTTGAGACGAGCCTGGCCCACACTATGACTTTATGACACCATGGCGCTGCAAAGGTCCAGGCGAATGGGGATTAACCATTTGGCTGCTGGTGCAATCAGCAAAGAGTAGTGTCCAGAAGAGCCTAGAGGGGGCTGGTTCCAGTCATGGCTAACCTAACAGAACACTGGGGGCATGGCCAGATAGAGGGGAACCCCAGAATCCCAGCGACACATGCTTTATTGGACACATACTCCCCAGGAAAAGTTGCCTACCCTCTGACCCCTGGTAGGCTGCCACCCCCTCGTCCGTGGCCCTTGCTGGCATATTCCTCTCCCAGACTCACAAGGTCCGCTCTGACCTCCCCCATCTCTGACCGGTCTCTGAATTCTAAATATTCTCTGAGGGCCCGAGGGCCAGCCTGAATACCTGGACTGGCCCTCGGGCCCTCGGAAATACTCGGTCGTTTTTTTGGGGGGAAAAAATCTGAAACAGCCCTAGCACGACCCGTCTGTTGTCACATGGGATGAATTTCACCACTGGTGAACTATAAATGCCAAACAGAGGATAAAGCAAAACCAGAAGACAGTATTTGCAATGCAGAGTCATTTTAATGAGACAGACAAGATGCATAAGTAGACATTTGCAAGTAGAAAAAAGCATTCTACAGATGGAATGAAAAAAGGGTTCCATTAAAAACATACTGGAATCAAGTTAATGGCTGCAATCCTGAACCCACCAAAGTCAATGGCAAAACTCCTATTGATGCTAATGGATAAGGACTGCACCAAATCACTAGACATGACTGGTAAATCAATGGAAATCCATGAGCAATCAGAATCTCATGTGCATTGACACGACAACTCTTTCACATTTTTTCAGCTTAAAAGACACTAAAGCAAGTGAAAACAAAATTTATTCTGAGCTTTAAATTATTGTAATTTTGTGAAAAGATTGAAAAAAGGGCCTTGGGGTAAATGAGACTGATTTAATAGGGTAAATTCATGACTGGGAAACATTTAAAGGAAATAGCCATAAATCTAAGACAAAGCAAAACATGAGAGAGAGAGAGAGATCTGGGTATGATTTCCAAAGTGCCTCAGTCCCTTCAGCTCTCATTGTGGCAATCCCAGATGGACTCATCTCGACCACAAAACCAATCACCAGAACAAAATGATAGGTGTTAATGAAAAGGGTCACGTAGACAGGGACAACTTCCCAAACACACTCTGGCTCTCTTGCTCTGGGTTGCTTTGCTAGTAGATGGGAGTCCTATAGAGAGCGGAATTCTAATTTATTCTCACTGCCAGATGCTCAGGGCAATGGAGTCTCAGACAAAATATGCTATTAATGGAAGAAATTCAAGGTAAAAGAGAACATGAAAAAAATGCATCCGGGCTTGAAGCTCAGAGGTTCTGAGAACTCCCATCTCATACAAGAATTGTGGATGCTCAATTTTTCTGATCTCCAAGCCCAGAATCTCAGCCGTGTATTTCTGTCCTGGTTTTCAATGCCTGGTTGTTTCCGTCTAGGTAGATGTTCCATCGGGGCTTAACAGGGTCTTCAAACACATCGCCGGGAGTAATGCCCCCCAAGATAATTACCCCCATAACTGTAGCCAAATGAGCCATGAGAGCCATGAGAGCCACGAGCACATGGAGTGTTGCCCCCCACGGCAACCGGATCAGAGGAAGCAGACAGAATTGGCCCTGGGATTGTAATGCGAAAACAGGCGGGCTGTACCGTCATTTGGGTGGCTGGGATCTGGCTGACACAGGATGTGTTCACAGGGTCACAGACGCTGTCACACCCTGAGAAATCCCCACACAGGGGGGCGAGGTTATTCAGGGGACGAGGCCCACATGGGACACCACAGGATGGAGCAAGACAGGATGGGATGTATCCGCAGGAGGATATCTTGGTGAGATGGAGGTGTATCTAAAATGAGACATTAGGGAGCAGAGTCAACACGATGCATAAGAATCAGTAGAAAATGATTCTGGAGATTCAATCTCCATTTAAAACTGGGAGAGAAATGACATTTTAGTTACAAGTCATCATAACATTTTAGTTTATACAAGAGTGAATGAGGATCATGATTCAGTCTTCAGTTAAAATGTGCAGCGAAGCAAGAGTTTAGTTATAAATCTTCGGTACATCATTTCGTCTAGTTACCAAGAGAGTCAACTGGGTTGGACTTACCTGGTTCTCCAAGGAGGGACCGTCAGAAGAAGTGGTTGAGAGTTGAGAGAAGCTGATGGAAGGACTGTGAACAGCGAGGGCTTTTATACAGTTTCTTCGGCCGTATAGTATATAGGAAACGCCCCTTTTCTGGCTAAAGTTTCAATTAGTCGTAAACGCAAATTTCTTGTATGCATCATGCCTTAATTACTTACTGTGTTTTCTCCCCCTTTGTCATTATTAATCAAGTGTCTCTAGCCTGAGAGAATATGACTTGCCTGTTCCACCCTATTATTTTATTTTTGTTTTTATCATTTGTAAACATCCCACTGGCTTCATTGCAGTTACCACTGGATGAACTCGGTTCAGGAGTTCTATATGACGATGGCTCCGAGCTTTATGAGAAGCACATTTTGTGCTAATTCACAGAGTTTCATTTTGGTCTTTTCAACCTAGGGCAGTATCAGTTAGAGGCTTTTTGGATAGTGCTGAAGTGGGTAGGTTATATGTTTCCCCAGGTAATACTCACATTTTCAAGTAATGCCTGGGGTACTTGACAGGCTATCTGATTACTGAGCAGATACAGAGATACCTGGACAATCATTAATTTTTGGTACCAAGTTTTTAATTTAACTTTTACCAGTCAGTAAATCTGGACAGAAAACTGAAATATTGGGAGTGGAAGTTGAAAAATCTGGACTAGAAGCTGACATTCCAGACTGAAAGCTGAAAACTGGCTCCAGACGTTGAAAAATTGGGCCTGTAATTCAACACTCTGGGATCGAAAGTCAACTTTCCGTGACATTCCAGAATTATGGAGTATTCTACTTTGGTCAAAATCATGGACTGATTAGTCCCAAATATTTTCAAGTCGATTCAGTCACTTAAAATTTGACAAATATACTCATATTTCTGGGTAATTGTTTCAGGTCCAATTATGAAGTTTACTCCTTAAATTCACTTTGTTGGTAGTATTTGGTGAATTTGTTTTTACAAATGTGAGTGTGGTGTCTACATTTTGGATCAATCACAGTCACGTTAAAACATTCAACGAAATAGAACCATCCAAATGAACAAAGAACTAAATACTACAATAATGAAGTGACTGTGTAATAACGAACAGATCGGTCCTAAATTCTGAACACTGAAAAGAGGATGCATGCAACTCGAGTACAGCTTCTGTGTACGGAATGCGGTCTGTATGCAACCTGCACAAAACCCACAAATAACATGCACAACTGTGTGCATCTGTGAGTTTAGCATCTGTCATTATAACTAAAATGCTGATCAAAAAAATAACAATATTCTTAATGCAAACGGGATGAATCGTATACTGCTTCTTTGTATCTGATTTGCAAAAACAGATAGGAATATTCCAAATTAGAAAAATTTGCCATTCACCTTAGTTATTATTTCATCCTAGTGCTGAAAGAAATAGTTGCTTTCTCATATTCAAATATTCCTCCAAGTATCTGAACAATATCCACAACCAAAATGGATATTCACATATCTGTCTCTTTCGCTTCTTTGCTTGTGACAGGTACCAATTAAATTAGCCAAACAACTGAATAACTAAATATCTGGACAACTGAAACAATGGTGTTTTTACACACACATTTCACCTGGGTGTTTGCTGTTACATCCTGAACTTTCTGTGTGTCTAAATCACTCACCCAGATCTTAAACATCTGGATCTTTGAACTTCTGTGTAGTACTTCTCCCAGAACTTTTGTGTGTAAAATGTTCTCCTGGTAAATTGCTTTGCTCCAGGCAGCTGTGGTCACTTGGTTTCCATGGCAGCCCCTCACATCTGCAGCTGCGGCTACTTTACGCTGCCTCAGGGCAGTGTTTGTGTGAAGAATGCATCCAGGAACTGCCTCAGGGCAGCGCGTATGTGTGAAAAATGCATCCGGAACTTACTTGGGGGCTTGTAAACCGAGATGATTGAAAGATCCAGAACTTTAACATGTGTGTAAAACTGCCCAATAAAAAAGATGGAAAGATTACTATAGAACCCAAGGTGGACGGGAATAGGGGTCATTGCTCATTTTGGCACATCTCATTCAAGTCAGACAGTATGAGATTCTGCATGGATATTTGTTTCAGTAGTATTTTATCCCTGGCACACTTACAAGACTCATTGCTTCAGTTATTCAAAACGTAGAACCATAGCACCAGAAAAGGAAACAGAGGGTAATCTAGTCCAGTCTGCTGCTTGGATGCAGGATGACTAAAATGGTAACAGCCAGGAAAGAGGACTGTCCAGACTTTTTTCAACCAACAACATTCCTAGGAAACTTGTTCCATTGTTGCACGGCTCTTACTGTTTTTTCCTAGTATCTAAGCAAAATCCCCCTTCCCGTAACTGGATCCCATTATATCTAGTCCTGCCATGCAGAACTGTTCCGTGCCATTTTCTTGGTGGAAACCCTTTAGATGTTTGAAGGTAGCTCTCATGTCTCTCCTTAATCTCCTCTTCGCTAGGCTAAACAGTCCCTCCAATCTTTCTTCACAAGCTTTGTGTTCCAGACCTTTTTAAAACTTTGTCATACTCCTCTAAACCTGCTCCACTTTTCTAACGTCCTTAAAATCAGGTGCCCAAAATTGGACACAAGACTTGGGGTGGGGTCTGGCCAGTTCTGAATGCGGGTTGCGGAGGGGGGAAGAGGGCTAAGAGCATAAGTAGTCCAATACTTGGTCAGGCCAAGGGTCCATCAGTCCTAGCATCCTGTCTCCGACGGTGGTCAATCTCGGTCACTTGGAAGAAGTACCCAGCAGGTCACAATGATGCAATCTGTTTCTGTTGTTCACTCCCACCTCTCGACAGTCAGAGTTTACATTCTCCAAACCAACCCAGCTAATAGCTGCTAATGGACCTGTCCTCCAGAAACTTCTCGAATCCTCTTTTAAACCCAACTGTACTACTGGCCTTCTCCACATCTTCTGGCAACAAATCCAACAACTCAATTGTGTGTTGAGTGAATTTCCCCCCTCCCCCTTTTAATTGTTTAAAATCTACCTGTTAGTTTCATGAAGTGTCCCTTAGTTCTAGTACTGCCTGAGAGGGTAAATAACCATTCCCTATTAACTTGTTCCACAGCACTCATTATTTCATAGTCTATCATATCCCCTATCAGTCATCTCTTCATCAATTCAAAGAGGCCCAACCGATCCCGCCTCTCTTCATAGGGGAGTCATTTCATACACTTCATCATTTTTGTTGCCCTTCTCTGTATCCTTTTTATTTCCGCTATTATTTTCCTAACCGCCTTCGACCCTTCTCCTTCGCTGCCCCCCATGCCTGGAACTCCCTTCCTGCCCACATCCGCCTTGCCTCCTCCCTCCACTCCTTCAAATCCCTCCTCAAGACCCACCTTTTCCTCGCCGCCTTTCCCAATGCCTGCAAGTCTTTCCCTTTACTCTTACTGTCTGCCCTCCTCTGATGACTGCTGCTACCAACCTCTTTGTAACCAAGCCAAGCACACGCACCTGAGACTTCGCATCTGCCTGAATGTTTGTTTGTCTTCTTCCCTGTCTCCCCCCCTTTTGTCTTTTAGATTGTAAGCCACAGGCAGGGACTGCGTCTAATCCTATGTTCTATACAGCACCATGTCACATGACTGGCGCTATATAAATGTTTATAATAATAATAATAATAATAATAATAATAATAATAATAAATTCAAATAGATTAGTGAGGCATGATTTTCCTTTGCTAAAGTCAAGTTGACTCTTTCCCTTTGTACCATGTTTATCAATATGCCCAGTAATTCTGTTCTCATATTTTCCCCCCCACTATTTTGGCTGGCACAGACTTCAGGCACACATGGTCTGTAGTTCCCAAGATCACCTCTAGAACCCTTTTAAAATATCACCGTTCCATTTGCTTCCCTCCAGTTCTCGAGTACAATGGTAGATTTTAGGGACAGGTTTCACATTACCAGTAGTATTATTTATTTATTATTTATTTTATTTCATAGTAGGTCTGCACTTTCATATTTGAGTTCTTTCAGAACTCTGGGGTGAATCCCAGCTGGTTCCCAGTGTTTTATTACTGTTTAGTTTGCCAATTTGTTCTAGAAGCTCTTCCAAAGGCTCATTGATTTGTGACAGCTCTTCCAATTCATCAGCTACAAAGAACAGTTCCGGTGCAGGTATCTCCAGAAAATCTTCTACCATGAATACTAAAGCAAAGAATTCATTGAGCTTCTCTGCAATGGCCTTTTCCTTCTTGAGCGCTTCTTTCACCTGCTGGTCAACTAATGGTCCAGCTGACTCCCTAGCAGGCCTCTTGCTTCTGATGTACATATTTACGTTTTCCGTCAGCCTACCTTATGCTCTTTCTAGTTTTCCTCATGAGAACTAGCTTACCATTTTTTAAAGGATGTCTTTTTTGCTCTAATAGCCTCCATCACTTCACCATTTAGCCATGATGGCAGACGTTTATTCCCCTTGGTCCTTTTTAAAATGTGTGTAATATATTTAACCTGGACTTCAAAGATGGTCTTTTTAAATAGTTTCCACGCCTCTTGTAGATATTTAATCCTTGCCACTGCTCCTTCCGCTGACTTTTTCTGTTAATACAGTCTATGATTCCACCAGCCTTTTTTTCAGTCAAATCACACTTCTGACCTGTGTTCAGTTTGTGATCAAAATAGTACCTGAAACTGGCCCTTCCCAAACGGGCCACAGTGTGCGTGTGGTGGGAAGGGGGTGACCATTGCAAGGACACCCCCCCATGTCCACCCACCTCTACCTTTCTCTATGCACAGAGCAACCACCGTTGTCACTGGTTACTCCATGCGTGGGCAATGGGTGGAGATGGGTGGAGCGTGGTAGTGCACGCGTACCCCCACCCACTGGCCATAAGAGTCACATGGGTATACACACATGGTGAATGGGGGCCTGTCTTGTGTGAAAAGGGCCATTGTCAGCTCAATTCAAGCACTGGAAATTCAGAATTTGACGGGTACTCCCGTTTCCACGGGTATTTGTTTCAGATGTAGCCAGAAGGACTCCTGAAATGTATTCAGTGGAACTTCCCATGTCCACTCAGGTTTGCTTTGATGGGAAGGGTCCTATGGGGGAAAGGGAGGGTGAGATATGCATCCTTCATTCTTCCTGTTTCACTTACAACTGCTGCTTAAGTTTGCTCATTTTTTCATTCCGCGTCAAGTGGTAAAGTCTATAATTAAGAATGTGCATTTTTAAACAAAAAAGCAAATGTTATTACTTTAATTAATACTTTTAAAATGAAAATTGTGCATGGAAAGCCTTACTTGTTTTCTCCTGTGGTTTTGAACAGTTTACAAAAATGATTGTCAAGATTACAGGATAACAGGACGTTTCCCTTTTAACACCATTGTGGTTGTTTGCGTTATTATGTCGAATGTCTGGGAACCACCTTTGCGTCCATGAAATTATTGTAATTTTTCCCTCAAGTAATTATTCAAATAAACAAACATGTTTTAATGTTTAATGAAAAACAATTTAATAAAAGACCTTGACGGCACAAAGAGCTCAGACCTCACAGAGTTCTGTGGTTGCAAAGACCGTTGATGTAAACAGAGCCTGCAGTACCAAAGTGCTCTGAGGTTCAGACAAAACCATCTGGACTCAAAGGTTTACCTCAGTTTCTCCCAGTATCACCTCATCCTTCCATGTCTCCGTTTCCGCACATTGAAATGGGAACATTAATAACCCAAGGGTGGCGCAGAGCAGGTGCAAGTCTTCTTCAGAAGGTAGAATTAAAATCTTCATGAAGCATCATTAATGTTTGTCCTTGCAAAATCCTGCACGATTATGTTAATAGTTGTCTAGAGCAGGAGTGGGGAATCTCTAGCCCATCGGCCGCTTCCAGCTCCCGGCAGCTTCTCCAATTTTGTTTTCAATGTGGCTCAGCTTCTTTGTCTTCTTTTCCCCCCTGGAGTGGGTCCCTGTGAAGGCAAGAAAGGGAGAGCATCCTGGCTCCACTGTGCTCTTGAAGCTCTCTACGCTCCCATTCGGGTCGCCCCAGGTTGGAGTTCCACACAGAATACTCCTAGCACAGCCACCTCTCCGGCTGAATGTTCCTACAGCAGCCCCCACCCCTTCCCACTTCCAAATGCCCCCAAGAGGAGGGGCGAAGGCACAGGATTCGCTTTTCGTTTAGTTTTCATTTTCATTTGCAAAGAGCTGTTAGTTTTCGATGCGGTTTTCATAAAGGACTCTACCACTTTCATTTATTTTTTATTTTACTTTTCTCAAATAAATCACTGTGCATGTGCAAATGGACCACTGGGGCCGTTCTGTGACTGGACAGCCCTTTTTAAAAACCACACCGGCAGCATCAGCACCATTTTGGAAAAGGGTTGGTATTGTGCGCATGCGTGATGCCATTCCCGCAGGTGCAGAATGACTGCCTTTTTCCAAAATGGGGCTGACGCTAAGGGACCATTTCAGAAAAGGGCTGCGCGTGCGAAGCATGCCCCTGGTGGACATTTTGTGCATGCGCAGTGATTTTGTATCTCACTTTTTTCTGCAAGAATCCAGGCAATTCTCAGTTTGTTCTTCTTGGCAAGAAATCACCAAGAATCCTGATTCATGGGTAATTTCAGACATGATGGGCCCTTTGTCCCCCCACGCTGAACCCTGGATTGGGATTTGTCTTGGATCCCGGTCCGTGATCAGATTGACCGTCCATCAGACATGGCGGCCGGATCACAGAGGTGAATCTCAGAGGAAGTGGGGCTGCGTAGCGCGACGTGCAGCTGCTCAGCCCCGCCCCCGTGCATTCCTGGCCGCCCACCCTCAGGAATACGGGTGGGCGCAGCGACCAAACAGACTGCTGCACCTGATCCCGTACCGTGGTTGGGACCTGATTCCGGGATGGGGCTGGCAAACAGACGTTCATCGTGGCCATTTCCAGCCCCATCCCAGATCCTGGCCAACCTAACCACAGTTCTGGAGGTGAAGCTGGCCTCACCTCCAGAACCGTGGTTAACTTTGAACCCTGCCAGGAATTCGCTGTGATTAACATCTGGCAGAGCTCAAACAGATGTTACCGTGATCGCTCCTACAACACGGGATTTAGTGTGATTCATATGGTGAGCAGCGATCCAGTAACATCTGAAAATACCCCATGTCAAGGAAAGCAAGAATTGTGAAATTGAGTTTCAGCACTAATATTTTCCCACCATGCTCCTTCATTATTTCCCTTTCTTTAGTAATGAAGGACCATTTCACTCTCTCAAGCTGGACCAAAAATGTGTTTAGATGACTACCCCTACAGATTTTTTAAGACTTGATTTTCACTTAGTGTTTCTCATGAAATGGATTTTCCATCCTCCAACACCCCCCCCCCCAAACATCTGAATGATGTGATGAATATGTTTTCCTTTTGTTAATTCCATTTGTAACTTCATTAAAACAAATTGAATTTTTGAAGGATAAAAACACAAAGAAAAAAGCAGGTTGGGATAGGTTAGTCATATTCTCTCTCCGGCTAGAGACAGGCTGCTAATCACAAGGAGGGAGAAAACCATTAAGTAATTTAAGGAATGATGCAGCCAAGAAATTTGGGTTGGCGACTAATTGAATATTTGTCCAGAAAAAGGGCGTCTCCATCGCACTATACGGCGAAAGAAACTGTATAAAAGCACTTGCTGTTCACAGTCCTTCCATCAGCTTCTCTCAGCTCCCAACCACTTCTCCTGACAGTTGCTCCTTGGAGAACCAGGTAAGTCGAAGCCAGTTAACTCTGTTGGCAACTTAACTAAAATATTAGGAGAAAGACTTATAACTAAAATATCTCCTAGCTGCGAGTTTTAAATGGAGATTGAATCTCCAGAATCATTTTCTACTGATTCTTATGCATTGTGTTGACTCTGCTCCCTAATTTCTCATTTTAGATACACCTCCATCTCACCAAGATGTCCTCCTGCGGATACATCCCATCCTGTCCTGCTCCATCCTGTGTTGTCCCATGTGGGCCTCGTCCCCTGAATAACCTCGCCCCCCTGTGCGGGGATCTCTCAGGGTGTGGCAGCATCTGTGGCCCTGTGAACACATCCTGTGTCAGCCAGATCCCAGCCACCCAAATGACGGTACAGCCTCCCTGTTTTTGCATTACAATCCCAGGGCCAATTCTGTCCGCTTCCTGTGATCCGGTTGCCGTGGGGGGCAACACTCCATGTGCTCGTGGCTCTTATGGCTCATCTGGCTATGGTGGCTCTTATGGCTCATCTGGCTATGGTGTTTGTAGACCCTGTTAAGCCCAGATGAATCATCCGCCTAGACGAAAACAACCAGGCATTGAAAACCAGGACAGAAATATAGGACTTAGATTCTGGGCTTGGATGTCAGCAAAACTGAGCACCCACAATACTTGTTGAACTCATTACGGGATTTGGGTGCTCAGTATCTCTGAGTTTCAGGCTCTGATGCGTTTTTTTCATATTCTCTTTTACCTTGAATTTCATCTCTTACTAGCATGGTGGACCTGGACTCCTTTACTATCTTCTGACACTGACTGTCAGGATAAATTATGATTCCCCTCTCCACGGGACTCCCATATGATAGCAAACCAGAGTAAGAGATTCAGAGTGTGTTTAGCGAGCTGGCCCTGTATATGTGACCCTTTTCATTAACACCTATTCTGGTGATTGGTTTTGTGGTCAAGATGACTTCATTCGGGATTGTCCCCATGCGAGGTGCTCAGGAGTCGTTGAATATCAGGCCCAGATGTCTCTCTTTCATGTTTTGCTTTATCTTTGATTGATGATTATTTCCTTTAACTGCTTCTCACCTGTGAGCGTACTCTGTTCGTTTAGTCTCATTTACACAATGGCCCCTTTACAACCCTTCAGCTGAGTGAAGGGAAATTAAAGATGATCATAAATTTTCAGTTGCATTCAGTGCTTTTATTCTGAAAGAAATTTAAAAGGGCTCTTATGTAAAGGAAATTGAGATCCTACCTGTTCATGCATTTCCATCGGTATGTACCCGTCATGTCCAGTTATCAACTTGGCTTCAGTTTATTGGAAAACCTGTTCAGTTCCACCTGTCGAATGCTTTGTTCAACTTGCAAATGTCTACTGTGCATCTTGACTCTGTCATTAAAGTTACTCTGCATTGCAACTACTGTCTTCTGGTTTTGTTTTATCCATTATTTGTTATTTACACTGACCCCGAGTGAAATTCATCCGATGTGCTGACAGGTCAGCACAAGGTCCGTTTCCTTGTTAATAAGGTGAAATCAAACAAGCCAGTATTCAACTGGAGTCCATGTTTGGTCCATGTGACCCCCATTCATCCTGCACTCACGTGTTTACCGTGTCCAGCCTAATAAACGGCAACCCCCCCCCCGTGTGTGTTTCGTGCACTTGTGGACAGCCCACACTGGCAGTGCAAGTGACAGCGAGAGCGGAGAGAGAGAGGTAGAAAGCAGTTGCTCCTCCAACTCTCTAGGATTTCTTTCCATGATTCCATGACACTGGAAGAGCTATGAGCTGCCCACAACCTAATTGACAGGATGCAGACACATGGGCATGGATTTGCCTGGAATGGCTCAGATTCACTTACAGGGAGGGCTCCACATGTTCCGTTGGCAGTCCCGTGTCCAGTGTAATCTAATGCCTAATAATTGGACAGATGGATGCCCACCTAGTGTAGACTAATATGGACTAAGGAAATATTGTTTGATTTCACCCCTGAAGGTTCATAAATAGGGAGGTTATTATTTACCCTCTCAAACTATACTGGTACTAGAGGACACTCCATGAAACTGGGGACATTTTTAGGCAAGACGCTTTCCACCCACTACCCAACCACCACCCACCCACTATACATGTTACAGGGCTGCACTGTTGCCCTATGGGTGCCCTGTAACATGGATACTGTGAGGGAGGTCGGTGGGTGGGGAATGTCATGTCTGAAGACTCCCAAAGTAGCAGCAGATTTTAACCAAATAAAAGAAAGGTTTCCATCCTCCTGCTTAATGCAAAATTAACTTGTGGAATATGTTGTCTGAGGATGTGGTCAATTCCAGTAACATAGTTGGTTTAAAATAAGATCAGTTAAGTCCTTGGAGGAAAAGTCTATTACCACCTACTAGTCAAGAGTGTTGGGGGATGAATCTCTGCCTGTTTGTAGAATCAGGGAGTGAACAACAGGGAACAGATCACCCCATTATGACTTGTTTGGTCCTTCTCCCAAGTGATCAAGATTGGCCAGTGTCAGAGACAGGATGCTTGGCTCAATGGACCATTGGTCTGATCCATTATGGCACTTCTTATGTACATAATAATTTTTAAAGTAGGCCAAGACAGAGATGCAATTCCTGGCACATCACCCTTTCCTGCCTTTTGGCTTTTCAGAAGGTAAAGTTTTGTCTTCTGAGGACTTCTCAGAAACCACCAAACAAGAGTCATATGCAAAGATAGATTTTAGTTTACAGGGAGGTCTGGCTCTGATTAAATCTTCTGTTTAGGCTGCCAAACATCTCCTTATTAGCATTTTTAATTACTAAAATGAATGTAGCCCCATTAGTTTTAGTACTTAAAATACAAAAAATGAATGTATAAACAAACGCTTGCTTTTATCCATTTTAGTTTTAATATAAAAAATAATAATCCACCTGCATACACAAAATGGCCACCACGGCCGTTTGCAACATCCGCCCTTTTCCAAAATGGCTCCGATGCTTCCGGCACCATTTTGGGAAAGGGCACCCAGGTGCAGAACAGCCCAGGCAGCCATTTTGCACGTACACAGTGATATTTTTATTTTTTTAATTTTTAATTTGAAAAATGATTTTAGACGAATGACACTGCACATGCGCAAATTGGCCACTGGACCATTCCATGCATACGCAGCCCTTTCCCAAAACAGTGCTACCACTGCACAAAACTGAAAAATCAGAACGAGAATTTGAAAATGTGGGACCAGAATTAACATTCCAAGACATTCCGGAACACTAAATATTTTTATTGGACTTAAATCATGTACCGATTGGCACTGGACATTTTTGAGTTGATTCAAGTACCAAAAATTCAATGCGTATACTCACATCAGCTCTAATATCACCTTTTCAGTTGTGCTGAAACTTGATCCTCGGTTTTGCCCGGAAAACACTGAATATCAAGTGAACTCAACTCGAGTTTGTCTATTCCGAAGTTTTGAGGAATGGCCCCTGAAACTTCGGAACTCAGAAAATCCTCAGCCATGTGCAGGGAAGAGGGCCAGAGACCAGTTTTAGGCCCCTTCTCCTGCCCCCAGTAGCCAGGAAGATAATAGGCATGGGGGGCAGGAAAGGGGGGCATTAGGGGGGCTCAAGGGTGGGGTTCTATGTGGGTGGGGGCCTACCAGGGGCTCAAGAGATGTGTGGCTTACTCCAGACTGAGTAAGTTAAAAAAATCAAAAAACAAAAAGCTTTCAGCATCAGCATGCTTTGGCGCCATCTTGGAAAGGTCTGAGCATGCTCAGAAGGGGCCATTCAGCCCTTCTTAGCATGCCCAACTTTAAAAAAACAAACTTATCTGCCCAGAGGAAGGTGCACCTCACCAGATGCCCACTGGCGGGTGAGTATTGTACCCCTCAGACCCTGCTAGC
Organism: Sphenodon punctatus; assembly: GCA_003113815.1. NCBI lineage: Eukaryota > Metazoa > Chordata > Lepidosauria > Sphenodontia > Sphenodontidae > Sphenodon > Sphenodon punctatus. Next base: position 169,094 of record QEPC01003505.1, on the reverse strand, counting down.
CCCCCCCTTCCCTGGACCATTTCCTCCCCACCAGGATCCCTCTGGCTTCTGCACCCCCCTCGGTCTCAGCACTCGGAAACTGCCCAAGTATTCACTGAGGGTTGTTGGACCAGCCCGAGCACGCAGGATCGATCCTCATACGCTTTGCGCTTACTCGCAAGTAGTTTTTTTCACTCCTCATTTAAGCTGTATCTTTATAAATGTATTCCTTCCTCTCCTCTTGTCCATTTTATAGCATATGCTCCTAGGGGCAAGGACTTCTCTCCAAACATGTCCAACTGGCGTTGAGTTCCCCAACTGAGCAAATCAGGTCTCTAGTGCTGAATCAACAATAAGTTTCTGAAACATTGGGAAATCCCAACATTTTGGGAATGCTTGCCAGAATTCATCAGTATTTCCACAGCCTGTGATTTTTCATCCATTTCGGCAGCTTCTGTTGTTTTATACCACTTTGCATATTTTTCTCACTTTGGTCAAGAAGTCAGTTCCCAAAATGGGAGACATTAATGAGCAGGGTTCCTGGTTTTCCGTTTAGAATGGAAAAAACATTGTTGAGAGTGAATGAGCTGTAAAAGCTGTGTGTGCCAGCAGGCGCCATTGCAACGGGAACAGCCGGACGTTCTGTGTGCGCATGCCTTGAAGAAAGGGCATGTAGAGCAGTGTGCACAGCAGCAGCAGTGGAGAGAGGGGGGTTTGGCATGAAGAGGTTCCCTACATTCTAGCAGCTCAGGTATTTGGTGTCAGGGGCATTCTCCTCCTCTGGTCTGCTGCCGCTGCCTGGCTCCCCCTCAGCAGGCGGTAAAGGATGCACGGGGGGCAGGGGTGAGACACACACATTGGGGGGGGCATGGGCTAAGAGAAACACACACACACAGAGGCAGGGAGAGGGGAGAGACAGAAGCTCAATTAGGCTCCAGGGAGGTACTGGAAGGGAGGAGGCGTGCTCCGTGGAGATGCAAAGAGGCTGTTTTGGTTGCTTGTGCTCCATTGGGGTGCATGCTAGAGACGGCGCACAGAGCTGTCATACCGTGGAATGCGCCAGTGAAAATACGGAGCACAGGCAACCAACACAGAGCAGAAGCTCCTTTGCAGCTCGCCTCCTCCCTTCCAGTGCCTCCCTGGAGCCCAGTTGACTCTGTTCAAAAGTTCTCTGCAAGTACCTCCTCCGAGCTCCTGTCTCTCCCCTCTCCCTGCCTGTGTGTGTCTCTCTCTCTTATCCCTCGCTCTATTCCAGGCCTCAGAGCTGTCTACACAAGATTATCAAAACATCTACAGCAGCCCCTGATCACAAAGTCACCTTTTGTTAATACTATTCCTAAGGAATTTGGCCACCACTTTAGATGTATTTGGTAACTTATCATCTAGTAACAAAGATAAGCAGGACTCATTTGCTCTTCCTAAAGAGGTACAGATTAGAGGATATATCCATTGCTTCCATGCACTCCCGTACACTTTACATTCCAGTAAGATATGCATTACTGACTCAGTTTCATTACTGTTACAAATACATCTACACTGCTCCAAGGGCACCCCCTCAAAGAGCCCTGTCAGTAGGGCCGAAGGGAGGGCATTGAACCTGGCACATGCCATCGCTCTCCTTTCATCCCTATCATTCAGGTTTTCCAGATAAGACATAGGTGTCGGAAGTTGATTCCCTAGGTGTAAATAGTGCTCTGATCTAATCCCCGCTATATCCAATTGGCGTTCAACATCCAGTATCTTTTTTCTCAAGAGACCCCCTAGCTGCCTTATATCCCAGAA
>QEPC01003505.1:136159-152766 GCA_003113815.1 Sphenodon punctatus | reverse complement strand
GGGCGGCATATAAATAAATAAATAAATGTGGACCAGTGTGTGCTAAAAAAATCTTGTTAGATTTCACCCCTAAAGATTTATAAATATGGAGTTGTTATTTACCCTCTCAAATAGTTCTTGCACTTGAGAACACTCTAAGAAACTGACAGCATTTTCAGAGAAGACACTCTCCACCCACTCCCCACCCACTATACATGTTGCAGGGCTGCGGTGTTGCCCTATGGGTGCCCTGTAACATGTATAGTGGGTGGGGAGTTTCTTGTCTGAAAACACCCTAAGTGGCAGCAGATTTTAAACAGATAAAAGAAAGGTGCCCCCACCCCCCACCCCTTCATGCAAAATAAACTTGTGGAAACTATTGGCAGAGTTTGTGGGGTCAATTAACAAAATTGGTTAAGTCCTTGGAGGAAAGGTCCATTATCAGCTACTAGTCAAGACGTTTGGGGGATGCACTCTCTGACTGTTGGTAGCAGCAGGGAGTGAACAACAGGGAATGGATTGCCCCATTATGACTTGTTGGGTCCTTCTCCCAAGTGACCGAGATTGACCACTGTCGGAGACAGGATGCTGGGCTCAATGGACTATTGATCTCACCCAGTCTGGCATTTCTTATCTGCCTTATATCTTTACTGTAAGCCAAGACAGAAATGCAATTCATGGCACATCTCCTTTTCCTCCATTTCGGCTTTTCACAAGGCAAAGTTTTGTCTTCTGAGGACTTTTCAGAAACCATCAAACAAGAGTCATTTTAGTTTACATGGAGGTCTGGCAGATTCTTCTGCTTAAATCTTCTGTTTAGGCTGCCAAATGTCTCCTTATTAGGGATGTGCAATTTTTTATTATTAAAATGAATGAAGCCACATTTGTTTTAGTACTTAAAATACAAAAAAGGGTAAAATAAGCAAACACTTGCTTTCATCCGTTTTAGTTTTAAAAATAAAAAATAAACTGTGCTTACAATATTCTATATTGTAAGCACTATGGGTGGGACTATCGATATCAGATCAATCTGATAATACCGATAATTGTCGATATCAGATTAATACGATAATACCGATAATTGTCGATATCAGCAATATCGGATTTTTAACATTACGGGGTTTCTTGGATTTTTTAATATTGACACTGCTTACCAATGGCCACAATGTTAAAGATCCGAGAAAATCAGCAATGTTAAAAATCTGATGTTCCGACACCGATAAATCTGATATCAGTATCTCTGATACCGATAAATTTGATAAACCATAATCCCCCAGTGTCCCACCACTAGTAAGCACCATAACAATCCCAACACCAATATGGCCACCCCAATAATGTCTTAAGAATGGAATATGGGGTACCATCGGTGGCTGCCAGATTGGCAATTGACATAATTCCTTATTGGCTTAAATGCCTCTTTCAGATGACCCCTGCTCTGGTACAACTAGCCTTTTCAGAGAAGGGTATAAACTTATGGAGCCCAAAGTGGAGTGGAAGGTTCGTACCTTGGGATTTTTTGTGGAGGCTATCCTCTGTCTGGGATATAAGGCAGCTAGGGGGTCTGTTGAGAAAAAAGATACTGGATGTTGAACGCCAATTGGATATAGCGGGGATTAGATCAGAGCACTATTTACACCTAGGGAATCAACTTCCGACACCTATGTCTTATCTGGAAAACCTGAATGATAGGGATGAAAGGAGAGCGATGGCATGTGCCAGGTTCAATGCCCTCCCTTCAACTCTACTGACAGGGCTCTTTCAGGGGGTGCCCTTGGAGCAGCGTAGATGTATTTGTAACAGTAATGAAACTGAGTCAGTAATGCATATCTTACTGGAATGTAAAGTGTACGAGAGTGCATGGAAGCAATGGATATATCCTCTAATCTGTACCTCTTTAGGAAGAGCAAATGAGTCCTGCTTATCTTTGTTACTAGATGATAAGTTACCAAATACATCTAAAGTGGTGGCCAAATTCCTTAGGAATAAAAGGTGACTTTGTGATCAGGGGCTGCTGTAGATGTTTTGATAATCTTGTGTAGACAGCTCTGAGGCCTGGAATAGAGCGAGGGATAAGAGAGAGAGACACACACAGACAGGGACAGGGAGAGGGGAGAGACAGGAGCTTGGAGGAGGTACTTGCAGAGAACTTTTGAACAAAGTCAACTGGGCTCCAGGGAGGCACTGGAAGGGAGGAGGCGTGCTCCATGGATCTGCAAAGGAGCTTCTGCTCTGTGTTGGTTGCCTGTGCTCCGTATTTTCACTGGCGCAGTCCAAGGTATGACAGCTCAGTGCACCCTCTCTAGCGTGCACCCCAATGGAGCACAAGCAACCAAAACAGTCTCTTTGCATCTCCACAGAGCACGCCTCCTCCCTTCCAGTACCTCCCCGGAGCCTAATTGAGCTCCTGTCTAGTCTCTGCTCTCCCTGCCTCTGTGTGTGTGTGTTTCTCTTAGCCCATGCCCCCCCAATGTGTGTCTCTCACCCCTGCCCCTCGTGCATCCCTTACCGCCTGCTGAGGGGGAGCCAGGCAGCGGCAGCAGACCAGAGGAGGAGAATGCCCCTGACACCAAATACCTGAGCTGCTAGAATGTAGGGAACCTCCTCGTGCCAGATCCCCTCTCTCCACTGCTGCTGCTGCGCACACTGCTCTACATGCCCTTTCTTCAAGGCATGCGCACACAGAACGTCCGGCTGTTCCCGCTGCAATGGCACCCACTGGCACACACAGCCTTTACAGCTCATTCACTCTTAACAATGCAGCCTTAGCCGCCGGTGAGTTTTTACGGCCGGAAAATGTAGAGAAAAGCATGGAATTCCGTGTTTTTCTTGGGGGGAAACTAAATTCCATGTTTTTCTCTGGCAAAAATTAAATTCCATGTTTTTCTTTGAAGAACAGGGAAATCCGCATTTTTGCGTGGTTTTCTGTTCTAAACGGAAAACCAGGAACCCTGCTCATTAGTGGGTGTTTTCAGACGCATGGCCCCGCCCCCTCCACGCTCCCCGCCGCCTGCCCTCTGGGGAGATGGGCGGGTGGCGGGGCCAATGCGGCTGCAGCGTCCGGCTGAATTTGCCACGGCCCGGGATCCCACCGGTGATCCCGGGATGTGGCGCCCGGCCAGACATTATTTTTTTTTGGTCCCCGCTGGGGATCTCTTTGACCATGCTTCCCGGGACATTCCCCCGGCTAGCCCGGGAAGCGTGGTTCAAATTGACCCCATGCGGGTATTGACCATGGCGAACATCTGGCAGCCGCCAAACAGACGTTCGAGAGACAGTGACCACAGGTGGGTATTCGCCGTGGTTCACTGTGATCTCGTAACGTCTGAAAATACCCAGTGTCTCCAATTTTGGGAATTGACTTCTTGATCAAAGTGAGAAAAATAACCAAAGGGGTGTAAAATAACAGAAGCTGATGAAATGGATGAAAACTTGCAGGCTGTGGTAATACTGACAAAATTATAAATTATTATTATTATTATTATAAACATTTATATAGCGCCAGCCGTGTACCTGGCGCTTTACAGAACATGGAAATAGACGTGGTCCCTGCCTGTGGCTTACAATCTAAAAGACAAGGAGGGGGAGACAGGGAGAGGGGGCCGTGGGAGAGACAGGGGAGAAAATAAACAAACATTCAGGCAGCTGAGAAGTCTCAGGTGCACATGCTCAGCTTGGTTACAATCAGGTTAGTTGCAGCAGTCTGCAGAGGAGGGCAGACAGATGTATTTGGGAAATGATTAGCAGTCATTGGGAAAGGCGGCGAGGAAGAAGTGGGTTGGGGGATGCAGAGCGGCTGGGTTTTCAGGGCTTGGATAGAGGGAGGAGGAGGGGAGGGGGGGATTGCAGGGAATGGGTCTTGCACCGGCCTCACGCTGGCCACAATGGGACGTGGAGGGTCTGGGCGTGCAGGGATCAGATGAGGAGCGGTGGAGGGGAGGGGGGGCTTGCAGGGAATGGGTAAAGGGGAGGAGGGGAAATAGGCACGGGCGAGAATAAAGGGTAGGCCGGTTGGACAAAGGCTGTTGGAGGAGGGAGAGGGAGAAGCAGGGGATCCAGCAGCAAGGTGAGAAGGAGAGAAGAAGGGGGTGAGGGACTGAGGGAAATATGGGGAGGCATCCTAGGTGGCAACAGTCCCTGCAGCAGATCAGGCCAGTGGGTGTCTCAGGAGCAATTGTGCAGTGTCCGGCGGTGATGGTTCCCTGTTGTTCACTCCCTGATGCTACCAACAAGCAGAGATTGCATCCCCCAACGCTCTTGACTAGTAGGTGGTAATGGACTTTTCCTCCAAGGACTTAACTAATCTTTTTTTAAACCAACTACGCTGCTGGAATTGACCACATCCTCGGGCAACATATTCCACAAGTTAATTTTGCATTAAGCGGGAGGGGGGAAACCTTTCTTTATTTGGTTAAAATCTGCTGCTACTTTGGGAGTCTTCAGACATGACATTCCCCACACACCGACCTCCCTCACACTATACATGTTACATGTTACAGGGCATGTTGGAGCTTGCTGCATAGTTGTGGGAAGGCACGAGGAGGTTTTTCTCCTAGGGTCCCACCGGATCAATGGAGGGCTTATTTCAGTGCTTTGTATGCTCACGATCCTGTGCCGTGGGTGCCATTGGTTGGTTTGAACTCTATCCCTCCCTGGGCTGAAGTTACTCCTGATGAGATCAAGGAGTTAATTGCTGGATTAAAAAGTGGAAAGATTGCCGGACCTGATGGTCTCCCACCGGAAGTGTTCCGGCTTAATACATGATGGTGGGCGACGGCCTTAGCCTTGCTCTTTACGGGTATTAACTCCACTGGGGAGATCCCAGCTTCATGGGTCCAAGCCGAGATTGTTCCCATTTATAAAAAGGGCTCCCCTGAGGAAACCAAGAATTACAGGCCAATTAGTTTACTCAGTGTGGCCGGAAAACTATACGTTCGATTTCTCTTAAAGAAACTTGAAACGTGGCTAGACAAGGAAGCCTTGCTAAGGGAGAAGCAAAATCGGTTTAGGGTAGGTTGTTCTACCCTTGACCACTGCTTTGTTCTCCAGCACCTTGCTGGGAAATATAGGCATGCCTCGGGTCTTTATGCAGCGTTTGTTGATTTGTGCTCAGTGTTTGATCTAGTCTCCAGAAATAGGCTTTGGGAGAAGTTGTCCTCATCCAAAATTGATCCCTGGCTTTTATGCCTTATCCGGAGGTTATATATGAATACCTCATATATAAGGTTAGGCTGGATCGTGAGGGTTCATTGTCAGGGGCAATTCCAATCAAACAGGGATGTGTCCTTGCCCCGACGCTCTTTAACACCTTGAATGATCTACTCCCTGCCCTTTCATCCCCTGACAATCACCCCCCTAGGCTTGACTCAACAGATGTGGCAATCTTGCTCTATGCAGACGATGCCATTCTGCTGGCTAGGTCTCGTGTAGGAATGAATAGACAGCTGCAGGCGCTGCATAATTATTGCACCCAGAATTTCTTGGAAGTAAATAACACGAAAACAAAGATCCTGTTTTTTTCACTCAAACGGAAGATCCATAAGTGGTCCTTTGGGGCCCACGAGCTTGAGCAAGTTACTTCCTATAAGTACCTGGGTTTGATCTTTCAGGCTAATGACTGCTGGGGCACTCATGGTAAGACTGTAATTGGCCAGGCTACTTTGTTGGGGAAGGTATTATGTCATTATTTTAGATCGAATGGGGGGCATTTGATCCTCCCAGCTCTGAAAGTTTACAAGGCCAAATGCCTCTCCCAGCTGTTGTATGGGGCACAACTATGGGCCTTGGGGAAAAGTGTATCCCTTGAGCATATCCAAACCAAGTTCCTTAGATCCATCTCGGTCCTCCCTAATCATGCTCCCTCTTGTGCAGTTCGTATAGTGTGTGAGTCTTCCCTTGGAGGCCCAGATTTGGTCAATGACTCTCTGTTACTGGCTTAAACTGGAGTATGGTTTGACTGTCCCATTGGCGCAATGGGCATTTAGGGATGATTTCCACAACTGTTGGGCAAAGCAGGTTTTGGGTAAACTTGTCTGCATTGGGTTTTCTCTGTTCTATCTGGCCCTTTGCGGATTCTCTTCTGCCAAGAGATTGGTAAAACAGAGAATTTAGGATATTAGTTCCCAGGAGGAAATGGCCTTACTTTGGAATAGGACCTCCTTGGCAGACTTCCTGGATCTTTATGGCAGCTGTCAGACTCCTCCTCCCTATCTCCAGCTTCAGCTGCCTCACTCGGTCCGTAGGTGTCTTTCGCTGGCTCGCATGAATATATTCCCCACGGCTGTCACTAAGGGATGGTTTGTGGGGTCACCTCCCTCTCTGTGCGTGTGCAATGGTGCGGGCTCTGTGTTTGGCCCAGTTGATTCCCTTGAGCATCTTCTTCTCCACTGCCCCTGCTGGCATGATTTACGGGTTAAATGGTTGGCCTCTGTTTCTACCACTCCTGGTAACTGTGTTACATGGCAAACTTACCTTGCGGGTCAAGATGAAATGTTATCTTGGAGGGTGGCCTTCTTTTTATATAGTGTATTGCGAGTTAAGCATTCCCAATAGGGGAGCCCCTCCTCTCTTTTTTATATATTTGTTTACTTATATTCTTTTTTATTTATGTTGTGCTTTATATGTATATTTATTCTATGTTATGTTATGTTATGTTATGATACTAGCTAAACATTAAAGTTATCTATCTATCTATCTATCTATCTATCTATCTATCTATCTATCTATAGGGCACCAATAGGGCAACACTTCAGCCCTGTAACATATATAGTGGTTGGTTGGTGGTTGGATAGTGGGTGTAGAGCATCTTGTCTAAAAATGTCCCCAGTTTCATGGAGTGTCCTCTAGTACCAGTATAATTTGAGATGGTAAATAATAACTCCCTATTTATGAACCTTTAGGAGTGAAATTAAACAAGATTTCCTGAGTCCATATTAGTCTACACGATGTGGGCATACATCTGTCCAAGTATTAGGCATTAGCTTGTGCTGGACACGGGACTGCCAACCACGGTACCCGCAGCCCCCACTCACGGCATGGTCTAATACCATGTGGAGCCCTCCCTGTAAGTGAATCTGGGCCAGTCCAGGCAAATCCATGCCCATGTGTCCACATCTTGTCAATTAGGTTGTGGTCAGCTCATAGCTTTTCCAGTGTCATGGAGTCATGGGTGGAAATCCATGGAAATGGACCTTGTGCTGACCTGTCAGCACATGGGATGAATTTCACTCCGGGTGAGTGTAAATAACAAATAATGGATAAAAGAAAATCAGAAGACAGCAGTTGCAATGCAGAGTAAATTTAATGATAGAGACAAGATGCAGAGTAGACATTTGCAAGTTGAACAAAGCATTCGACAGGTGGAACTGAACAGGTTTTCCAATAAACTGAAGCCAAGTTGATAACTGGACATGACGGGTACATTCCGATGGAAATGCATGAACAGGTAGGATCTCCATTTCCTTTACATAAGGGCACTTTTAAATTTCTTTCAGAATAAAAGTCCTTAGAGCAACTGAAAATTTATGATAATCTTTATTTTCCCTTCACTCAACTCAAGACTTGTAAAGGGGCCCTTGTGTAAATGAGACTGAATGAACAGAGTACGCTCATAGGTGAGAAGCAGTTAAAGGAAATAGTCATCAATCAAAGATAAAGCAAAACATGAAAGAGAGACATCTGGGCCTGATATTCAACGCTCCTTGCATGGGGACAATCCCGAATGAAGTCATCTTGACCACAAAACCAATCACCAGAATAGGTGTTAATGAAAAGGGTCACCTATACAGGGCCAGCTCGCTAAATACGCTCTGAATCTCTTACTCTGGTTTGCTATCATATGGGAGTCCCGTGGAGAGGGGAATTATAATTTTTCCTGACAGTCAGTGTCAGAAGATAGTAAAGGAGTCCAGGCCCACCATGCTAGTAAGAGATGAAATTCAAGGTAAAAGAGAATATGGGGGAAATGCATCAGAGCCTGAAACTCAGAGATACTGAGCACCCAAATCCTGTAATGAGTTCAACAAGTATTGTGGGTGCTCAGTTTTGCTGACATCCAAGCCCAGAATCTCAGTCTTATATTTCTGTCCTGGTTTTCAATGCCTGGTTGTTTCCGTCCAGGCGGATGATTCATCTGGGCTTAACAGGGTCTACAAACACCATAGCCAGATGAGCCATAAGAGCCACGAGCACATGGAGTGTTGCCCCCCACGGCAACCGGATCACAGGAAGCGGACAGAATTGGCCCTGGGATTGTAATGCAAAAACAGGGTGGCTGTACCGTCATTTGGGTGGCTGGGATCTGGCTGACACAGGATGTGTTCACAGGGCCACAGCTGCTGCCACACCCTGAGAGATCCCCGCACAGGGGGGCGAGGTTATTCAGGGGACGAGGCCCACATGGGACACCACAGAATGGAGCAGGACAGGATGGAATGTATCCGCAGGAGGACATCTTGGTGAGATGGAGGTGTATCTAAAATGAGACATTAGGGAGCAGAGTCAACAATATGTACAAGAGCCAGTAAAAAAAATAATCTGGAGATACGAGCTTCATTTAAAACTCGCAGCTAGGAGATATTTTAGTTATAAGTCTTTCTCCTAATATTTCAGTTTAGTTACAAGGAGAGCTAAATGGCTTGGACTTACCTGGTTCTCCAAGGAGCAATAGTCAGGAGAAGTGGTTGGGAGCTGAGAGAAGCTGATGGAAGGACTGTGAACAGCAAGTGCTTTTATACAGTTTCTTTTGCCGTATAGTGCAACGAAGACGCCCTTTTTCTGGACAAATATTCAATTAGTCGCCAACCCAAATTTCTTGGCTGCATCATTCCTTAAATTACTTAATGGTTTTCTCCCTCCTTGTGATTAGCAGCCTGTCACTAGCTGGAGAGAGAATATGACTAACTTTTCCCAACCTGCTTTTTTCTTTGTTTTTATCCTTCAAAAAAATCAATTTGTTTTAATGAAGTTACAAATCGAATTAACAAAAGGAAAACATATTCATCACATCATTCCGATGTTTGGGTTTTTTTTTGAGGATGGAAAATCCATTTCCTCAGAAACACTAAGTAAAAACCAAGTCTTAAAAATCTGTAGGGGTAGTCATCTAAACACATTTTTGGTCCAGCTTGAGAGAGTGAAATGGTCCTTCATTACTAAAGAAAGGGAAATAATGAAGGAGCATGGTGGGAAAATATTAGTGCTGAAACTCAATTTCACAATTCTTGCTTTCCTTGACATGGAGTATTTTCAGATGTTACTGGATCGCTGCTCACCACATTGAATCACACTAAATCCCGTGTGGTAGGCGCGATAGCGGTAACGTCTCTTTGAGCCCTGCCAGATGTTAATCATGGCAAATTCCTGGCAGGGTTCAAAGTTAACCACGGTTCTGGAGGTGAGGTCAGCTTCACCTCCAGAACCATGGTTAGGTTGTCCAGAATCCGGAATGGGGCTGGAAATGGTCACGATGAACGTCTGTTTGCCAGCCCCGTCCCAGAATCGGGTCCCAACCACGGTACGGGATCAGGTGCAGCAGTCTGATTGGTCGCTGTGCCCGCCCGTATTCCTGAGGGTGGGCGGCCAGGAATGCACGGGGGCGGGGCTGAGCAGCTGCACGTCGTGCCGCGCAGCCCCACTTCCTCTGAGATTCACCTCTGTGATCCGGCCGGCATCTCTAATGGACGGTCAATCTGATCACGGACCGGGATCCAAGACAAATCCCAATCCAGGGTTCAGCGTGGGGGGACGAAGGGCCCATCATGTCTGAAATTACCCATGAATCGGGATTCTTGGTGATTTCTTGCCAAGAAGAACAAACTGAGAATTGCCTGGATTCTTGCAGAAAAAAGTGAGATACAAAATCACTGCACATGCACAAAATGTCCACCAGGGGCATGCTTCGCATGCGCAGCCCTTTTCTGAAATGGTCCCTTAGCGTCAGCCCCATTTTGGAAAAAGGCAGCCATTCTTCACCTGCAGGAATGGCATCACGCATGCGCACAATACCAACCCTTTTCCAAAATAGTGCTGATGCTGCTGGTGTGGTTTTTTAAAAAAGGACTGTCCATTCACAGAACGGCCCCAGTGGTCAGTTTGCACATGCACAGTGATTTATTTGAGAAAAGTAAAATAAAAAATAAATGAAAGTGGTAGAGTCCTTTATGAAAACTGCATCGAAAACTAATGGCTCTTTGCAAATGAAAATGAAAACTAAACCAAAAGCAAATCCTGTGCCTTCGCCCCTCCTCTTGGGGGCATTTGGAAGTGGGAAGGGGTGGGGGCTGCCGTAGGAACATTCAGCCGGAGAGGTGGCCATGCTAGGAGTATTCTGTGTGGAACTCCAACCTGGGGCGACCTGAATGGGAGCGTAGAGAGCTTCAAGAGCACAGTGGAGCCAGGATGCTCTCCCTTTCTTGCCTTCACAGGGACCCACTCCAGGGGGAAAAAGAAGACAAAGAAGCTGAGCCACATTGAAAACAAAATTGGAGAAGCTGCCGGGAGCTGGAAGCGGCCGATGGGCTAGAGATTCCCCACTCCTGCTCTAGACAACTATTAACATAATCGTGCAGGATTTTGCAAGTACAAATGTTAATGATGCTTCATGAAGATTTTAATTCTACCTTCTGAAGAAGACTTGCACCTGCTCTGCGTTGCCCTTGGGTTATTAATGTTCCCATTTCAATGTGTGGAAACGGAGACATGGAAGGATGAGGTGATACTGGGAGAAACTGAGGTAAACCTTTGAGTCCAGATGATTTTGTCTGAACCTCAGAGCCCTTTGGTACTGCAGGCTCTGTTTACATCAACGGTCTTTGCAACCACAGAACTCTGTGAGGTCTGAGTTCTTTGTGCCGTCAAGGTCTTTTATTAAATTGTTTTTCATTAAACATTAAAAACATGTTTGTTTATTTGAATAATTACTTGAGGGAAAAATTACAATAATTTCCTGGAAGCAAAGGTGGTTCCCAGACATTCAACATAATAACGCAAACAACCACAATGGTGTTAAAAGGTAAACATCCTGTTATCCTGTAATCTTGGTAATCATTTTTGTAAATTTATTATTATTATTATTATTAACATTTATATAGCGCCAGCAGTGTACCTGGCACTTTACAAAGTAATAAAATAGACACGGTCCCTGCCCCTAGGGCTTACAATCTGAGAGACAGGAGCTGGGGGAGAGACTTAGGAAGGGGAACAGAGGGAGAGACAAGGGGTCTAACATTCATGAAGATGCGAGGTCTCAAGTGCACGTACTTGGCTTGGTTACGATGAGAATGACAGCAGGCAGGTCCATGTTGCAAGGATAAGGGTAAACCGATCGTAGGTATAGGAATAGTGGCTCAGCAGGATAAAGAGTCAGACAGAGCAGAGCGAAAGAGGTGAGTTTTAAGGAGAGATTTGAAGGTATGAAGGGAGGGGGCAAGGCGGATGTGGACAGGGAGGGAGTTCCAGGCATGGGGGGCAGCAAGTGAGAAGGGACGAAGGCGCTTAGGGGAGCAGGGAAGGCGTGGAAGGGTGAGAGAAGGGACAGAGGAGGAGCGAAGTGCACGGGCTGGAGTATGGAGGGCGATAAGTGCAGAGAGGTAGGGGGGAGCAAGGTTGTGAAGAGCTTTATAGGTGAAGACTAGGAGCTTGTGCAGGATTCGTTCAGGAAGGGGAAGCCAGTGAAGCGAAGAGAGGAGGGGCTGCACATGGTCGAAGCGACTGGCGAGGTAGATGACCCTGGCAGCAGAGTTTTGGACAGAGATGAGGGGAGAAAGGTGAGACCGGGGAAGGCCAGTGAGAAGGAGGTTACAGTAATCGAGGCGAGAGATGACCAGAGCATGAACAAGAGTTTTGGCAGACGAGACAGAGAGAAAAGGGCGAATCTTAGCAATGTTATGGAGGGAGAAGCGACAGGATTTAGCAACAGAGTCAATGTAGGGTTTAAAAGAAAGGGGTGAGTCAAAGATGAAGCCTAGGCTACGGGCTTGGGGGACAGGCAGGATGGTGACTCCATCAATAGTTATTGACAGTGAGGAAGGAGAGGAAGGATGAGGGGGGAAGATAAGGAGTTCAGTTTTAGCCATGTTGAGTTTGAGTTGACGTTGAGACATCCAGGTAGAGATGTCAGAGAGACAGTTGATGAGACGAGCTTGAACAGAGGGAGAGAGAGAGGGAGTAGAGAGATAGAGTTGAGTGTCATCAGCATAGAGGTGGTATTGGAAGCCATGGGAGGCAATGAGTTTGCCTAAGGATGAGGTATAGATCGAGAAGAGGAGAGGGCCAAGAACAGAGCCTTGAGGAACACCAACTGAGAGGGGGAAGGAGGAGGAGGTGGAGTTGGAGAGAGACACATTAAAGGAGCGGTCAGAGAGGTAGGAGGAGAACCAGTTATGGACAGAGCCACAAAAGCCAAGGGAGTGAAGGGAATCCAGCAAGAGTGAGTGGTCAACAGTATCGAAGGCAGCAGAGAGATCAAGGAGGACAAGAATGGAATAGAGACGTTTAGATTTAGCCACCAGAAGATCGTTGGTGATCTTAGCGAGAGCAGTTTCAGTAGAATGAAGGGGGCGGAAGCCAGATTGGAGGGGGTCGAGGGAGGAGTTGGAGGATAGGAAGTCAAGGCAGCGGGAGTAGACAACACGTTCAAGCAGCTTGGAAGCAAAAGGAAGGAGTGAGAGAGGACGATAGCTAGAAGGGTCAGAGGGGTCAAGAGTGGACTTTTTGAGAATAGGAGAGACGGTGGCATGTTTGAAGGCAGAAGGGAAAGAGCCAGTAGAGAGGGAGAGGTTGATGATGTGCAGGAAGGAGGGGGCGACAACTATTCAAAACCACAGGAGAAAACCAGTAAGGCTTTCCATGCACAATTTTCATTTTATTAATTAAAGTAATAACATTTGTTTTTTTGTTTAAAAATGCACATCCTTAATTATAGGCTTTGCCACATGACGCGGAATGAAAAAAAAGAGCATGCTTCAGTGGCAGTTGTAAGTGTAAACAAGGAGAATGAAGGATGCATATCTCACCCTCCCTTTACCCCATAGGACCCTTCCCATCGAAGCAAACCTGAGTGGACATGGGAAGTTCCACTGAACACATTTCAGGAGTCCTTCTGGCTACATCTGAAACAAATACCCATGGAAACGAGTGTACCTGTCAAATTCTGAATTTCCAGTGCTTGAATTGAGCTGACAATGGCCCTTTTCACACAAGACAGGCCCCCGTTCACCATGTGTGTGTGCCCATGTGACTCTTATGGCCAGTGGGTGGGGGTATGCATGCACTACCACGCTCCACCCATCTCCACCCATTGCCCACACATGGAGTAACCAGCGACAATGGTAGTTGCTCTGTGCATAGAGACAGGTTGAGGTGGGTGGACATGGGTGTGTGTCCGTGCAATGGTCACCACCCCTCCCACCACATGCACACTGTGGCCCGTTTGGGAAGGGCCAGTTTCAGGTACTATTTTGATCACAAACTGAACACAAGTCAGAAGTGTGATTTGACTGAAAAAAAGGCTGATGGAATTATAGACTATATTAACAGAAAAAGTGCTTCCAAGTCAATGGAAGGAGCAGTGGCAAGGATTAAATATCTACAAGAGGCGTGGAAACTATTTTAAAAGACCATCTTAGAAGTCCAGGTTAAATATATTACACACATTTTAAAAAGGATCAAGGGGAATAAACGTCTTCCATCATGGCTAAATGGTGAAGTGATGGAGGCTATTACAGGGCATCCTTTAAAAAATGGAAAGCTAGTTCTCATGGAGAAAATAGCAAAGAGCATAAGGTAGGCTGACGGAAAACGTAAATATGTACATCAGAAGCAAGAGGTCTGCTAGGGAGTCAGCTGGACCATTAGTTGACCAGCAGGTGAAAGAGGCGCTCAAGAAGGAAAAGGCCATTGCAGAGAAGCTCAATGAATTCTTTGCTTTCGTCTTCATGGTAGAAGATTTTCTGGAGATACCCACACCGGAACTGTTCTTTGTAGCTGATGAATTGGAAGAGCTGTCACAAATCAATGAGCCTTTGGAAGAGCTTCTAGAACAAATTGGCAAACTAAACAGTAATAAAACACTGGGAACCAGCTGGGATTCACCCCAGAGTTCTGAAAGAACTCAAATATGAAAGTGCAGACCTACTATGAAATAAAATAAATAATAAATAAATAATACTACTGGTAATGTGAAACCTGTCCCTAAAATCTACCATTGTACTCGAGAACTGGAGGGAAGCAAATGGAACGGCGATATTTTAAAAGGGTTCTAGAGGTGATCTTGGGAACTACAGACCATGTGTGCCTGGTGTCTGTGCCAGCCAAAATAGTGGGGAAGAAATATGAGAACAGAATTACTGGGCATATTGATAAACATGGTATAAAGGGAAAGAATCAACTTGAATTTAGCAAAGGGAAATCATGCCTCACTAATCTATTTGAATTTGTTAACGGTGTAAATAAGCATGTGGATAAGTGTGAGCTGGTCAATATAGTATGTATTGAATTTTGTGTTCTGTTTTGTCTGCAGTTCTGGTCACCCCATCTCAAAACAGATATAGTGGAAATAAAAAGGGTACAGAGAAGGGCAACAAAAATGATGAAGTGTATAGAATGGCTCCCCTATGAAGAGAGGTGGGATAGTTTGGGGCTCTTTAAATTGGTGAAGAGATGACTGATAGGGGATGAGTGCTGTGGAACAAGTTAATAGGGAATGGTTATTTATCCTCTCAGACAGTACTAGAACTAAGGGACACTCCATGAAACTAACAGGTAGATTTAAAACAAATAAAAGAAAATATATTTTTTTTACTCAACACACAATTAAGTTGCTGGATTTGTTGCCAGAAGATGTGGAGAAGGCCAGTAGTAGAGTTGGGTTTAAAAGAGGATTGGAGAAGTTTCTGGAGGACAGGTCCATTAGCAGCTATTAGCTGGGTAGGTTTGGAGAATGTAAACTCTGACTGTCGGGAGGTGGGAGTGAACAACAGAAAACAGATCGCACCATTGTGACCTGCTGGGTGCTTCTTCCAAGTGACCGAGATTGGCCACCATCAGAGACAAGATGCTGGAATTGATGGACCCTTGTCCTGACCAAGTATTGTACTACTTATGTTCTTAGCCCTCTTCCCCCCTCCGCAACCTCCTTTCAGAACTGGTCAGACCCCACCCCGAGTCTTGTGTCCAATTTTGGGCACCTGATTTTAAGGACGTTACAAAAGTGGAGCAGGTTTGGAGGAGTATGAGAAAGATGGAAAAAAGTCTGGACAACAAAGCTTGTGAAAAAAGATTGGAGTGACTGTTTAGCCTAGCGAAGAGGAGATTAAGGAGACATGACAGCTGCCTTTCCACCAAGAAGATGGCACGGAACTGTTCTGCATGGCTACTGCGGGCAGGACTAGATATAATGGGATCCAGTTACGGGAAGGGAGATTTCGGTTCGATACTAGGAAAAAACAGTAAGAGCCGTGCAACAATGGAACACGTTTCCTAGGAATGTTGTAGGTTGTCCATTACTGCAGATTTTTGAAAAAAGCCTGGACAGTCATCTTTTATGGCTGTTACCATTTTAGTCATCCTGCATCCAAGCGGCAGGCTGGACTAGATTACCCTCTGTTTCCTTTTCTGGTGCTATGGTTCTACATTTTGAATAACTGAAGCAATGAGTCTTGTAAGTGTGCCAGGGATAAAATACTACTGAAACAAATATCCATGCAGAATCTCATACTGTCTGACTTGAATGAGATGTGTCAAAATGAGCAATGACCCCTATAGATTGTAAGCCACAGGCAGGGACCACGACTATTTCTATGTTCTGTACAGCACCAGGTACATGACCGGCACTATATAAATGTTTATAATAATAATAATAATAATAATAATATTCCCGTTCATCTTGCTGGATACCTGTTTTGGGTTCTAGTCATCTTTCCATCTTTTTTATTGGGCAGTTTTAAACACACATTAAAGTTCTGGATGTTTCAATCTTCTGGGTTTACAAGCCCACAGGTATGTTCCAGATGCATTTTTCACACACATACGGCCCTGAGGCAGCCTAAAGTAGCCGCAGCTGTAGACGTGACAGGCTGCCATGGAAACCAAGTGACCACAGCTGCCTGGAGCAAAGCAGTTTACCATGAGAACATTTTACACACTAGCTCTAGGAGAAGTTCTGCGCAGAAGTTCAAAGATCCAGATGTTTAAGATCTGGGTGAGTGATTTAGAACACAGAAAGTTCAGGATGTAACAGCAAACACCCAGGAGAAATGTGTGTGTAAAAACACCATTGTTTCAGTTGTCCAGATATTTGGTTATTCAGTTGTTTGGCTAATTTAATTGGTACCTGTCACAAGCAAAGAAGCGAAAGAGACAGATATGTGAATACCCATTTTGGTTGTGGATATTGTTCAGATACTTGGAGGAATATTTGAATATGAGAAAGCAACTATTTCTTTCAGCACTAGGATGAAATAATAACTAAGGTGAATGACAAATTTTTCTAATTTGGAATATTCCTATCTGTTTTTGCAAATCAGATACAAAGAAGCCGTATACGATTCATCCCGTTTGCATTAAGAATATTGTTATTTTTTTGATCAGCATTTTAGTTATAATGACAGATGCTAAACTCACAGATGCACACA
>QEPC01003505.1:116174-129390 GCA_003113815.1 Sphenodon punctatus | reverse complement strand
CTTTGGAAATCATACCCAGATCTCTCTCTCTCTCTCATTGTCCTTTAAGCTGACAAAAGTTTGATAGAGCCATACTGTGTCAATGCATATGAGATCCTTATTGCATGCTCATGGCTTTCCATTGATATCTATCAGTCATGTCTAGTGATTTGGTGCAATCCTTATCCATTAACATCAACAAGAGTTCTGCCATTAATTTCAGTGAGTTCAGGATTTGAGCCATTAACTTGATTCCAGTATACTTTTAATGGAAATGCTTTCGCGTTGTTCTACTTGCATGTGTCTGCTATATATCTTGTCTGTCTCATTAAAGTTACTCTGCATTGCAAATACTGTCTTCTGGTTTCGATTTTTCCTCTGGTTGGCATTTATAGTTCACCACTAGTGAAATTCATCCGATGTGCTAACCAGTCAGCAGAAGTGTCTTTCTCCTGGTGTTCCGGATTTTTTTCAAAAAAAAATTTGTGAGTATTTCTGAGGGTCCAAGGAGCAGTCCCCAGTGTTCCGGTCCACACAGACTACTCGGAATTCAGAGCGGGTTCAAGGAGGGGGAGCGGGTCTTCTGGTTTTGCTTTATCCACTGTTTGGTGTTTATTTATATTTCACCAGTGGTGAAATTCATCACATGAGCCAACAAGTCAGGGCAAGGTTCATTCCCTTCCAATTGCCGATGCAATTCAAGACAGAGACACAATACTGCACTCCAAAGGACATCTCTACCCTGCCTATCAATTTGATCATGTTTAGCCCCTCATCACCTCAGTCTGTTACCTTCATCTATCTGAACTCAGGCTGAAAGTTTATTCTGAGGGGTTTTTTGCCCACATTGGGAATTCCAGTTGTCAATTCATTCCAGGAACCGAGAACCTGCCTCATCTTGTCTTCATTCTCAACAGGAAAGGGGATTTTAAAAAAACCCAACAACAACAACTCATTTCTATGTGCAAAATGGCAACCGGACTCTTCTGTGCATGCACAGCCATTTTTTAAAATGGTGGTTGTAACAGGGTGGCGGCACCAAGTAGATGGGTTTTGACAGGATCAGGACCTAAATCATCAACTTTCCAGGGAATTAGTTCAAAATGTCTTAATTGGTACTCCACATAGCTCTCTGAGCTAGATAGGCAACCTCTGGCCATTAGACAGTAGCCAGAACTCAGCCCAGTATCCGTTTTCTGTCTGGCTACTGACAAGGATCCTCTTTACAGCACAACTCAAGCAATAGGCAAACCCAGCTCCGAACTCCCTTCAAGCCACACAGGCACTTACTACTTCTGAGCCTCCACTTTGATCTGGGGTTTCAGTCTTTCAGGTTCTCAGGCAACCCTCAGTAACCCATGTCCAAGACCAAATGGGGAGCTCTTCTCTCTACTGCAGCATACTAATAGCCATAAGCAGAGAGCTCCTTCTACTTGTGGGTCCAAAGGCAGAGTGTCCTCCTTCCCTGCCTTTCTGAGTTTTATAGCTGGGCTGACATGCCCCAGCTCACAGCAAGTTCCTCTTCCTGGTTGGCCAGTACTATGCCCTTTTCAGCCGTCCTTCCAGGAAGCAAACTCCCTCTTAGCTTCCTGATGTCTCTCTCATGCAGGCAAAGTGTATGTGTCCCACTCTCTGACTCTTGCAAGCCCACAAGCCCAGGTGAGTCACAGGCTGCTAATTCCTAACAGGAAGAGCTGTTCTACAGTGGCACCCAAAAACAGAAGGGGTGAGAAAACTCTCTCTCGCTATCCACCGGAGAGTGCAGCACTAAAGACAAAAGAGAAGAGCTCAGAAGCTATTCCCTGATTATTGTGTGGATGGCCAAAAAATGCAATGTAAAATATATGCCAAAATCTTTAATATGACTGAAAACTATTGCTAAAAATCAAATTATTATAAACAAGCTGGATATGATTGACATAAAAATTGTACAATATATACTTTTATGTGCTGTCACAGACACAATAAATGCAGTGCAATAAATGCATACAATAAATGAATACAATCATCCTAATGATAAAGTCCAAGTGTGTTTCGGGGATTCCTCCTCTTCTTCAGTGGACAATCAATCAACAGATTCCAGACCTGTGTGGAGCCGCAAAACACCCTGCACCATCTCTTCATGTCCAAATGTTGCCTCAAGCCCAGTGCACAATAGATATAATTTTCCCCCTATGGGCAAAAGAACAGTATCTGTGAACCTGAGGCCATTATAGTATCTGGCAGAGATTGCAAAAATTGCCCCCAAAATCAATCAATGACCTGCAGGCAATCTTGGCAGCGGATAGAGCAACAACCTCCTGATTCACTCTGTGGCAGTCTTGTGTATGCTGTGCTTTCCTAGGGGGGCAAAAGACTGGATCGCCTGTTTCTTTCAATCCCCTCTCATGCTTGCTTCATGCTGGCTGATGGACATGAAGGGCGTTCATTTGGAAACACCCCCCCCCCATATAAACAACTGCAACCAAAATTGGTGAGTTTTTAACCTCTCCTCACATTTACTGTATACATGGCTGGCAAAAATGAATAAAGGGGATTCATTGAAAACTCCCCTTAAATTGACAGTCTCTGCACAGCTACCTGCCCTCCAGCACCCTGGAGGAGAAAGGAAACGCAGTTTGCTCTGTGCAGCCCTTGCTTATCCCATCCTTGCCCACCTGGGGGCTATCCCTTTCAAATTTCCCCCGGCGATGTTGTTGCTCACCCTCGGCTTCTCAACCTCACCTCACTCGCCGAACGCAGCATCAACGCTAGTGGCCAGAAATCACCTGGGAGTCCCTTCCTATATATTCAGGCCAGGGTTGTAATACCTCGCTGTCTCTGCCTGGGCTAATAGTTTATTCTAATTGCCCCGCTCTACAGCTGGTTACTCCTCTGTCCTAATTGCTTTATTTCCCAGCAAATTGCTGTCACATGGTTTCTTTATAGGCAAGCTTGCATGGCTAGCTCTCCAGATCACCCAATTGAATGCCCAATGGTCCAAGCTATTAATGGCGCCTCTTGCAAATCCCCATTCATGCTGATCTTCTTGAAAATCCACACAAGTGTGAAAATTATCAATAAACAATGAGCACTATAATACAACATAATTCACAATGTGAATTGCCATGTCCTTTACAATCCTCAATCCATTCTCCTATGGCCAATTACATCCATAATCTATACCACAACAACATGAATCATACCCCATGTGTTGTAACAATTGTATTCATTTATTGTATGCATTTATTGCACTGCATTTATTGTGTCTGTGACAGCACATAAAAGTATATATTGTACAATTTTTATGTCAATCATATCCAGCTTGTTTATAATAATTTGATTTTTAGCAATAGTTTTCAGTCATATTAAAGATTTTGGCATATATTTTACATTGCATTTTTTGGCCATCCACACAATAAAGAAGGAATAGCTTCTGGGCTCTTCTCTTCTGTCTTTAGTGCTGTTCTACAGTGGAACAGACTGCCTAGGGCGGTGATGGACTCTCCTTCGCTGGAGGTTTTTTAACTGAGGCCGGACGGCCCATCTGTCAGGGATGCTGTCGCTGCAGATTTCCTGCACTGAGCAGGAGGTTGGACTAGATGACCTCTACGTTTCTGTGACTCAGTTATTCTACTATAGCAGTAGACTTGCAGCTTCTCTGATTTTTCAGGCAGACTGCAGGCCCGGTTAAGACACCACTTCCAGGGAGCGTGATCACAGAGCGTGCTGTGCCCTGCATTACATTGTGTATCATCTCCCCATCTCTTAATGAGATGACTCTTAACTAACTTAATAACCTACTTATTAAACTTGTTGGCATATTGGACCCTTGCTGAGTGTAACAAATAACTTGACTTTACCAAATTAAAGCAACCAATTCTAATCAAACTTGATTCTTTCACATTTACTTGTACTTGAGTCCGAATTGAATTACTGATTAAGTCTGATCTTAATTATTCACCAAATCTATTTAAACTTGCCAATTATCATTTGTTTGATTAACCTATTTTCCCTACTCTGTACTATCGAGGAGGCAAAAAACATGGTCCTTCTAAGACGAGGTTACCCACCAAAATTCCTCCTCGGTCCCCTAACGGCGACCGTTTCTTTAACCATAGTGCTAGAGGGAGGTGGGTGGGACTGACTCGCTGCTCTCCGCTTTTGGAATGCCGGTCCACGCGGCAATACAGAGGAACGCCTCCCCTAAAAGGGGCGTGTCCTCAGTGTCCAACGAGGTGCACATGCACACCCTCATTATCAGGACGGTTGCCCTGGCAACCTTTTCTAAAAGGCGCAAAGAGGCTCTCTAACGAGCCTGCCTTCACTGGCCACTTTTTTCTCTGCGTCTCTCCCCACTGGGGGGGGGGGGAAACACGACAATCGCCCCGTCGCCGCCATTTTGGCAGCGAAGGGGACTTTTGATGACCCTCCCCCCGAGATTCCCACCCATCTCTACAGTCCTATCAACATTCAGGGTCTCATCTTCCTTTACTCTTGGGCCCCGTTAAACTTCTGTCAAAGTAAAGGACATTAAGACAATTGAAAATGTAATTTATGCCAAACTTTAAATCCCCTTTTCCTCTGCTAAAATGGTTTGAGGAGACCTTGGTGTAAATGATAATGAGTTAATAGAATAAATGCATAGCTGAGAAGCTAAAGAAAATCAAAACTTAAGCAGAATGAGAGAGAAAGAGAAACAGATTAGGGCCTGATTTCCAAAGATCCATAATAACTGCAACTCCAGTTGTCCCTATCTCAGATGAAGACATCTACAGAAAAAATAACAGACAGAACAAAATAGTAGATGTTAATGGAATGACTCAAGTATACAGGACTAGGCCTGAATTGAAAAACCTATTTCTCTTTTGCAGAAATTTCTGCAAAAACAGAATAGCTCAGTTTTGTTTTTTTAATCAGAACTGGAAATATATTCTGGTCGTAATTCTGTCGCAAAGTGCCTCTGTTTCCCCAAACGGAAAAGCACTTAGTGGTCCAAACCAAACAGGGTGAAAACAGACATGACGCTAACCACCCTTTAACCAGCCTTGGTGGTTATTTATGCATGTTGCAGGGCTGTATTGGTGCCCTATGCAGCCCTGAAACATTGGGTGATTTCAGACGTTATGGGACCCGTTGGCCCTGTACCGAAATCAACCCATTCGTTCCCCGCCGGGGTCACCCCGTCACGCCATATCAGACATGCCGGGGGGATCCCGGCGGGGAATCCGGGAGGTGGCGGGGCCACGCGGCGCAGCGTGCGGCCGCACGGCCCCGCCCCCTCCACGCACCCCGCCGCCCGCCCTCTGAGGAGACGGGCGGGCGGCGGGGCCAATGCGGCCGCCTTGTCTGGCTGAATGCGCCATGGCCCGGGATCCCGCCGGTGATCCCAGGCCATGGCAAGCGGCCAGACGTTCCTTTTTTTTGGTCCCTGCCGGGGGTCCATTTGACCACGCTTCCCAGGACATTCCCCCGGCTAGCCCGGGAAGCGTGGTTCAAATTGACCCCTTGTGCAGATTGACCATGGCAAACATCTGGCGGCCGCCAAACAGACGTTCGAGACACATTGACCACAGGTGGGTATTCACCGTGGTTCACTGTGATCTCGTAACGTCTGAAAATACCCATTCACAAATGACCACCAAGGGTGGTTAAAGCGTGGTTAGCGTCATGTCTATTTTCACCTATAGTCTGGCCTGAACATAGGGTAAATATTTCCAATTTGTTGATTTCACTGAGATTACACCTAACCCTAACCCTATGTGGGTAAGACTTTCTTAGCAAGTAAAGTAATGACAATATATTTATAAGAAGAAACATGAGACAAAAAGCATATAAGTTTACTTGAATTTAAAAAGAAGCATCAATGCATCAAAAAGAAAAACAAGTTCAGTTACAAATTGAACAGTATGATCCAAAAGACATTCATTAAACAACATTAGTAGCTTCAGTTTAAGTCAAAATCACTCACCCAGATCTTAAACATCCGGCTTTTTGAACTTCTGCGTAGAACTTCTCCCAGAACTTTTGTGTGTAAAAAGTTCTGGTAAACTGCTTTGCTCCAGGCAGCTGTGGTCACTTGGTTTCCATGGCAGCCCCTCACGTCTACAGCTGCGGCCTGCAGCTGCTTTAGGCTGCCTCAGGGCAGTGTTTGTGTGAAGAATGCATCCAGGAACTTCCTCAGGGCAGTGTGTGTGTGAAGAATGCATCCGGAACTTAATTGTGGACTTGTAAACCCAGAAGATTGAAAAATCCGGAACTTTAAGGTGTGTGTGTAAAAATGCCCAGTGACCAGATTCCACTCCCAGCCTGCCTGTATGAGGCGGCCTCTAGAGATCCATAGAGCTTTCTGAATTGCCCTTGTTAGATAGTCATCTTTTAAGCACCAGCTTCTGGGGGACCAAGTACGTTTCACATGCTGGCTAAGTTAATGAGTACCTTAAACCATAGCTGAGGAGGGAAGCTCCAGTTTTTGCTCGTTTTAATTTTTGGCTATGACAATAGAATGACTGGTTTATTTACCAACTTATTGCTTCTGCTGACCAACATCAGTTTTAATCAACAAATGCTGCCTTCAGAGAATTTATCTCCTTTGGCTACGTGACCATCCTGAGTGACGAAGGTTTAGCATTAACTATAAACAATGTGCTGGGAAGCCTATGTCAGAGTCAGCATTCCCAAATCACATATAAGAAGTTTGGAAACAATAGTTTTGCTGATAAAAAGTATTAAAAATACATCACAAATGCATCCCAATACATGACAATTCCAACTGGGAAACGGGGGAGAGAAATCATTGCGTAAGTGCTACAAAATTACTGCCACCCTGATCCAAAATGGCGGTGATAATTTCGCCGCCAGAACTATACAAATTATGGATTCACCCCTACACAGGACCTCTCCCCTTTGCCCAGTACAACATGATGGATTTCTTGCTCCGGTTTGCTAGTACACAGAGGTCCTAATGAGAAGGAAAGTATCACGTATTCTGACTGCCAGATGAGAGTAACATAGACTCAGGCCCACAATGCTAAAAACAGAACCATCACCTAGCTAGGAAGACATGAAAGCGAAAATAGTGAAATCCAAGGTAAAACATAACATGAAAAGAAAGATGCATCTGGCCCTGATGCTCAGAGATACTGAGGCCACTTTTAGATGAGACACATTTGCGCATGATTGTTAAAAAATGTGCTTGTTTTAATGCTCGTTTAAACACCTAAACCGTTTTAAATGTGTATTTGCCGTGAACGTGTAAACACCCAAACCGTTTTGAATGTGGTTTTTAAATTATGCGCATTTTTAAAACCCGGTTTTGGCATCCCTCCGATCATCAAAGTTGCTCAAAACTGGTTTTTAAAAATGTGCATTATTTAAAAACCACATTCAAAACGTTTTGGGCTTTTACACGTTCACGGCAAATACACATTTTTAAATGGTTTAGGTGTTTAAATGAGCATTAAAACAAGTGCATTTTTTAACAATCATGCGCAAATGTGTCTCGTCTAAAAGCGGCCTGAGAAGTCGCAGCTCCTACTGACAGCAACTGGAGTTTTGGGTCCTCAGTCTGTCCCAGGAAAGAGATGTCAGTCTACTCTGAAAGAAAGATAATGCAAGCCTCCATGGACCAGAGCTGTCCTGTCCCCCCGAGGTTCCCTACCCCTGGTCTAGACAAGGCATAATACAGTAATGCCATATTTTTCAATCACAAACATTAATTAATGATTGCTCATGGAAGTTTGAATTCTTCCTTCTGAAGAAGACTGCCACTTGTCCTCCTTCCCACTTATTGTTATCGCTGTTCCTATTTCTTTGTGGAGAAACTGAGGCACAGCAAGAGGAGGTGACGTTGGGAGTTGGTGCAGAAAACTGATTAAACCCTTGAGTCCAAATTCTTTGGCCTGATCCTCAGAGCACTCTAGTAGGTCAAATCCTGTTTTCTTCAATGGAGCTTGTGTCCATAGAACTCGTTGAAGACTGAGTTGTCATCTTCAATCTAAACACTATTTAACTTCTCATTAAACTCGGTTTCATTGCAACATTAATAACATGTTTTCTTATTTATATAATTAGTCATTTGAAAGGGAGAAAAAAATATTACTTTGCTGGAAGCAAAGGTGGTTCCCAGACACTCCCCGTAGCAACCAGAATGATGTCTGAGTCTTGTTATTTTTTTTTTAATAATGACTGTAATCTGTCAACTGTGCAAGCCAGAGTATAAAGATTAAAGACCATTAATGCACAGTTTTCATTTTAAACTATCAATTAAAGCATTAAAATTTGTCTTGTACATTTAAAAATTAGTCAACTATGTAATGGGCTTGACCACATGAAATGAAATGTACAAATGAGCAAGATTCAGATGCAATCATAGATGCAAAGAGGGAGAACAGAGGACACACCAGATACGCCTACATACCAGCTACGGTCTCATGGAACCTGAAAAATTCCATTGAATTGAGTTCAGGAGCCCTCCTAACCCAAGCACCTCAGATTTGGTGTGTGTTTGGCTCTCCTGTGGGGAAGAGGGCCTTAAGAACATAAGTACATAAGAAGTGCCATACTGGGTCAGGCCAATAGTCCATCTAACCCAACATCCTGTCTCCGACAGTGACCAATCATGGTGGCTTGGGAGAAGCACCCAACAGGTCACAATGGGGGATCCATTCCCTGTTGTTTCCCCCAGCTCCCGTCATGTTCTCGGATCCTGTCTGGCTAATAGCTGCTAATGGACCTATCTTCCAGAAACTTGTCCAAACCTCTTTTAAACTCAGCTCTCGTACCGGCCCTCGCCACAGCCTCTGGCAGTAGATTCCACAACCCAAGTATACGCTGGGTGAAAAAATATTTTCTTTTATTTGTTTTCAACTTGCCACCCATGAATTTCATGGAGTGTCCCCTAGTTCTAGTACTAGCTGAGAGGGTAAATATCTGCTCCTTGGTTATTAGTTCCGCACCACTCATGATTTTAGAGACCTCTATCCTATCTCCTCTCAATTGTCTGTTCTCCAAGCTGAAGAGCCCCGACCTACCAAGCCTCTCCTCATACGGGAGCCCTTCCATGCCCTGGATCATTTTTGTTGCCCTTCTCTGCACCTTTTCTAGTTCCGCTGTGTCTTTTTTGAGATGGGGCGACCAGAACCGCACACAATATTCGAGGTGCGGTCGCACCATTGACGGTACCCTTCTGTCACGGAGCACTGTAATCTTGTGATTGGCTGAAACTTGAGCTCTCTGTTTTCCAGATTGTTGCTGAGAATCAGACTTCGCAATGAAAATTGAAATTAAAAAATGAGAACAGAGAGAAAATTAAAAAATCTTGACATTGCATCATGAAGATTTGTTCTCAATTTATTATATTATTATTATTATTATTATTATTATTATTATTATTATAATAAAAAAGCACTGTGCATGTACAATATGGCTACCTGGTCCATTCTGCACATATGCTGCTGTTTTCAAAGATGATGTGGGCAGCGTTGATGCCATTTTGGAAAAGGGCAGCCAGTCTGTTCCCAAACGGAAACAAAACAAAACAGCTGCCCTTTTCCAAAATGGCAATGCTGTTGACTACACCGCCTTGGAAAAGTGCCACGCATGTTCCGAACAGTCCCAGTGGCCATTATTTATGCAAATCTATGCATAAATAAGCAAATCATTTGTGCAAATTATGTGGTGCTCCCAAGCGGTCACTTACGTTACTCCAGTAGTCGAGACTGGAAAAAGGTTGAGAATCCCTGGTTTAAGCTCTGATTAGAGGCTGGATAAACAACAAAGAATTCCTTCTAATAACACAGTTGTTTTCAGCCGTTACTGCTTTTTCATTCTGGGCATTTCTTAGCTCCCCCTGCTGGCTCCAGGCAGGTGTCACACCCTAATTCCTGACACCAGGATCTGG
The DNA here is from genome assembly GCA_003113815.1 of Sphenodon punctatus. Classification (NCBI taxonomy): domain Eukaryota; kingdom Metazoa; phylum Chordata; class Lepidosauria; order Sphenodontia; family Sphenodontidae; genus Sphenodon; species Sphenodon punctatus. Next base: position 119,531 of record QEPC01003505.1, on the reverse strand, counting down.
TTTCTGCCCTCAAGCACAGAAAGATGGTGTTCAGAGGAAGGAAGCAGAGATGAGGGCAGACAGACAAACATTTCTGCCACACGCCCAGGATCTGGACCCTCCTCCTCCTAAGAGCATCCCTTAAACTCCTCTACTTCCAACTTCTATGCAGCATTGGGAGCTTGTGCTCATTTTCCCTAGCCATCCCTAGCAAGGGTCTCCACTGTCTAGTTGCCATCCCTACCTAGCACCCCCAAATAATGTATTTATTTCTTGACATTTCTATGCCACCCCCTCATGCCCACGGCATCTCGGGGTGGCTAACAATGCAGAAAAACAATAAAATTCATTAAAAACCGACATAAATTTTAAAATAAATTAAAAGCCCCCGGCCCCAACCGTAACCCTACCCTCCAATTCCCCCCAATTCCCCAAATAAGGGCGGAATTTGCACGTGCCAGCCAGGGTCTTTCCAGTTGCCATCCCTAGCACCCAAAGAAGGGCAGGATTTGCACGTGGAAGCCAGGGTCTCTCTATTTGACATCCCTAGCATCCCTTAGCGCCCCAAGGAGGGCAGGATTTGCACGTGGCAGAAAGGGTTTTTCTAGTTCCCATCCCTAGTGCCCCAAGGAGGGTAGGATTTGTTCATACTGTCAGGAACCGCTTTTTTGGTGCAGCCAGCAGCACAGCGGCCATATGAGTTGCGACCAGCAGCTGCCTCCTAGAAAGCAAAATAGTGCCCGGAGGGGCCCTCCCGAATCAGGGGAATGGAACCACCTCCGGGGGCGGGTAGTGCTGATGAGAGCCCCCAAATGCCACCCTGCGGAAGCAGGGCAGCACCATTAGGAGAGTTGCATCGCTCTGTGTGCATACATGTGCAAAGGGGGTGGAGCCATGTAGATAAAGATGGTGGGTGGTCTGGGGGCCATTGGCAGCAGTAGACAGTGGGTTTCCACGGTACAGAATCCCTGGCACAGACAACATATAGGCCTGGGGGCCATTGGCAGCAGCAGGCATTTGTTGTCAGGGTACAGAACCCTTGGCACAGACAGCATATAGGCCTGGGGGCCATTGGCAGAAGCAGGCATTTGTTGTCAGGGTACAGAACCCTTGGCACAGACAGCATATAGGCCTGGGGGCCATTGGCACTAGGAGCAGCAGGAAAGTGCAGGAAAGGTTTCCTGAATAATAGTGTGGTCCAAGATGATCCTGAGGAGAGTATGGGCCATGGCGGAGCACCCAGGTTGGGTTGACTGGGCCAGATGGAGAGCCAAGGCCAAAATTGGGAACTGGCTGCGGCTGAAGGGAGGTCGGGTTATCAAACACGAGGGTATGCAGCACGATTGGGATGAACTCTTCAGAGGTGATGGGGTCCACCAATTGGACGTGGGGTGCGATTTGTACCTTTGGGTCCTGAAACAACAGTTGTGGCAGATAATCTGTGGTGTTGGTGTGGCAGCAAACCAGCAAAGCGAAGTTGGCGGTTTTGGTGGCGGTGGGCAGAGTTAAGCCCAAGGTTGGAAGTTATAACAGTTAGCATAGCATGGGTAGCAGCATCTCCTTAAGAGATGGGAAGGTCCATTGCATAGTCGCCCCCGTGCATCCCACTGTAAGGCCAACCCAAAGGGAGAGACAGATGGCCGCACCCGCTGGGAGGAGGATCTGCCAACCGGAGGGTAACGGTGTTCTCAACCTTTGCTGAGAAAATCCCCCAAGATGGGGTAGGCACGAACAACCCACCTGACCTGGGGAAACCCGGGGACCGAGGCAGGGTGTAAAGTTAACAGCTAATAATAAAGATAAGGATCAGGAGGTTCCCCTCTCGATTTAACTGAGAGCTGGGGAAGAGGTACGTCCAGTGAGATGGGACTGAAATGGGGATGAGAGGGGACTTCCTGGGGGGAGGGGTTTAAATAGTAAGGTCAGTTATAGAATAGGAGCCCAGTTCAAAGGGGGAAGCGGGAGGGGTGCCCCCTTCCCCCTTTAACAAATCAATAAAGAGTGCGGCCGTTTAATCCCAATATATGTCTCCTCGTCTTTATTTGGGGTACGCCGACAACCCCCCCATCACCCCACAGTCCCATTTCTGTCTATGGGGCAGATCCTAAGCCCTGCCAACTGGGCTGGTTTTCACCTTTAAAACCCTAAACAGTCTGGGCCTCACATATCTGAGCGACTGCCTCTCCTTCCATGCCTCCCTGCGGATCTTGTTCATACGGTGAGGACGTGGTTGCTGCCTTAATGCTATGGAACTCGCTTCCCCCAGAGATTCAATTGAGTCTGAGTCTGGGCATCTTCCGCAGGCGGTGCAAGCCCTTTCTATTTGTTAAGGTAGTTTGTAGTCAGGGATAGGGAATGGGGGTGGTTGGTGGGTGTTTGGGATGGGGTATGAGGGGGCCGTTGCAGAGGGTTTGTGGGGGTTGGGGAGGAGTGAGAACTATTGGTGGGCTGGCTTTTTTATGCTGTTTTATGTCTGCTGTTTTTAGTTGTTTTGTAAGCCCCCCTGAGCCATTTGGGAAGGGAAGAATAAAAAAATTGCAATAAATAAAATAAATGTAAAAAATAAAACCTCCATACATCGCCTTTATGGGGGAATATGATGTGCAGTGTGAGCACACGTGCGTGCAAAACAAAGACAATGTGCACACACAATGCATGTGCATGGGGCTTTAGAATTGGCCCAGAAGTGTTTTTCAGTGTATTTGTGTTTATGTGTTCCCTTAATTATTCTTGATGTGAAATGACAATTTTAACTGACAGTTGGCCGCTTTTACACACACGTTAGTGCTGGTCTTTCAATCTTCTGGGTTTACAAGTCCACAAGTAAGTTCCAGATGCATTTTTCACACACACACACTGCCCCGAGGCAGTTCCTGGATGCATTCTTCACACACACACACGGCCCTGAGGCAGCCTAAAGTAGCCGCAGCTGTAGACGTGAGGGGCTGCCATGGAAACCAAGTGACCACAGCTGCCTGGATCAAAGCACTTTAATAGGAGAACTTTTTACAGACAAAAGTATTGAGAGAAGTTCTACACAGAAGTTCAAAGATCCAGATGTTTAAGATCTGGATGAATGATTTAGGCAGGCAAAGTTCAGGATTTAACAGCAAGCATGCAGGAGAAATGTGTGTGTAAAAACACCCATTGGTAAAGGGACAGAAAGCACAAAGGTAAGTGGGGATGCCTACAGTTCGGAAGTTAATTCTTAAAGTTAAAAAACAATCCCATTACCTTACATTGAGTATTGGCACTTTTGGAAATTTGCTAGATAGAATTATTTATTTATATAAAATGATTAAAAATACAAATATAATTGAAAATACAAATATAAATTCTATTAAAACTCCTAAAAGGAGTGGTGTGTGTGTGTGTGTG
>QEPC01003505.1:95304-116158 GCA_003113815.1 Sphenodon punctatus | reverse complement strand
GGGGGGGGGGGGGGTCATAAGAAATATGTATACGAAAACCTTCCTTCCTGAACCCTCAAAACCACCCACCCTACTCGACTCCCTAGTCAAAAACCTGACAGAATAACCAGATCTTACAGAATCATCTAAAAGACTGGAGGTCCGGGGGCAACGAGAGGATTCCACAGCCTTGGGGCTGTCACTGAGAACACCCTCCCCATAGTGGCCCCCCTGGATATCCGGGGGACCTCGAGAAAGATGCCCCCATTCAACCACAGGGGCTGATCCAGAGACCGTTTCTTCTTTTCACCTTCATTCATTGGAAACATCCCACTGAGTTGGACTTACACAAATCTTTGCATAAGATTTGCACACCTGCTGAGCTTGCGGGGCTTGGGTTACAGAAATACTGAGCAGCACTCCCAATTCCAGGCAAAGTCAATGGGAGCTGAGTGTACTCAGCATCTCTGCATATCAAGCCCACTTCCTTCCTTCTCATCTATGACTTTAATTTCCTTCACCAGCTCTGCACTATGAGCTTGTTCTATTCCTATCATTTGGGGTCTCAGTCTGATTCGCATTTACTTGAAAAGCCCTTTACATCTCTTGGGCAGAGGAAAAGCTTAAAGGCAAAAAATAATTTTATTTTACTCCAGTCAAGGCCCCTTTACACCATCAGGTTATTGGAAAGGGATCTCAGAGTCAGTGTGAGTCAGGCCTGTAGCTTTCAGCCCTTCCATAAAGAAATACCCTTTAACGTTGCTGCAGATGTTTCTCACCGGAGAAGCTGTTCTGTTCTGTGTAGATATTGTGTGTTGGCTTATTTAATACCAATAACTGTGCAATTGTTCTCTCTCATTCTTCCTAATAAAACTTACCTTGCATCAGAGCATCTGCCTTCTGGTTTTGCTTTATCCTTCCTTTCTGGGTTGAAATGAATTATGACTGAGGTTCTCTATACAAAAGAACCAGCGCCTCCAAAGCTTGCACCTGACTTAACAATATAAGAAATACCATACGGGGTCAGACCAATGGTCCATCAAACCCAGCATCCTGTCTCTGACAGTGACCAATCTCTTTCTCCTGGGAGAAGTACCCAACAGGTCACAATGGCCAATCCATTCCCTATTTTTCTATCCCCCGACAGCAAGAGGTTACATTCCCCAAACCTACTTGGCCAATACCCATTAATGGACCTATCCTCCAAGAACTTAGCCAATCCCTTTTTAAAACTAGCAACACTACCGGCCGTGACCACTTCCTCTGTCAGTAACTTCCACAAGTTAATTGTGTGCTGAGATAAAAAATATTTTCTTTTCTTTTTTTAAAAAATCTGCTTCCAGTTAATTTCATGGCGTGCCCTCTTGTTCTAGTACTTTGAGAGAGGCTAAATAACCGCTCTCTAATTACGTGTTCCACACCATTCATGATTTTATAAACTTCTTTCATATTCCCTCTCAGTTGTCTCTTCTCCAAGCTGAACAGCCCTAACCAGTCAAGCCTCTCCTCATACGGGAGCTGTACCAGACCCTTTATCATTTTTGTTGCCCTTCTCTCTACCTTTTCTAGTTCTACTATAACTTTTTCGAGATGGGGCGAGCAGAACTGCACACAATATTCCAGGTGCAGTCGTACCATAGATCTATATAGAAACATGATGATATTTTCAGTTTTATTATACATATACATTCTGTTAAATCTCTGAAAAAGCGGAAGGGGGGTGGGGGGGTCATAAGAAATATATATACAAAACTTTCCCTCTCTAACCCTCAAAACCACCCACCCTACTCGACTCCCTAGTCAAAAGCCTGACAGAACAACCTGATCTTACAGAATCATCTAAACGAGGGGAGGTCTGGGGGCAACCGGGCCTCCACCGGGAGGGAGTTCCACAGCCTCGGGGCTGTCACCGAGAACTCCCTCTCCATAGTGGCCCCCCGGGATACACAGGGGACCTCAAGAAAGATACCCCCAGTTGACCGCAGGGGCTGATCCAGAGCCCTGTTTCTTCTTTTCACTTTCATTAATTGGAAACATCCCACTGAGTTGGATTTGACAAGTTATGAAGTCGGATCTATTTATTTTCTTCATATTTTAATGGCAGATCAATATGAAGGTGGCTAAGAACTATCTATCTACTTCCATCTTATGAACTAATCATTTCTATACTGCTTCTAGGGGTATGCTACGCAGCACCATGGAGTCACAGATTTTGAGAGACAGGTCCCTGCCTAGTGGTCTTACAACCTAAGATGGACATGGGTGAGGAGAACACAGGGACAGACAGACAGACGCACATTCCCACTTTACAGATGGGGAACTGAGGCCGAGAGATTGTGACTTGCCCAAGACCATGCAGTGAGTTCATGGCTCGGGCAGGATTTGAACCCTGGTTTCCCAGGTCCAAGTCCGGCACCTCGGCAACTACACCACCCATTCTTACTTGATTCCCCTCTTCTCTGACCCCTGCTTTGCACTGCTTCTCTGGATTTGTCCTTGGCCTGGACTATATATACTTGGACTGCCCCTTTGGACTTGTTGCTGGCCTTCACCCTGGCAGGTCTCTGATTCATCCCTGACCATCAGAAGAACTTTCTGTCAGCTGCGATCCTGCATGGATTTTCTGGGAGGCCCTAATCCTGTTGAGACTGAGCTTTGTCCAGCCTCGTGCACCTGACCGTGTGTTACGTGTGGGTACTAAATTAAGGACCTGTTTCCAGTCTAGTAGTGGGTCTAACAATTTGAGGGAATTGTTAATATTTTTGAGGTGCTTGATTATGGGAAATTTAAGTACAGACGCCGGCAGCAGAGCAAGGACAGAGTGTGTTGTTTCCTTTTTATCTAGTAGACTGGGAGCAGTTGCTGACTGCTAAATGAAGGGGATGCAATCATTAGGGGGGGTAGACTTCATGTGCTACCCAGTACCCATGCATAATACCCAAAATTTTGAGTATCATGTTTGTTGTCTGTTGGGATACCCAAGGGTGAACCCAAACTGAATTACCAGAAAATGCTATGTATTGTCTGTAGCAGGGCACATCTTAATTGGGACACTGTCCCTTTAAGGGAGATAGCACCAGCAGGAGTGAAAGCGCTATCTGAGGCGCGGGTGCTTTGGAAATGAGAGGACAGCGCCCGAGGCCTTCCACCTGAGCTCCGGGCGTCACTGAGCCACCCCAAAAGCTAAAGAGTCGAGCAAGATTCTGTACTAGGAAGTGATTGGAGGAGGCACGAGGTGGAAGAGGGCTATTCCTGTGGCTAAATCCAACTGCCTTTACTCTATTCTTGTCCTCCTTGATCTCTCTGCTGCCTTCGACACTGTTGACCACTCCCTCCTGCTTGAATGGCTCCACTCCCTTGGATTCCCGGATTCTGTCCTCGACTGGTTCTCCTCCTACCTCTCTGACCGCTCCTTCAGTGTATCTCTTCCTAACTCCTCCCCTTCCTGCTCCCTACCCCTCTCGGTCGGGGTTCCCCAAGGCTCTGTCATTGGCCCGCTCCTCTTCTCTATTTACACCCAATCCCTAGGCAAATTCATTGCCTCCCACGGCTTCCAATACCACCTATACACTGACGACACTCAACCCTATCCCTCCATTTCTTCCCTCTCCCCCTCTGTTCAAGCTCGTCTCATCAACTGTCTCTCCGATATCTCCGCCTGGATATCTCAATGCCAACTCAAACTGAACAGAGTTGTTTCTATTTACACTTGTCCTGTTGTACTTGGAAAATCCATGTGAGGAAACAGGGAGCTGTTATTTACCCTCTCCATTAGTACTAGAACCAGGGAACACCCTATGAAACTAATTGGTAGGAGGTGTAAAACAGACAAACAAAACGAAAGTGTTTTTTCATCCAACGTATAATTAACTTGTGAAGCATGTTGCCAGAGGGTGTTGTTGAGGCCGATGGTGTAACTAGGTTTTTTTTTAAAAAGGATTGAGTAACTTCTTGGAGGTTAAGTCTATAAATGGTTGACAGTTAAGCTGGTGGGGAATGTAACCTCTGACTGTTGGGAAGCGGGAGGAATAACTTTGTTATAACCTGTTGTGCACGTCTGTGAAGTGACCCATGGTGGCCTGGCCACACTTGGAGACAGGATACTAGGCTGGGTGAATCATTGATATGACCCAATGTGGCATTTCTTATCTTTTTATATGAGGTGTAACCCATGAACTGACTCGCTTGTATAGAGAATTTGAATCATAATAAGTTTCAAACTCCGAATCAAGGATAAAGCAAAACCAGAAGGCAGAAGCTCTGATGCAGGATAACTTTTATTAAGAAGTAGAAATGGAGAGAATTATTCCACTATTATTATTATCATTCAGTAAGACAATGCACAATATACACGTACAGCTGAACTGATTCTCTGGTGAGAAATATCTGGAGCAAGATTGAAGGGTATGTATTTATGGAAGGGCTGAATGCTACAGGTGTGACTCTCATTAGCACCGAGGCCCCTTTCCCATAATATTTCGGCTTAAGGGGACCTTGATTGGAGTAAGAGTGTAATTAATTTTGCCGTAGCCTTTGTACTCTGTTCAAGAGGTGTAAAGGGTTCTTAAATGAGAATCGGACCCATGGCGTTAAGACTAGATCAAGCTCATAGTGGAGAAGCTGTTAAAAGAAATTGAGAAGGAAGAAAGTGGTCTTGATTTGCAGAGATGCTGAGTACACACCGCTCCCATTGACTTTGTCTGGAATTGGGGCTGCTGCTCAGTATTTCTGCAAACCACGCTCTGCAAGCTCAACCGTTGGTCTGTATTTGATTTTTGATTTCTGGTTGTTATTTTCTGTGGATGTTGCATTTGAATTTAGCAGATATTAGAAAGACATCGTCGGCCATAGCGCCCGTAACTGTAACCCAGCCCGCAACCGTATCCCAGCCCGTAACCATATCCCAGCCCACATCCATATCCCAGCCTGGAACCATATCCCAGCCCAAGCCCGTATCCCAGGCCACCATATCCTCCACCATAGGACCCAACAGCACATGGAGTGTTGCCTCCCACTGCCACTGGTTCGGCGCTAGCAGAGAGAATCGGTCCCGGGATGATCACGGTGACAGCGGGTGGCTGAATCACCACTTCTGAGGCTGGGATCTGGCTGACGCAGGAAGTGTTGACTCCAGGAAGTGGGCCGGCGAGAGCACTGACTCCTCCAGCGAAGCGACCACCAAGGCCAAGGCCAAGACCGAGACCACCGTAACCGTAGCCGTATCCATCCCCACACAGTGGGGCAAGGTTATTGAGGGGGACAGCACAGTTAGCAGCAAGTGGGGCAGGACAGGATGGGATGTATCCACAGCCAGTCATCTTTGTGTGATGAACGTGAGTCTGAAACAGGAGATTAAGAAACGGCGTGAAAATCATGCCCAAATGCCAATCAAATTATGAGACTGAAAATTCAATATGGCTGTGTTGGCAGCAATATAGCAGGCTTATTTGGTTAGATAGGAAAAGAGACAAAGAAGGTGCAAAGTAGTTCTGAAGTGGGTGTGTGGTTTATCGCTATGTATCAAATTGCCTCTTAATGGTACTGTTCCTCTTTTTCCATTCACCCTGGTACCATTTCTAAAGTCCCATGCATTCTATACATTTCCCCGCTGGCCTTAGTTGGAATGTTTCACACCAACCCCCTTCTGGGTGTCACCCTGGGAACTGCCCAACCTTCAGAGTAACCCCAAACATCTCAATGGGATGAATTTCACAGTATCCTAGACCACAAGTTAATGAAATAAGCACTGCTCCCAACAAAGAACGCTACAATTAACTAACACAAAATACAATCCAGAATGAATTAACCAGGTTAGTGGCCACAACAGCAATACAACCAGGAACAGGCACTGCAGGAAAGGCAAAAAACTTTCTGCCCCCAAAATGCCAATCTGGGAGATATAAGAAAATTCCTTTCCAACCCCAATCAAGACGGTTTGTTTCGTGATTAACGCACTGTTCCAAATTCAGGCCTGGGCCTGTGGGTCCTTCTCCTAGCTAAAGCACTGACCACTCAGCCATTGCATTCGACATGACTGGAGAAGTCTCGTGCTCCACGAGACCTTCCCCAGCTCTTGCTAAAAGACAGTGGGAGAGCCAAAGCACCAGTAGGGGGTTTCTCGTCGCCCCTGCTCATCATTTAACTCCCCCAATGGGGTGGACATTAACTCCCCTCCCATCCCAAGCGATGGGGAGGCAATTCTGAAGAGCCATATTCTGCAAGTAGATTTATGTAAAATTAACTAAATGGAACCAATTCTGCACATTTTTGAATGGAGATACATTTCCAGTAGAGCTGAAACAAGTACTCTCCAAAACTGGTATACTCGACGGATTTCTGGTACCTGAATTGGTAACTGATTGTGACCCAATTTGGGCATCCGATGTCCTGTAATGTCGACTTTCTTTCTCGGAATGTCGACTAACCTTAGTTCTTTGTGATTTCGATGGATAATGATATCTAAATGATACGGAAATATCCATGAAAATGGAATCGTTCTTTGATGTTTCGATCAGAATGCCAATCAGAAAAGATTCTGATTGGACCCCTAGTCAAAATATATTGGCTTTTCTTTTTTTAAAGAGCCCATTGCACATACACCAGGCTCTTTTACACATATTAAATTTTTTGATAATGACAGCACCATTTTCTAAAGCATTTTACAAAATGCAGTTTGCATCATTTTGCAAAGAATCACCTTGTAAAGCACCAGGTACATTGTTTGCGATATATAAATGCTTAATAATAATAATAATAATAATAATAATAATAATAATAAATTTCATGCATGTGTCATGGCTTTTTTAAAAAAAATCATCGGGTCCAATCAGAAATTGGAATGAACGATTGGACCAATTTTGATCAAAATCAAAATTGGTTGAAATTTGTGTTTCAGCCCTAATGAATAACCCATTTCTAAATTACGTAACTGGGGATTCACAGGTTTGAAAAGCTCAACCACCTTTTGAAAAGCTTACCCCCTCTTCCTCAGTGCCTGATATTGAATAGATAGATAAAGTCATTGCTGAGTGAAGAAACTCTCTAACCATCTAAAAGATCGCAGAGCGCTGGAGCAATAAGTTTCGGGGGAGATTCCTGTAACTCGAAAACCACCAAGTCAAGATACACTTACCCGCTTCTCAGAAGAGTCGGAATGAAGGAGTCGGGTCAGTGAAGCAGTTGGAAGAGTGTCAAGTGGGGAGCATTTTTATACCCTTCAGAGGCCACGTGCAGGGAGGTGACACCCTTTTGTGCCTGAGGCTTTAATTAGCTCCCAACAAATTTCTTGCAAGCATCATACCTTAAACTAGATAAATACAAAAGTAGGGTAAAGAATTAATCTGGTGTCAGCACCATGCTCTCTGACATAAATACTTCATCCTCTTTCTTTGCCTAGTTTTTTCCATGGAAAGTAGTCTTGGGAAATCACCCTCTGTTTCTGCATAGATGTTTTTCAGTCTCCCCTACCCTCTCATTCTCTCATGTTCAGTTCCTGTCCCACCACCATGTTTTTCAGTGTTTCTATGTTGTCTGTGTCCTCGTCTCATACATTTTGGTGTGGAAGAACAATTTGATGCAATTATCCTGTATGATTGGCCACCATTTTGCACCTGTGTGTTACCGTGAGGAGCACCATTTTGTGCATGCAAGATACCATGCCAAAAATTGTGGCGGAAATTCCAATTGACCCAGCAAAAGGGTGTTTTATTGCGCTTTTGGCCAGATTGATTAAAGCAACATGATTCCATTGGAAATGGAATAGAGTTGAAGACGGCCCTTTCAGCCCTCAGTAGTATACAGGATGGCCACAGCGACATTATCCATGACAGATGGCTGTCCAGTCTTTATTTATTTCTTCTGTTAATTTTCATCAGCTGGAAACATCTCACCAGTTCACTTGGATTTTTATCAGGAATGAATTGGGATCCGTTCATTGGGGCCGATCTAGTACTTGTGCATTCGTGGTGTGTGCAGCAAATACTATACAGGTGTTGCCCAATTGTCACTCACAAAAATAATAAACAAAAAACCAAATGGTAATAGCCAAAATGGACACCTGATGGAGCATAAATTAATATTGTTTATTACCCAAACCTCCAGTTTTGTTTTGGGTGACAATATACGTTAAAAGAGATGGCTGGCTATAGCCCACTGGGCCAGCACCTGACCCCGTACATCTATTTCTGGGTTACCAGATGTGGTCCTGTTACAGACCCCAGTGGGGTATGCAGCTGGCCTTGAAATGTGGGCCCATCAGGAACTGGGACAACAGTCCAGGCCCAAGAACCACACTGGCAAGCCATAGTAAGTCAAACTGTATCTATTTTGTTCCTGCGCCAACCTGGGCCGGCATAGGGGTTATCCATGGCCAACAGGCATGGCTGCCCATCAAAGTAGGGGCCGGGGCCGGCCATAGCAAGGGGACGGGGGCAGTCTCTGTTTCCCCTCCCCTTCCAGGTCAGGCCAGGAAAAAAGTTTATTCTGTTCCCCCAACAAATCCCAGCGAGGGGTAGCTAGGGCAGCCAGGGGCAGATCCCCACCCTGGAACATCCAGCCAGGGGGTTTGTTTTACCCGTTGATGTGTTACCTGGTCCAGCTTCAGAAACAACTTAATCAGTGTGGAAATATCATAGCGGTAGCCTATACTTATGTCGATACTTTTCTTTCTTTCTTTCTTTCTTTCTTGCTTTGAATGAAGATGAAACCCAAAATATGGAATTTCACTTTAGTGTTTCAAAGGAGTATTGGTCTGGGCTCTTGCAGTCATAAAGATCACTTAGTTGACATTTCACATCTTCTCTGGTTGGAAGCTGAGGTAGAATCTTTCAAACTGTGTCAACTGAAACCAGCTAAGATCTAGCAATTAGTGGTTTTTTGTTTAGATGAGAACCTGAGTTCTGTCCCATCATCAGGAATATTTGCTGACTGGATGGCTTTGGAAATCAAAGTGCTGCACTTGGATGTAGGATGGAACTGGTTTTTAGATTTAATCTCATGAAAGTTGCCAGCTAGAATTTTTTTTAATTATAGACACTGAAAACTTTTTCCCCTTTATAATCTACAATACATTATTCCACAATTAATCAATTCGCTCAAACATATACCTCCGAAATTTTCCCGATCTATACTCCAGCTCCTTACCTCCCTTCCCTTATACTAACTATATCTGTCAGTTTAATCATATTAAACACCTTCCTGGTCAAATCTTTCCATTCCATTATCTTCAACTGCCCACTCTTATTCCAGTGCCTCACTATAACTATTTAAACCGCTGTCAAAAGATTAAACACCATTTCCTGATCTTCCTGGAGAACGTTTCCCTCCATCATACTGAACAATACACATTTAGGTGAGCCCCTTAAATCGTAACCACATATTTTAGCACAAATACCCAATACTTCTTCCCAAAATTTAGTAATTCCTCTATATTTCCACCAACAGTGTAAATATCCCACCTTTTTTTCATTACATTTCCAACATTTATCGGAACTACCATTCACACTCCTTATCGGAGTTAGATACCATCTAGTAACAACCTTTTACACGTTTTCATTTGAATAAGTTGCTAATGTATATTTATACATACAATCCCAAACTCTTTTCCATTCCTCATATTTTAAATCCTTCAATTTTTTCCCCCATGTTAATACATATTCAGGTCTTGAATTTCTTAGTTCCTCATTTAGAGGGGCGGCTGATGGGTTTTGAGGTTGGAGGGGCAGTAAGGCTGGCGGACAATGGTGGGCTGAGCCAGGGCAATGGTGGGCGGCATAACCCAGCAGCAAGGAGTTCCAAGGGTTATTACATTACTTAGTCAAACAATTTCACTTAGGTTAGGCAGGTTATAATCACCTCCTCTGCCAGGTTTAAAAGCAGACAGACAACCTTAAACCTCACTTACAAGCTGTTTTAGCAAAGACACACACACACACACACGCAGCAGAGGTTAGGAATACTGCATCAGAAAGAAGGGACTTGCTGCATGTGTGCTGGAGGGACCCCAATCCCTGCTTCATAAGTCCCTTTTGAAGCAGTATTCTTGCCCTCTTCTGCGTGCGTGCATGTGTGTGTGTGTGTTGGGGGGGAATTTCAAGGCCCATGAATCACCAGACTCACAGTTAGATCTCACGATTTAAAAATCACCCCATTTCCAGCATTGTTAGCACACCTTGGGGGTGGGAGCAGGGTGGGGGAACCCTTGGGGGGGGTGGAAGCAGGGTGGGTGGGGGGAATCCTTACCTGGCTGCTGCTCCGGCGGTCCCCAGCAGCCCGGGCTGCAATGCAGGCAGAGGTGGGTGGGGGGCTACGTTGTTTTAAATTGCCCGCGTGTCCTGCTTCTCCGGAGCCAGGACGCGCGGGCAATTAAAAAAGCTAAAAAAAGAAAGAAAAAGTTCCCTGCCTTGCCACTCCCCGCTGCCGTTCTGAGCGGCAGAATGGGGGAGAGAGCGGCAGCGGCAGGGAAGTAGGAAAGCGGCTGAGGCTGGCGGCGTGTTGTTTGAGGGAGAGCTCAACATGCCACCAGCCCCCTTGTCCCTAGCATGTGAGGCTGAGGCAGGGAGTAGCCTGCATGCGCACTGGTCCCTGCCTCAGCCGCCCGGCACAAAGCTTCTCACCTGGGCGTTTGTACTATCAAGCGCCCAGGCGAGACATTCCATTGAGCCCATTAGGTGCAATGGAAAGGCTAGCCCCTCCCTCCACAGCATGTCCTAGGCGTGCTGTGGACTGAGGGGCTCAGCCGCCCAAATCACGTTTTCAATAGAAAATACGGTTTGGGCGGCTGAGCAGCTCAGCCTTTTTGTCCCTTTCGGGACCCACTCTCAGAGGGGCTCTGAGAGTGGGTCCCGAAAGGGAAATAGACAGAGTCTGACAGCAGCAGCAGCCTCTGAAATCAGAGGCTGTTGCTGCTGTCAGAAGCGGCTGCATGGTTTGTTTTTTTTTAAGCAGCGGTGGGGATCCCCCATGGCGTTACAGTGACTCCCTCCCTTCAAGCCCCCCTCCACTCTCTTTCCTTTCTGCTCAGGATCTTGCGTCAGTCTTCACCTCAAAGATTGACAAGATCCGGCAAGACATTGCTTCCTACCCATCTCCTCTCCCCACTCCCTCACCACGCTTCCCCCTCTCTCCTCTCCTCCTTCCCTCCTGCCTCCCTTGAGGAAATCTCCTCTTTGATCTCTTCCTCCAACCCCTCCACCTGCCCTCTCGACCCAATTCCCACCCACCTCCTGACCTCCATTGCTCCTACTGTTGCCCCCCCTTTTGCATGTCATTAATCTCTCCCTCTCCACTGGCTCCTTCCCCTCCACCTTCAAGCATGCCACTGTCTCTCCCATCCTCAAAAGGTCCACCCTGGACCCCTTTGACCCCTCTAGTTACTGGCTGGTCTCCCCCTACCCTTTGCCTCTAAGCTTCTGGAAGGTGTTGTCTACTCCCGCCGCCTGGACCTCCTCTCTGCCAACTCCTCCCTGGACCCTCTCCAATCTGGCTTCTGACTTCAGTTTCATTCCACTGAAACTGCCCTTGCCAAGATCACCAATGATCTAATTGTCATGAAATCTAAGCACCTTGACTCCATTCTTGTCCTCCTTGACCTCTCTGCTGCCTTTGACACTGTCGACCACTCACTCCTACTAGACTCTCTTCTCTCCCTTGGCTTCTGCGGCTCTGTCCTTGACTGGTTCACCTCCTACCTCTCTGACCACTCCTTTAATGTATCTCTTCCCAATTCCATCGCCTCCTCCCTCCCCCTCTAGGTTGGGGTTCCGCAAGACTCTGTTCTGGGCCCTCTCCTCTTCTCTATCTACACCCTGTCCCTTGGCAAACTCATTGCCTTCCACTGCTTCCAATATCACCTCTATGATGATGACACTCAACTCTATCACTCCACTCCCTCTCTCTCCCCTTCTGTCCAAGCTCACCTCATCAACTGTCTCTCTGATATCTCTGCCTGGATGTCCCAATGTCAGCTCAAGCTCAACATAGCTAAGACTGATCTTTCCTCCCTACCCTTCCTCTCCCTCTTCCCTGTCCATCCTTATCGATGGGGTCACCATCCATCCTGTTCCCCAAGCCCATAGCTTGGGCTTCAACTTCAATTTTCATCTTTCCTTTAAACCTTACATTGACTCTGGGTATTTTCAGACTTTACGAGATCACAGTCAACCACAGTCAATTCCCTGTGGTGGTTGTGACTGCGTAACATCTGATGGGGGAACGAATGTTCCCCCCAGATGTTCACCACAGTCAATCGCGGCAGGGAATCCCATTCACCATGCGATTGGCTGAACCAGCGGGGCTGGCGGTGATCGCGTGATGAAGGCGATTCCCCACCCTGATGAACTGAGCCGTCAAGTCTGGACGGCGGCCATGGCCTGGAATCCTCACAGGGATTCCAGCCCGTGGTCAATTCGGGTGGGTGCTGCGGCCGCATTGGCCGTGGTGCCCACCTGTCTCCCCAGAGGGTGGGCGGCAGGGGAGCATGAGGGGGCAGGGCCGTGCGGCCGCACGTTGTGCCACGCGGCCTGCCTCCTCCCCGATTCCCCGCCGGGAGCCCCCGGCACGTCTGTTAGGCTAAGACGCGGTGGCCCCAGTGGGGGATCAACAGATTGGTTTTATGATGGGGTCAATTGGCCCCGTCACGTCTGAAAATACCCTCTGTTGCCAAGTCCTGTTGCTTCGCCCTCAGATTCGCCCCTTTCCCTCCGTCTCCTCAGCCAAAACCTTTTTTCACGCCATGGTCATCTCTTGCCTTGACTACTGCAACCTCCTCCTTGCTGGCCTTCCTCGCTTTCAAGTGTCCCCGCCCCCCTTATCTCCATCCAAAACTCCGCTGCTAGGGTCATCCACTCAGCCCGTTGCTTCGACCACATGCAGCCTCTTCTCTCTTCGCTTCACTGGCTCCCCCTTCCCCAATGCATCCTTCACAAACTCCTGGTATACACCTACAAATCCCTTCACAACCTGGCGCCCCCTTACCTCTCAGCCCTAATCTCCTTACACACTCCTGCATGCACTCTCTGCTCCTCCTCCGTCCCCTCCCTCAATCTCCCTTGTCTCCCCTGCTCACCTAACCACCTTCATCCCTTCTCCCTCGCTGCCCCCCATGCCTGAAACTCCCTCCCTTCCCACATCCGCCTCGCCCCCTCCCCCCACACCTTCAAATCCCTCCTCAAAACCCACCTCTTCCTCGCTGCCTTTCCCGATGCCTGTTAGAACTTCCCCTGCAATATTGATTTATTTAATCAATTTATATCCCACCCCTCCTGAAAACAGCTTGGGGCGGCTAACAATTTTAAAAGATTAAAATTCACAGATTCCTGCCAACTGCAACCAAGCCAAGCACCTGCACCTGCGACTTCACATTCGCTTGAATGTTATTTATCCCTTGTCTCTCCCTATGTCCTCCCTCCTTGTCTCCCCCCTCTTTGTCTATTAGATTGCAAGCCGTAGGTAGGGACCTTGTCTATCTTGTTGTTCTGTAAAGCACCGGGTACACAGTTTACATTATACAAATGCTTATTTGTATAGAGAGAAAAGGGACCCAATTCAAAGTGTTGATTTTGACATATAAAGCCTTTCACGGTCTGGGCCCTGCCTATTTGCGAGATCGCCTCACTCCCTGGGTTCTGGACCAGCCCCTGCGGTCATCTGGGGGTGCCCTGTTGAAGGTCCCCCAGGTTTCCCGGGAGGCCATGCTGGACAGGACGTTTTTGGTGGACGAACTGCACCTGTGGAGCTCCCTCCCAGTGGGGGGGCCTGTCTGGCCCCAGACCTCCCAGGTTTCCATAGGAATTGTAAGTCCTGGATGTTCCGTCAGGCGTTTGGTGAGGGAGAAGAGTGAGGATGGTGGGGGTGGGGGTGTTTTGGGTTTTGTTCTCCCCATTTTTGTATATGTTATTTAATGCTTTTATATATTTTATTGTATGTTTTATTAAATTTGTTAGCCGTCCCAGGCTGCCTGGCAGGAGGGGCAGGGTATATTTAAAAAACAAAACAAACAAACAACAATAATTAATTTGCACATTTATTTAAAAATAAATAAAATAAACTATTTGTAATCAATTTAAATATTAAAATGTTATAAAAACAAATGGGTTTTTAATGGAAAACCAAAAACGAATGGTTTTTTAAAACAAAAATGACTATGAAAGCAAAAATGAATGTGGTCCCTTCTGCATAGTCCGAAACAGTGGCCCTTCTCAGTCACTTTTAGAGAAGTACTCAACAGGTCATAATGAAGTGATTTTCCCCAGCTCCCGAATGTTAGCGGTTACGTCCCCCAACCTACTTGGCTCATAGACATGAACGGGTCTCCACTCCCAGAACTTCTTCCTTTGTAACATCCAGATCGGTGGCCTCGACCACATCTTCTGTGAAGAAGTTCCATGAGTTAATCGCGTGCTGAGGTATTTAAATTACTTTCTTTGATTTGCTTTATTATATGCAAGTTAGTTCATGCATTGTCCCCTAAAAGAGAGACTGCATTTTGTGAGTGGTAAATGTGTGTGAAATGAATTTTAAAAATCTGAAGGGGTCTTTATGAAAAGGGAGGTGAATGGAAAAGAGAGTAGGAACAAATAGATTTGGAAAATTTTCAGGAGTAAAAGAGGTCAGAGGCACATCTAAGATCAAAACACGATCAAAATGTAATCAACCATAAATTTCTTACTCTCTGCCCAACTTCCTAGATTTTTAAATGTCCCACCACGGGCACCAGTAGCCTGATTCTGATCTTCCTGTCTCACTGCCACTTGTACGTCACATTCAATTTGCTCCTTAATATGCCGTTTCTGTCCCTCCGTTACTGAACGATGACTCTCGGTGGATATAGAGTCCCAAGCTACCCTCTGTGCAAAGCCAACACATCCTGCGTCAACCAGATTCCATCTTCCGAAGTGGTGGTTCAACCCCCAGCCTTTTCTGGGGTCATCCCGGCACCCATTTTTTCTGCATCTGCTCAGTCACTTGCCGTGAATGGAGGATCGCTAGCTGGTATCAGTCTACTTGGGTCTAGCTATGGTGCCTCAGTGCTAGGTGGTGTTGGTCGTGGATATTATGACTATGGTCTGGGTAACAGAGGGTATTCCCAAAGGACACTGGGAGGAGACACCTTTGGCTACAGCACCTGTGGGTTAAATGCAACATGGAAGGAATGTCATGGAAATAAAAGATAAAATTCTGATTCCTGTCTACATTTGTGGGCATGACTCTCAGAGCTGCGGAGTGCCCACCACCCTGGGTAAGATCAGCGGCAGCTGTGAGTGCTCAGCACCTTGGGAAATCAAGCCCAATACACTTAACCTTGTATTTTAATGTCTCCCCAACTCTGAGCTTATTCACTTACTCACATGGGGGGGGGGGGAGGAGGGGTGTTTCTTATACTAAGGTCTCCTTGAACCTCTATGACAGCAAGGAAAGATATAGGAGTCAAGAATGGCATTTCTATCATTTTAAGTCACCTTTACACTGACAGCACAGCGAAAAAGGTGTTGGTATAAATGATGATCAAACTCTACCTGTGAGACTCTCGGTTGGTTTCTGATGTGTAACTTTTTTTATAGAAGATGCTTGTTAAGAAATCCTTGTATGCCTGCCAGGGTTTGTCCTTCTGGAAACTGACAGGGGTTCACTCTTGTTTGCTTTCATATTAAAACGTGGCCTACTTTATCGCTTCTGACTCCTGGATGTTGTATTCATTATCTGTTGGTTAAATGCCCACTGGATGAAAGTCACCCTTACGCAACAGAACACAACAGCCCCGCCCTTGCCCAGGTGAATGGGATCTGGAAAGATTTCAGAGGACATTGCATGAGGCCAAGCTGAAACGGGTAGTGGATTAATTATTTGAGGGTGTTATTTGCATTATTCTCTGGTTTTGTCCTATGGATTCTGTCAGAGTCCCAGGGGGCATCCAGAACATGGATGGATTTGGGGTGAAGGGGTTCAGTATCAGGGCTGGGAGGAAAGACTGGAGATGAAAACAGGAGGTACATCTGGGGGGAGGGCTAGGTGAAACAGGGAAGAAGGCAGGGCACAGAGCCTACGCAGCAACATAGAGCTGAAACGGAAATCTCAGAAATCCCAATGGAATTGGGCTGTTGGATCGAAATGTGGAATGATCAATGTTCTGATCAATGTTTCGGCTGCAATCACTTGGTTGATCCCTCCCCTCAGGTGTTGCTCTGCACATCACTTGCTGGAAACCCTTAATAAGACAGAAATCTGTCCTGTGCTTCCTCATTGAATTGAGATCATTGTGAAGAGCAGGGGGAGTACAACAGACGATACATCATGTCTCCAAAACCATACTGTATTGACAGTGGGAATTTTTCACACACCTTAAAGTGTTGGTCTTTCAATCTTCTGGGTTTACAAGCCCACAAGTAAGTCCCAGATGCATTCTCTCTCTCTCTCTCTCTCTCTCTCTCTCACACACACACACACACACACACACACACACACACACACACACACACACACACACTGCCCTGAGGCAGTTCCTGGATGCATTCTTCACACAAACTCTGCCCCGAGGCAGCATAAAGTAGCCGCAGCTGTAGACGTGACAGGCTGCCATGGAAACCAAGTGACCATAGGTGCCTGGAGCAAAGCAGTTTACCCGGAGAACCTTTTACACACGAAAGTTCTGGGAGAAGTTCTACGCAGAAGTTCAAATAGCCGGATGTTTAAGATCTGGGTGAGTGATTTAGACACACAGAGTTTCAGAATGTAACAGCAAACAGGAGAAATGCGTGTGTAAAAACACCCACTACTGGTGTAAGTCATAACGTTGGACTGGCTCCTTTTGTACTGGGGCCGAATTCAATCAGGGGCATATTTCAGTAAGAAACAATGGGTAAAACAAAACCAGAAGACAGGTGGTAGGGTGCAACATCAGCTTTAATTTGAAAGAGAACAGGACAGAACAATTGCAAAAGGGTCTGTTTCAGATTGAACAGAGAATACTACAGAGAAATATCCATCTATCTCATTAAAGAGTGTCAATAGCAGAGTTACAAGCTAGAAAAATAAAGAGGAAATGCTCAACTACAGAACCCAATCATCATTTACACAAAATCTCTTCTTACTTAGTGGACAGAATAAAAGTGCTTTGAAAATAATGAAACTGTTGTTTGTCCTAATTTAAAGTTCCCTTCTCTCTCTCAAAGGGCTGCCAAAGAGGCCTTTATGTAAATGAGAATCAGGCCCACAATCCGAGAGCCCATAAGCCTTTTGAAGAATCAAAAGTAAAGCATCTCATGAGAAAGATAGTGGACTGGATTTTCAAAGATGATGAGAACCTGCAGCTCCCATTGACTTGAAAGTGCTCAAAAGTTGATTCAACCAACTTTCGATCCAAACTTTTTGGAATCATCAAGTTGATGATTTGGAACAAGATAAAAAGAATAATCTTTTTGGATCGAAACTTCAAGCCAAAAGCTTGGATTGAAAGTCCTCAGTATTTCTGAAACCCATGCCCATCAGCTCAGTCGTGGATCCAAAGCTTGCTTTTTGTCGCTTAGGTGTTCTTTCATGGATATTCCTTCCGTGTTCAGCTAATAACAGGAGCTGTAGCCAAATCTACCACATCCCCCTCCATAGCCTCCATAGCCTCCATATCCCCCATAGCCTCCATATCCCCCAAATCCACCGTGTCCACCGTATCCACCATAGCCGTAACCACCATATCCAAGATGGCTGATACCAGCCGGTGATGTACCGTTCAATAAAAGTGGCTCAGAAGAAGAAGAGAGAATGGGTCCTGGGATGGTCACAGTGAAGACTGGAGGTTTTACTGCCATTTCCGAGGCTGGAACCTGGTTGAAGCATGAGGTGGGGATACCACACCCTGTGTTGCAGCTGTAGTTACAGAGAGCCATCTTGGGAAGAGGGACTTAAAACTGAAACAACATATTAGAGAAGAGAGTAAACACATTGAAGAAGTGTGACTAAGATGGTCAGAGTTGAGTTGCTTGAAGGACATTTAAGTACCTCAGCAGGTGGACACACAGTAAGTACTTTCAGAACAATTGTGAATTGTGCCAGTAAGGCCTGACTCTATTCCGGTGCCATCTTTCTCTCTCGTAGGTTCTCGTGTTCCATTTTGTCTTTGCCTCTCTCTTTAGAACGATAGCCCTTCTCTATGCAACCTGAGACGTAATAATAAGTCTTCCTATTTATGTAGGCCTTCCTATTTATGTAGGCCTGCATCAGGAACATCATTCGTTTCCCTATTAGGTCTCATTTTTGTTTTCAAAACACCCTTCGCTTTTGGGGGTGGTTTTTTGTAAAGAAAACATTTGTTTTGAATTTACCTTTTCTTTTTATCTATTTAAAATAATAAATGTAAAAAAATAAACCAATCACAGTGCATTTGCAAAATGGCCACCATGGACATTCCACACATGTTCAGACTTTCACCGGCCTGCTGCCCTTTACCAAAATGGCGCCCACCCTAGACATAGATCATCAGCTAAGAAATTTATTGTTTAATATGTTTGGAATCGTACGTCCTTCTGACCAGAATCTTCAGATTCGTCAGAATGATAAAGGTGCCCGCCCAATCCCAAATTGAAATTAAAAGGAATTGGCAATCCAAATTCACTTGGGAAACTCAGTTCAGATTTTAAATATTTCCTGCAGTGAGACTCGCCACGGATTAACTGCAAACTGGCATTCGTTCAGAAAGAAACTCCATGACGTTGTTTCGACTCCAGATGGGTTGGTAAAACATCCAGTTCTATGCTAATTCTTTAAATGAAATTTTAATATTCAAATCAGAGACAACAACAAAAATACTACTATTATTATTATTATTATTATTATTTAGAGAAAGGTCCCTGCCCCAAGGGGCTTCTAGTCTAGAATGGAATAGCCGAGGGGAGACAAAAAATATGGGAACTTAGGGAGATACAGAGATAGTCATGAAGCTGAGAAGTTGTAGGTGAACGTGCTGAGCTTAGTTACAAGGGGAAGAGGAATCGTATGGGGTAAGTCAATGTAGAGATACTACAGCATAGAAGAGCAGTCAGTGTACTGAGGAGCTAGGGAAAGTCTGATGGAAGAGGAAGGTTTTAGAAATGATTCAAAGGTCAGGAGGGAGGGAATGGGGAAGGAGTTCCAGGCCTAGAGGGCAGCATGGGAGAAGAGTCAGAAGACTGTGTAGGGAGCAGAAGACTCTGGGGTGGGTGAAGTTTGTGGCAGAAAAGCAGCAAACTTCCCGTGTGGGAACATAGCAGGAAAAAAAGGGCAGAAACATAGGGAAGGAAGGAGCAAGGTCGTGAAGAGAGAGGACAAGGAGTTTGTGCTAGATGCGATGGAGGAGAAGGGGCCAGTGGAAGGAAGAGTTGGACTTACCCGGTTCTCGGAACAGGGGAAGCTGAGAGAGAGTCTCTGAAGTCAGGAGAAGCTGTTGGAAGCAGTGTGAGGGATGACGGCATTTATACAGTTCCTTGGGCAGCCAGTGAGTAGGCAACACCCTTCGCAACGGAGGTGCTAATTACTAATCAAGCCCAATTGCTTCTGTGCATCACGCTCGCAAGTGTTTGAATTCCTTGCCATCATTATTTTATTAGCAGCTGCATAAAACATTAAATGGTTACTGCACCCTGTTTGTTGCTTTTTATTGGATCCCTTTGCAGCATATCTTGGACTTAATTACAGTTACAAATAGCATGAGTTTGGCTACATTTATTTATTTCTGTTTTAAAGAGCAAAACCAGGAGGTAGGTTAGGCTTCTTCAGCTAGGTTAAGGCTCCAATAGATTAGGGATTGTCATGCCAAATAGATTCAAAGAGGTTAAGACTGAAAGGGAGTCTGTTCACAACAAACAAAACACACAACAATAATAATAATAATTTTAGTTCTATAGCACCCTAACTCCCTGCCACCCCGCCAAACGGCAGTCAGTGCACTTCACAACATAATAATAAACCAATATAAAAACAATTTAAAACAATTAAAAGGGGGAAGGAAAGAGGGAAGACAAACTACGTTAAGGGGAACCGGCAGTGGATCCTAAAAGCATCTAGAGAATAAATTTATTTTATTTATTTATTTATTTATTTATTTTATTTAAAACATTTGTACCCCGTCCCTCCTGTAAACAGCTTGGGGCGGCTTCCAACAATAATAAAACAATATAAAACAGTTTAAAACAATCAACAAATTAAATACTTTTAAAACAGGGCCCTGGGAAACAATTTCAACATTAAAACAATAAAACAGGGTAGGGGAGAAAAACACAACCCTAACCCCCCCTCCCCAAAGGCCTGGACAAACAGCCAGGTTTTGCAACACCGCCGGAATGACAACAGGCTTGGGGCCAGGCGGGCTTCCTCCAGAAGGGAGTTCCAAAGGCGCGGCCCGGCCACCGAGAATGCCCTCTCCATTGTGGCCCCCCGCTTTACGCAGGGGACCTCCAAGAAGGCACCCCCGGCCAACCGCAGGAGCCGCTCTGGGGCGTGGAGGGCGAGGCGATCCCTGAGGTACGAGGGGCCCAGATCGTGAAGGACTTTATAGACCAACACCAACACCTTGAACCTGGCTCGGCTCACTATTGGCAGCCAGTTCAGAGTCCGGAGCACAGGTGTAATATGCTCACGATGGCCTGTCCCCGAAAGGAGACGAGCCGCCACATTCTGCACTAGGTGCAGCCTCCGGACCAGGCACAAGGGAAGCCCCACATAGAGCGTGTTGCAGTAGTCCAGCCTCAAGGTGTCAGGCTTTTAGAGGTGAGGAGGGAGGAAAGGAGATGGACATCTGGAGAGAATGAGAATCAGTCATGGCTGGCCCCCCGGGGCATTGGGGAAGTTACCTCATTGTGGCCCTGCCACCCTTGCAGTCCCACAAGCCTACACGTATATGCCCACAAAATTT
>QEPC01003505.1:77622-93521 GCA_003113815.1 Sphenodon punctatus | reverse complement strand
TATTACCACCTGTTGGAGCTTGGGCACCTGCCATGTCCCCCTGCTGCTGATTATATCTTGTCGGAGTGCACCATACCGGAGTTGGCGGCACTGGCTGCTGTGTGGTCCCGTGCTAATGTTCAGGTGGGGCTCGCCTGCCTGGATCCATTTGAGGCCTACTACCTCATTGCCCACCACATGGCGGGGACGGGCTACTTCCGGGGCATGCTTCAGTGGCCCCACTACATACATCTGGGGGGCCAACCGGTTCCAGCCCCCTTTGTGACCCCATGCAGCTGGCTGTGAGGCCCCCTGTGCCTTCGGTGCCATGGCTGAAGGTCCCGCTGTGTGCTCCCTGCACCTCCCTGTTGGCTTGGGGCACTGGTCGCCCACTCCTTGCCATTCTGGCCTTGCTGCTGTTCTGTCTGGATTGCTTGCCTCCGTTCCACTCGTCTGTGTCACTGTGCCCCCTCCATGGGCACCCACTGTCCTTTGCTGCCTGTGGTTCTCCTCTCCTGCCCGGCCCCCATTTTGGCTGGTTCCTGCTGCCTGGCACTGCTACTGGCTCTCCCTGTGGTGTATTCCTCCCTTGCATGGCCACCTGCTCGCCTGTGTCCGTGCCCTGACCCCCACGCCCCCTGGGTGCCTCCATGACTGTGTGGGTCTGGGGGCCCTGGACAGTGCCTCCTGGCTTCCTCCAGGGGGTGGGGTGGCTGCCTGTGATGCATGCTGGTTCCATCTTGCCTCCATCCCCGGCCATGCCTTTGCATAAGCGCGGGGGATCCCTGTCATCTGGACCTGCCTCAGAGCACTCCGGTGCCTTCCCCAGCTTGTGTGCCCTCCCCCTGTGACCCTGCTCTGTCCCTGTGGGGTTCCCTGTGACTTGGGCTGCCTATGTTGCTGTTGGGAGTCCTGTGCAGTCTGTGCTGTCAGTGGGGTTCTGGATGCCTTTCACTATGTCCTGGACTGTTCCTGGCCCGGTACCCTCCGCTTCCTTAGCCCAGGGCTCCCCCCGCCCCATGTCTGTGGTGCTGTGTGTGTTGGCCTTCCCGGTGTGCTCCCCCCTTCCTTCCCCGTTTGGGTGTGTTTGCGCCTGGGCATGTGTGTGTGGTTTGTTTTCTGATGTGTCCATGGCTTCCCTGTGCTTTTTGTATGTGCTGCCTCTGCCGCTCTTCTCCCTCCTCCCCCACCCTTCCCATTTCCCTTGTGTGGGCATTGCCTTTTGGTGCTTTTGGCTTCCTTTGCCCTCGGTCAGCCATGTCTTCCTCCCGCCATGGCCCGGTGTCTTCTGGGTGTTCTGACCATGGTCCGGCATCGGCATAACATCTGTTGCATTGCCCCAGGTCGTGGTCCATCCGTCCATTTCCTTGCTGTGGTCCCACTCCCGTCATGTCTGTTCGGGTCTTTCCTGGACCACGGGAGGGGGTTGGCTGGCTCACCACAGTTGGTAATCCACTGTGGTGACCCGAGAGCATATAACATCTGAAATTACCCCCAGTTGCAGATTGGTGAGGAAAAAAAGGAACAATACAGAACAACAATTCTGATTGGAGACACTGGAGTGAAGGTTAAGGGGCATTCAGGGGAAGTCAAGGGGTGGGCTATTCACACAGGGATTGGCTCAAAAATGCGGAAACAAGAAACTGGAAAGTAAAACAGTGGCCTCAGAAATGTTGTAAGTGGTAAATGAATAGCACGTGATATGCAGCAAATGGTAAGTGGAATGTCAGTAAATCGGGAAGGTATCTCACATTATTGCAAGAATCGAGAAATTATTACATCGATAACAGGAGACGGTCAGGAAATCGATCCCGGTTCTTAGTGTGGTGAAATTTCTCATGAACAGCAATTTAGCTGCTCTTTTTAGCCGTATTCTCAAGGAACTGACATGAATGACTAAAAATAGTTTCCACCTTATGCACCTTCCAAAAAGTGGGGAAAGTGTATGCATGTATGCATGTATACACAATTTCAAGTCATTTGTCAGGTGCCTAATCAGTACCCGAGTACTCAGTCAGGCACCTGATTACTTGAAGTATGGATTATTACCATTACCAGTTTATGGACTGGAAAACCGGAAAACCAGTACAGGAACTCAGAACATCATTACAGAATGATGTTCGGTAAATTGGGTAGTCTGTTAGACGCTAAGCGGATACCAATTGGTACCCAATGTTACCAGGTTGGGGACCATGATTTTGATGACTACACCTGTTTGGGGGGTAACTTGTTTCAGCTCTGGTATGTATGTATGTACGTATTGATGTATGGATGTAAGTGATACTGGTCTTGGTGCGAAGGAGGATAAATTTCAATCCTCTGCATAAGAATATGTATGTTACGCCCTGACCCACCTTCGTGCTCTGATGTTTAAAAGAAAGGTGAACTAGCAATATCCAGAGTCTATTCGTAGCTGTAATTAACTTGCTGGAATGCTATAAAGCAACACAATGAAAAGGAAAGAACAGGGCAAAAGGGCCATTTAATGTTATATGGAGCTCAAAATAAAATAATGATCACAAAAGGGGCAGTGAGGACTTACCGCAATTGCAGGCGTAATATAAACAGAAGCATCTTTCAGATCATTAATTAGAACCTCGCATACAAAGGGCGTCTCCTACCCATTAAGTCACCCAAGAAACCGTATAAAAGCACTTGCTCTTCACAGTTCTTCCAACTTCTTCTCCTGACTCTCAAGCATTTCTTTTGAGTTCCACGGCTTAGGCGACCAGGTAAGTTCAACTGAGACTTCCCTTTGCTGAAGATATTAACATAGGGCTGAATCTTGTAACCAACAGACCTCAAGTCTAAGCAAAGTTTTGGGGTTATTTCTGTGTAAATGTCTGTTTGTAGGGAATCGGTGCAGTCATGGATGAGGGAAGACTTGAGAAAACAAAGCCAAACGTTCCTTATCTAAGAGATTTCTATTTCCAGCTCTGCTTAATTCTAGTTTGGAACTGGACATTTGTATTATTCCACCCAGATTTCAAAAGCTTGTCTGGAAAGAAATGTATTATTATTATTATTATTATTATTATTATTATTATTAGCACCTGTATAGCACCAGCTNTTGTATTATTCCACCCAGATTTCAAAAGCTTGTCTGGAAAGAAATGTATTATTATTATTATTATTATTATTATTATTATTATTAGCACCTGTATAGCACTAGCTGTGTATCTAGCACTTTACAGAACAATGAGATAGATGCGGTCCCTGCCTATGGCTTACAATCTAAAAGACTCAGAGGGGAAGACAAGGAGAGGGGACATAGGGAGAGACACAGGACAAAACATTCAAGCGGATGCGAAGTCGCAGGTGCACGTGCTTAGCTTGGTTGCAGTCAGGAGGAGGGAAGACTGTAAATGATGAGAGGAAAGTTCTAGCAAGCATCGGGAAAGGCAGCGAGGAAGAGGTGGGTTTTGAGGAGGGATTTGAAGGAGCGGAGGGAGGGGGCAAGGCAGATGTGGGCAGAGAGGGAGTTCCAGGCATTGGGGGGCAGCAAGGGAGAAGGGGAGAAGGTGGTTAGGGGAGCAGGGGAGATGAGGGAGAGCAAGAGAAGGGATAGAAGAGGAGCAGAGAGTGCATGCAGGAGTGTGTAAGGAGATAAAGGCTGAGAGGTAAGGGGGAGCCAGGCTGTGAAGGGCTTTGCAACCCAATTGGGTTCATAGAGGCCTGAAAAAACTGTAATTTCTGGTACAATTTTTTTTTATTTTCCAGTTACCAAATCAGTAGATTGGAATGGAAAACTGTGTTGCCTGTGGGCAAGTGCAGCAGGATAAAAATATAAGTAAATAAATAAATAAATAAAAAAATTTAAAAAAATTGGGGTAGTTGAAAAAATATCGGGACCAGAAGTCAACATTCCAGGACATTCTGGGAAATTCCAGGATATCGGGCACCTGAATCAGGCCAAAATTAGGTACCAAATTGTACCCAAAATTTTCAAGCTGATTCAGGTACTGGAAATGGACAGATAAACTCAATTCTGCAGGTACTCGTTTGACCTCTAATCATACATTAACCATTTCTGTGTCATATTTGCTCTCACAGGTAAATGCAGAAGTGTAGGGGTTTTGCTATTTCAAATTAGGGTGAGTAACTCACCAGACACTCAACAGGCTAATTGATTACTGATCAGGTTCCCAGATACTTAAAAATCCTGTAATTTCTGCTACCAATTTTTCAATTTGTCTGATGACCAATTGGTATATTGAGACATAGAACCAAAAAAATTGGTATGTAAAAAAAAAATAAAAAATCAGGACTGGAAATCTAAAACCTGGGACTGGAAACAGAATTTCTGGGATGGAAAACCATAAAAATGGTATTGGAAGCAAAGAAAATGGTTACCAAAGTTGAAAATGTAGTGTCAGAAGTCAACATTCTGGGCCATTGGATACCCGACTCAGGTCAAAATAGAGTTCTGGTCGGTACCTGATGTTGTTTTTTTGTTTTACTAGGGGTGTGCATTTCATTTTCATTATTACAATAACAATAATGAAATTTGTCTTTTTTATTATCATTATTACAATAATGAAAATGACAAATAATAATAATGAAAATAGAAATGAAAATGGCGTTTTGTTTTTGAAATAAAGGGAAAATACTGAAAAACCTATTTAAAGCTATAACTTTTCTGTTTCTTATTCAATTCTGATTAAACCTGGGGAGATTGTACCCACAATGGAGGGCACTATGTGTACCAATCTTTGGAAAGGTTAGATTAAGGGAACCAATTTTAGAAGCAATTGAATGTAATGTTTTTTTTAAAAAAGCTCCATACACATTCATGTCAATGACTTCTTTATCTTCTGTCCAATTTGCATGAAACATGTGAATTTTATATACCTCAACAAGATTAACACTCCTGCCAATTTTCAGAAAGTTTGGATAAAGGGTCCTAATGGTATAAGACATTAACTTGAAAGAACATTTCCAGCTGGTACATTTTTATATTCCATTCTGTTTACAAGACATTTGATAGGAATGTATCACATACCTTCCCTGTAATCTCTGCCAAGCTACAGGAAAATATGATAAAGTGCACCAATTTTAGAGGCAATTGAAATTATCCCATTGGAGACCATTATTCAGATAGCAGCACATGCAGTGCCAGTCAGAGGCAGGCACCTGGCATGGCAGGGGGAGGGAGGCTGTAGGAGGGAGGATGTGGAGCAACTGAAAAGACTGACAGACATATTCACTGACCGGATTAATCCAATACCGATAGTCCCATCACTACTGCTTGCCCACATTCTGGAATACACATGAGTTAGAACCCGACTGTGTTTTTTGAACTCGCGTGTGTTTTGTGATGGGAGGCTGCACACATTAGCTGGCTCAAAGATATTTGCAGGTCACATGGTTAGTGAACATCCGTGAGTGAAACTTCCTTATCTATGCCCACGTTATCCAAAGATCTGTGAATTTGGGAGCAGAGGAAACCCTTCCCTCCTCCTTTCCATGCAACCCTTGCGAGAGTTCATTTCCTGTCACGAGACTCCCCAGGCTTCCGAGTAGCTCGCTTTCTCCAGGGGATCAGGAAAGGGATTGTAATTGGCTTCCTCCGGCCTCTCCCTCCCGCAGTCTCTATGGTTAAAATGGCCACTTGAGGACCGGAAGAGAAATCTCACGGTGAGCAATGAATGTGTATGTTTTGGTCCCCTTGCATAAGATAAAATCTCACTGTGACTTATAATACCCTCGAGCAACAGGGCAAGATTTTTAGTCCTGTCAAACTTCACGTGTTTTTTTGTACCTCATGGCATTTTGCTACTTGCCCACATTACTGAACTGCCCATGAGTTTCTAACTCAAGAGTATTTCAATGATGTGAGAAAGCAGCCAAAGACTGAATGGGGCATGAAGGCTTCTGGGAGGGAAAAGGAGGTGGTGATGCAGTCAGGTTTCAAGAGAGCATTGGTGTTATAAAGATGAATATTGGAGATGATAAATTGCTTTCATAGAACAATAGAATCTTAAAAGTTGGAAGGGACCTCATTAGTCTAGTCCAGCCCCCAGCTCAATGCAGAAAATCCACAGCTACAGACAATGGGTCTTTGTAATGGTGGAACATTAGTACTACCATACATAAGGTTGTTGAAAATGTTCTACTTAAAATAGGGACATAAAACTTTGTGGCTGTGGTTCCAGAGACAATTTGGATACCAAAATAACACATTTCAAACACTGAGAGGCTTTAAGTTTTGAGTTGAGTTGTTAGGGGATAGTAGGGGTGAAAGCAGCAGCTAAATTGCTGATGACAAACATTTCTTGCTATGATGAGCACTTGGACGTGCACTCTGCCTAACCATGGAGGTACTTGCAACTCCATGGTTAGACAGAGTAACTCAACCCTGGCCTTCCCATTCCTTGACATTTGTGCATTGTATTTATTTACACAACTTTTTAATGTATTCTTTCAGATTTAACTCCCTGTTCCCAAGATGGCTCTCTGTAACTACAACTGCAACACAGGGTGTGGTATCCCCATCTCATGCGTCAATCAGGTCCCAGCCTCGGACATGACAGTAAAACCTCCAGTCTGCACTGTGACCATCCCAGGACCCATTCTCTCTTCTTCTTCTGAGCCACTTTTATTGAACGGTACATCACCGGCTGGTATCAGCCATCTTGGATATGGTGGTTACGGCTATGGTGGATACGGTGGACACGGTGGATTTGGGGGATATGGAGGCTATGGGGGATATGGAGGCTATGGAGGTTATGGACACGGATGTGGTAGATTTGGCTACAGTTCCTGTTATTAGATGAACACGGAAGGAATATCCATGGAAATAAAGAACACTAGGTGACAAAAAGCAAGCTTCAGTTCCACGGTTGGGCGTACGGGCACGGGTTTCAAAAATGCTGAGCACCCATAATCCCAGATAAATTCAACGGGCTCTGGGGGTGCTCAATATCTTTGTAAATCAAGTCCAATCTCTTTCTCATTCCATGCTTTATCTTAGATTAACGGCTAATTGCTCAAATGGTTTCTGGGCTCTTGGCTTGTGGGTCTGAGCCTCATTTACATAGAAGTGTCTTTACACCCCTTGCACAGAGTGAAGGGACCTTTAGCTTGGGATGAATGTTAGTTTCTCTGATTTTCAGGCACTTTTCTTCTGGCAGTTTAGTGAAAAGAACTTTTTTGTAGATGACGGTCAGACTCTCAAGTTGATCCTTTTCTTTTGTTTTTGTCTTGTAACCTGGCTACGGAAGATCTGTAATGTTGTAGCGCATTATTTCTCTGTACATTGTTCTCTTCCCATCTTGAAACTTACCATTTTGCAATTGTTTGCTCCTGTTCTCTTTGGCATTAAAGCTGATGTTGCATCTAATCCCCTGTCGTTGAATTTTGCTTTACCCTTTGTTCCTTAGTGCAAAATTGGGTTGAAGTCTACTCCAGTACCAATGGGACAGTCACCAGGGTTGGGATGACTCATAAGTGTTGTCAGTGAAGGATGGGATTGGTGGATATGATGTCTCAAACACTAGAGGGTGTTTTTAGGCAAGCACGGCGGAAGGGGGAGTCCATGTCTGCTGAGTGGAGCACCCATGCACATGGCATGAGAGGGCAGAGATTCAAATGGGCAGCTCCCTGGGTGGGTACCTCTATGCACTCGCTCTGATGTGGACCATGATGGATGGGGAAGCACACTGGGCTGGCCTTTGCAAGTGACATATCCCGACTGAATCCAGGCTCCCTAGCACTCCTGGCTGGCTCTTGTCACTTACAAAGGCTGTTTCCCCACCCACAATGCCTCTGAGCAGTGGACCACTCAGCTGACATGGCTGAGGTTGCGTGGGCACCAGTTCCCATGCAACTTTTTGCCTTTCCCCACATGGGGCACTCTGGCTTTTTTCCGGTGCTCCTTGGGTAGCCATAAGTGGGTCACCTTGCATGGGTCACAGGAACGCGCACCCCCACACCATCTTCAGACAGACATTCATATGGATGGGGGACGGGCAGACCAGTGTGGTTGCATCTTGTCTAAAAACACCCAGAGTCCCCTTTCCTGCTCCTCAGTGAGCACAATTGAACAATGAGGCACAGATTTCTGCCTTTTAAGCAGCACTCCAGATAGTCTTAGGGTCAACTGATTGACAAACAAATACCAGGATGGTGAACTGGCTTTCCAAAATATTAATTAATACAATTATCGGTATTAACCCGATTTCCCCGAAATATTGGTAACCAATTTTTCCAAAATATCAGTTAATACTTGTGACAGAGGTGTTTTTAAAGGAGAGGGAAGGGGGGATATACACATAAAGTGCATGGGTCAGGTGTGGGGGTGTCATGTGGGGGGGGGAGTGCTTCAAACGAGCAGCCCCAGGCATAGCTGCCCCGTCCATACACCGCCAGCCCCATCCCTAAATGGGTCACTCTGGCTTTTCGCAGAGTGTCCCGCGCATGGACAGAATGTGCGGTACATGTGTCATGGGAGTGTGCACCCCCATGCACCAAAAGCACAGGAGCGTGACCCCATGTAGGTTTCCATGCATGGGGGCATCTTATGTAAAAACACCCACGGTCACAAGAGAAAAACTGCTTTCAACCAATATGCCAGGGGGCTCAGTCACTATCCCTTTAGGATAGTCCACGCACGAGGCATGTCCTATCCGGGAGAACTCAGCAGGTGGTGATTGGGGATTGTTCATCTTCTCCCCGGGACCTCATGTGTGGAGTTCCGCAAGGCTCTAATTTGTCCCCTCTCTTGTTCAACGTATACATGCAGCCGCTCGGCGAGGTCGTGAGATGGTATGGGGTGCGGTGTCATCAGTCTCGGTGCTTACTCAATGTCTGGCAGCTGTGGGGGATTGGATGAGGGCAAGCTCTCTGAAACTAAATCCTGACAAGATGGAGGTGATGTTCATGGGCAGGGCGGTGGGTGTGACGTACCCCATCACTGAAGGGGTTTGACCCCCGCTGGTCTCTCAGGGTCGGAGTCAGGGGATACTCCTTGATCAGCAGCTTCACCTGGATCTCCAGGTTGAGGCTGTGGCGAGGAGTGTTTTCTGCCAATTACATCTGGTCTGACGGTTTCGGCCATATGTCTCGGACTCTGACCTGGCCACTGTCATCCATGACTTCATCACCTCAAAATTAGACTATTGTAATGTACTCTACGTGAGGCTAACTTTGGTGACAGTCCAGAGACTGCAGTGGCGGTCAACCTCCTTAGTAGAACGGGTTACCATGAACATAGTACACCAGTGCTCTGAGCTCTGCACTGGCTGCTGATAGTCTTCCAGGACCAATTCAAAGTGTTGGTGGTTACTTAGAAAGCCCTATATGGTCTGGGCCCTTCCTATCTGAGAGACCATCAGACACTGCAGGCCCTGGATCGACCCCTGCGGTCCGCCAGAAGTGCCCTTCTTGATGTCCTCCGGGTGGTGTGGGGGGGCTACAATTGAGAGGTTGTTCTTGGTGGCGGCACCTAGTCTGTGGAACGGCCTTCTGGTGGAGGCCCAGGTGGCCCCAGACCTGACCTCATTTTGGCAACAGTGCAAGACCTGGCTGTTCCGCCAGGCCTTTGGTGAGGGAGGTGGGTGAAGGGTGGGTGGGGAAGATAGGTTTTTTATTTTCTTATTCTTATTTTTATGCTTCCCTTTTATGTATATTTTAAAATATTTTAACTTTTGTAAGCTGCCTCGAGCTGCCTAAGCAGGAGAGGTGGGGTATAAATAATGAAAATAAATAAATAAATATACATATAGGCTCGAGACTGCAAAGCTAACAGAAGTCAGTTCACAGACCTCAGATGGCTAAAAAATGCTGAGAGAACTCTCAGAGAGAGTGGGGAGTTGGAGTAGACGGGCTGGCTGTTGAGAGGTAGAGAAACAGCTATAGTGAATGGAGCTGAAAAAGCCCAAGCCTCAGGAGGCGAGAGGAGAGAGATTATAGACTGAAACAGAGAGATCCTACTCTGTGGCTGCGACGGGGTGTGTGTGCATCTTCCTAGGCATTGTTGGGCACTGGGGGAACGTCAGGGGAATAACTCACCACCTGCAGGTAGTAAGGTACTAATCCTGGCAGGGGAAGTAGTTCCCTACTAGGCCTCACTGGAATGGCATCCCTGTCCTTGGCCTCCAGCTAGGGTCGCCACCTATACAAATGTTTAAGGAACACATATGAAATGCAGGGCACTGCATTGGCGGCTATGTGGGCTAGATCCCCTTTCAGTCTTATGACCCCTCCAGGTCACTATCGGTGATATGAGTCTGTGTGTGTCTGGGCCGATTACTATGGCAGGCGGTCAATTCCGGTGCATGTAAACGCACCCCGCGCCGCTTCTTCTAGCGGTGCGTTGCAGAAGGCGCTTCCCTGGACGCTCAACTAAAAGCAGCCTTAGTGTCTGGAGTGCCCTCCAGGCTCTACTAGGCATACCCTTGGACTTAGACTCAGGGAAAGATGGGAGGGGGGAGTCCTTTCCAGATGGGAGGCGGACTCAGCAGAGCTCTTCAACATTCTATTGGGTGCTTAGACTGCTGTTAGCCAATAGGGGTAAAATATGGATGAAA
The DNA here is from genome assembly GCA_003113815.1 of Sphenodon punctatus. Classification (NCBI taxonomy): domain Eukaryota; kingdom Metazoa; phylum Chordata; class Lepidosauria; order Sphenodontia; family Sphenodontidae; genus Sphenodon; species Sphenodon punctatus. The sequence goes on along the minus strand of QEPC01003505.1, from coordinate 83,013 downwards.
TGGCAGTTGCCATTTCAGCACACGCTCTGTGGCTAAGTCCCTCCTCCCCAGGCCAGCACAGCCCCCGGAACCCCAAAATCACTGACCTGGCATGCGCGAAGACTTTGAGAAAATTCTCTGTGAACTCAGCGGCAATCAGGTCGCTTTGTGGGGCTCCGGAGAGCCCTGGTTGTCTCGTGGCCCCTGCTTGAAGTCCCCCGGGTACGCTGGGTGGAAACGGCGGGAAGGGCTGCCGCACGTCAGCTGTGGAACTCCCTCCCGTTGGAGGCCCATTTATCCCTGGACCTCCCCTCTTTCTTCAGATGTTGTAAGACCTGGCTGGGGAAGGGGGGTAGGTGGGTTGGTTTTTTTTAAAAAAATTTATTTTGAAACCATCATGTCCATTTTATATTTTTATTTTTTGTAATATTTTAGATGTTTTTATTATTGTTGTTTTATAATTGTGTTGTACGCTGCCCAGCTGCCATTGTGCAGGAGGAAGCGGGCTACAAATGCATGTAATAAATAAATAAATAAAATAAATAAAACTGACCTTGTCTCTAGTCCAGCCTACGGCTCAAGGTACTAGGTTATCCTATACGAGCATGTTGGAACTAGGCTTTGTTCTCTCCTCCCTCAGTCTCCCTCCTTTAGAACTTTCTGGGAAGTTCCAATAGAGGATGCTAGTCTTTCACCAATCAATGAGTTAGACTAGTGTAAATAAACACAGCTGGTCCTGTTGACATTAGCTTCCAACCAATGGCCCCAGGATCCAACCTTGGCTCACTGAGCATTTTTACACACACCTTAAAGTGTTGGTCTTTCAATCAATCTTCTGGGTTTACAAATCCACAAGTAAGTTCTGGCCTCATTCTTCACACAAGCACTGCCCTGAGGCAGCCTAAAGTAGCTGCAGCTGTAGACATGAGGGGCTGCCATGGAAACCGAGTGACCACAGCTGCCTGGAGCAAAGCAGTTTACTGGGAGAATGTTTTACACACAAAAGTTCTGGGAGAAGTTCTACGCAGAAGTTCAAAGAGCCAGATGTTAAAGATCTGAGAGAGTGCTTTAGACACGCAGAAAGTTCAGGATGTAACAGCAAACATTCAGGAGAAATGTGTGTGTAAAAAGTTCACTCATTGAGAAGTTTTCTTGTGGTTCTTTCTCACCCCCAAAGGGAATGTTGACAGAATAAATGAACTTAAGGTCATGCCTGAGCTTGATCCTCACCTTCCCCTCAGGCTACGCATGCTCAGTCAAACAGGCTCACAAACACCCAGACGTGACTCAGTTCATTCACTGATGCAGGCTTAAGTGAGGAGGCAGCGGCCTTTTTTTTCTGATTTTGATCTGGCCACTGTCATACACGCTTTCATCACCTTGAGGGTAAAGCACTGCAATGCACTCTGCCTGCGGCTGCCTTTGATAGCTGGTCAGAAGCTGCAGCTGATGCAGAATGCGGCAGCTCAGCTCCTTTCGGGGATGAGTCGTTGGGAGCAGATGACACGGGTGCTCTGAAGTCTGCACTAGCTGCCTATAGCTTTCCAGGCACACTTCAAGGTGCTGTTTTTGACCTTTAAAGCCATAAATGGGCAAAGGTCATGATGTCTAGGATTTTATTGGTTATAGCTTTTGTGGCTCATGCATCTGCTGACACTCTTTCTTGGGCTTCCAGAGCTGTCACGGCAAATGTAGCAGCCAGACGTCGCCCCTGGTTGCGATCTTGGAACAGGGATACTACAGCAAAAAACCTATAAATATCTGGGATCAAAACTATTTGGAACCTGCCTAGATAAGGTATTGATGGATGCTAATGATAAGTCTAAAAAAAGAGATGCTGCAACCCTTTGGGGTGAAAAAGAAGCTATTTTGCCCCTTTCTCGGATTCTCTGTGCCCTCTTTGAATGTTAGGAAGGGAAGTAACCACTTCTGTCCCGGGCCCAGCTGGAAGGTTCAGACAAAAATGGCAGGCAAGCACAGCCCATCACAGACAGTCCCACTCCACTTCTCAGTCAAAACTGGATACTCGACTATGGCCTCCGCCTTCCCCTCCCCCATTCGGGGGATGGTGGACGGCGAAAGGCCCCTTGTCATGCCCGATTGGCAGGAGATGGGACAATGCAGGGGTTTTCTTCCCATCCCCTGGCTCCCGCAGACCCCTGGAGCGGGAAAAAAAGTGGCGGCCGCACCCAGCCTCCATCCCTGGCCAAGGTTGCCACAGCAACCCTGCCGGTTCCAATTCGACAAGCACGGTCACGTGGGGCACGCCCGGTAGGCATGCACTAGTTATTAAATAAGGGACGGAGCTCCGGCCCCACTCATGGCCCGAGCCTCAGAAGAAACGGCACCCACCCAACCCTTTCCCTCGCACTGTGGATTATCATCAGCCGCCATCGGGGCCAGGAAGGAATTTTTGCGGGAACCCTAATCTGATCTAATGGAGTTCCCATTTTTCGCCTTCCTCACAGTGTGGGTATTTGGCCAGATTGTTGTCCCTTAGATATCGGGGTGTTGTTGTGCTGTTCGTTCATTGTCGCACTCTGCAGGGGTCCAGTACTATAGGGTAGAATAGAATAGATAGGTCATAAGTAAGAGTCATCTCCTTAAGAGATGGGGAGGCCACTCGCTGGAATGCAGAGTATGGCAAGCGGCGGGGCAACCTCCCTGGGACGGGCGTCGAGCGAGGGCGGTAGGGACAAGTATGGTCCCCCGACGGCAGGCGCCATTATCCTTACTCATGTTGAGAGTTGTGGTCCCCCTCACCTGTGACCGATGTCACTGAGAAGGGGAGACGTTATGGGCAGTTATGGGTGGTAATCGAGGGGTACATCGGAACCACCCATGGGGCTTTGTTGTTGTTCTGAATTTAAGATTCATAGTATTGGACCCATATTGCGTTAGGCGATTACCCCCACCTTAATTATGATTATAATTGGTTAAATTAAAGAGTGCGGCCATTCAAATCCCAATCATGGTGTCTTGTCTTCTTCTGGTGCATCGGCAATCAACCACAGTTCCCTGGCGACAAGAATAAAATAGAGGGCAGGGTACAGAACTTTTATTAAAATTGGGTGTAGTCAACCTCAGAGTCCTGGGTGCTAGAATTTATATCCCAAGGATTACCCCATAGAACTATGTGATCAACCAGGCCAGTTACTTTCTAATGTCTCCTGTTTCTTCACGCCAAGCACTAAGCTATGCTAAAAAAAATCCACAGGCATCACGAAATAGGAGCAATAGATCAGTCCCCAACAGGAGAAAAAGGTCAAGGCCTATACTCCATCCTATTCCTTGTTCCCTCCCAAAAACAGGGGAGTGGAGAGCAGTCCTGGACCTAAAAAGGCTAAATTGATTTGTAAAATCCAGGAAGCTTTGTATGGAGATTCTCAAATCTATATCTCCGCTGCCAAGGTCATTCACGCTGCCCGTCGCTTCGACCATGTGCAGCCTCTCCTCTTCTCTCTTGACTGGCTCCCCCTTCCTGAACGTATCCTGTTTAAACGCTTTGTATGGAGATTCTCAAATCTATATCTCCGCTGCCAAGGTCATTCACTCTGCCCGTCGCTTCGACCATGTGCAGCCTCTCCTCTTCTCTCTTGACTGGCTCCCCCTTCCTGAACGTATCCTGTTTAAACTCCTGGTATTCACGTTCAAAACACTCCACGACCCAGCTCCCCCTTACCTCTCGGACCTAATCTCCCTTCGCACTCCTGCACGCGTTCTCCGCTCTTCCTCTGCACCTCCTTCACTCTCCCTCATTCTCCTGCTCACCTAACCGCCTTCGACCCTTATCTCCCACTGTTCCCTCTCCCTGTCTCCCCCTCCTTGTCTTTTAGATTGTAAGCCACAGGCAGGGATTGCGTCCATTTCTATGTTCTGTACGGCGCCAAGTACATAACCGGTGCTATATAAATGTTTATAATAAAATAAATAATAATAATAATAATAATAATAATAATCTGAGTGACCACCTGTCCTTCCATACCCCACTGCAGCCCCCATGATTGGGAAGGATCGCCTCCCTGTAGGTACCATCTCTTCTCGGTACCATCTGTTAGGGCATCTTTAGACATAACAAAGATGAGGTGTCAAATCCCCTAAGCATGTGTTTGGCCATTGTGTGCACCATAACAATCCCAACACCAATTTGGCCACCTGTTGAACACGTGATGTGAACACCATTGCATCACACGGACAATCTGCGTGTTCTGATTGAACATGTGGACAACATTGTCTCTAATGATATCCCGTCGTGTGTTAGCAGGTGCAACACAGGGAATGAGGCAGCAGCACTTGTGCGCTGAGATTGGGTGATGAGCAAAACACTGATTTGCCCCAAGATGGGCTGTGTGTCTAAGCAGCACCACATGGTGAACACAGGGCCAAACCAGTGTTCATATCAAGGTCAAAACACACATTCAGACACCCGTTGGCATTATGTCAACCTAGGGTGTCTTTAGAAATAACGTCAATGGATGTCTGAATGTGTTTTTTAACCTTGATATGAACACCAGGAGCCCTCAGCCCCCTTAGTAACTGACACTCACTGAGCAAGTCAGCCCAGCCCATCTGGGATCCACTTCCCAGCCCCCATCTGGGATCCACTGGACGTAATTTAAGACTGTCAGGAGCTGGAAGTAAAAGCAGGAAATGGATCACTCCGTTATGACCCGTTGTCTGCACCTCAGAAATGACCAGTGATCGCCACTGTTGGAGACAGGATGCTGGCCTAGATGGGCCTTTGTTCTGGCCCCGTATGGTGTTTCTTATATTCTTAAGTCAGGTGCAAGCTTTGGAGGGGCTGGTTCTTTTGTGTAGAGAACCTCAGTCATAATTCATTTCAACCCAGGAATGAAGGGTAAAGCAAAACCAGAAGGCAGAAGCTCTGATGCAAGGTAAGTTTTATTAGGAAGAACAAGAGAGAACAACTGCACAGTTGTCGGTATTAAATAAGCCAAGACACAATATCTACACAGAACAGAACAGCTTCTCCAGTGAGAAACATCTGCAGCAAAGTTAAAGGGTATTTCTTTATGGAAGGGCTGAAAGCTACAGGCCTGACTCACACTGACTCCGAGGTCCCTTTCCAATAACCTGATGGTGTAAAGGGGCCTTGATTGGAGTAAAATAAAATTATTTTTTTGCCTTGAAGCCTTTTCCTCTGCCCAAGCGATGTAAAGGGCTTTTCAAGTAAATGAGAATCAGACTGAGACCCCAAATAATAGGAATAGAACAAGCTCATAGTGCAGAGCTGGTGAAGGAAATTAAAGTCATAGATGAGAAGGAAGGAAGTGGGCTTGATATGCAGAGATGCTGAGTACACACAGCTCCCATTGACTTGGCCCGGAATTGGGAGTGCTGCTCAGTATTTCTGTATCCCAAGGCCCGCAAGCTCAGCAGTTGGTCTGTATG
>QEPC01003505.1:1601-59437 GCA_003113815.1 Sphenodon punctatus | reverse complement strand
GGAGACATACTGCCTGTATGCCTCCACCTTCTGCCACTCCGCCTGGACTGCCTGCAGCTGCTCCACCAGGCATTTCTCCAGGTCAGTGCAGGAGCACTGGACCACCTCAACATGGCCCTGGGTGGCCCGCTGCAATTTGGCCCGAAGAGCCTTGGCCTCTGCGTCCTCCGGGGGCTCAGGGCTCTCCATGTCGGGGTTGAAGGGGGGGAAGGGGAAAGGCTTATATGTCTCTGTTTGCGGGTTGCCTTTCCCCCCTTCTTCTGGCGCAGAGGTTCCACGTCCGCCACTCCAGAATCCATCATACCCAGACGCCTCACTGTCATTCCATTCCTCCGCTCGATGTGGTTTATTAACCCCGACATGGTCCCCTCCCTCTGCTGGTGGACAACGTTCTTGTAGATCTAAAAAGAACAGAAAAAGATAGGAATATAAGAAGTGCCATACTGTGTCAGACCAATGGTCTGTCAAGCCGTGCCTGCATTCTGTCTCCACAAGTGGGTGGACTGGGTGGCCATCCAATCTGGGACTTCCATTCCTAACAGGTCATATAGGGCAATTCAATCCCTGTTGATCCAGTTCCTGTGCCATACCTTGCATGTGGTGGTTCTGTCACCCTTGTGGTAGAACCTTCAGACATCCGACATCTGGTGCTGGATGTCTGGAGGTGTCATTGGCTGTGCCAGCGACCTATGCCTAGGGATCCTCCACCTCCTTGGCCTGGTCCTGGCAGCAGCGCTGGGGTCAGCATCCGATTCCTCTCTGAAATGGGAACACATTAAGAACACCAAAGTAATACCATGCATTTATGATGATGCCTCTACTCCTCCCTACTTGGGGTGCTGGGGATTGCAACTAGAAAGCAGTAACTCATGTGAAAATCCTGCCCTCCCAGGGGTGCTAGGGGATGTTAGGCATTGCAACTAGAAAGCCCCTGACTGGCACATGAAAATGCAGCCCTCCCTGGGGTGCTGCTTGGGATAGCAATGAAGAGACCCTGACTGGCTAGCACGTGCAAATCCTGCCCTCCTTGGGGTACTTGGGATTGCACGCGCACTCTTCCGCGCAACATCCATCTCCATTCATCACCCACCCATGAAACCATCCGGCAAACTAGTGGAGGAACGGGCTCACACCCACCTCCACCCACCGTGGCAGCACACCCATCCCCAGACCGATTGCTTCCCTTGTAAAAAGGGCCTCAGTTAGACAGCTCGCTATATCCTTAACCCTGTGTTGGCAACACCAGTTGGGCATACTTCTTCCATCCCATAAGGGACATTTTCTCCCTTAGGAGAATTGTAAATCTAGAATGGGACATTTGTGAAATCTAGAATGGGACATTCCGCAAAACAGTCATAACACCCAACTCCACCCATTACCCACTTACAGAGCAATTGGCCAAAAAAGCGATTGCTCCATGAGTGGGGATGCATAGGGATGTGGGGGCATCAGCGTGCACCTGTGTACACTACTCCTCTCGCTGGCCATGCAGCCATGAGCACACCCATCCCCCTGCACCCACAGCCCATTTAAAAGGGGCCTTAGCACCTGTAGGTAATACCCTACTTTCTGGACACCATGTTGGCTAGCCAGCGGGCTACCAGATCACCAATCGGGATCTAGAATGGGACATTTTCCCCCTTAGGAGAACTGTACATCTAGAAGTAAAACCAGAAGGCAGATGCTCTGATGTAGCATAAGTTTTAATGCAAAGGAGAATGGGAGGGAGCAATAAGGCAGAATTTAGGCAGCAAACAAGTCAGTGTCATCTTTAAATGTTTTGGGGAAGAAAGTAAAGAACCTGAAGCCAAAGGTACATAATATTTTTGGAACAGATTTAACATGTAGTACAGTGTTTATTGAAAGAACCATGAAGCCCAGAAGGTCTAGTCTGTTTTCTGAAAGGCATTGGTCACCGTCTGCTGGCTTCACTGGGTATTACAGCAGCTCAGTTTTTCTGAAAGTTATGCCTGGTAGCTCAGATGCAGATCTTCATTTCTTGGTTCCCTGGAGATTCTTTCTGGGCTTAACATGTCCCACCACAGTTGCTGTAAACATACCTTCTGCGACAAAAGGGGTATGACAATCTTGAACCAGATATCATCCCACAAGGCTCGTAGCAGCCAACACCCTGGCCGTACCCANGCAGAGATCAGAAAGGTTAAAGTGACACTCACACTAACTCACTATCTCTACTCCCAATGCCCCTAGTGGTCATTAGGGTTTGTTGGTGCAAAAGGTCCATGTCATCTGGAGCTGTTTCTCTAACATCAAAGACTTTCTTTTTCCCCCTGGATGTGATCATGGGCTGTGCTGGAAAGATGATTCTGGGGCTGAGATTTGTTTTTCTATTATTGCTCCAAAGAATTTATTCCATCGCATCCTTCTTTTAACTGTTTGAGCCGCATAGTCTGGAAGGCTTCTGACTGGCTTTTGCTGATAAGTTAGCTTCCTTTTACTCCTAGCAGCCTGCAGCAGTTGCTCTTTGATTTGATAAAGCGTGAGCTTTGCTACGATGGGGCGAGGGGGGTCAGCATTCCTCTGTCTAGGGCGCCCTACCCTATGAGCTCTATCAATACTTGGGTTATGCAGTTGTTCTTTATCAGGGAAATTTTCCTTGATAAGAGCCCATATTATCTCGTTTCCATTTTCAGCCCCCTCCCTTTACACCATGAAATCTCAGATTGACCCTTCTGGAGCGGTTCTCTAACTCCTCGCATTTTTGCATTAAGAAACCTGTTTCCTTTTTTAGTTTATTTATGACTCCATCAGACTCGAGGGCATGATCCTCCAAGGAGGATATCCTTCCCTCAGCCACCTCTGTTCTCCTTGTCAGGACCTCAAGCTTTTTGTTTCCTTCTTCTATAGCCCCTTTAATTCTCCTCATCTCTCCTAGATGCTCTTTTCTCATTTGGAGAATCAGGTGCTTCACCGGGGTCCTATTTACTTCTGCCTCTGTATCAGAGCCCACTGAATCCTCCTCTCCCCCTCTGGGGATTTTGGCACTCTTTTCCTACCAGCAGTGACTGTACCCCGCTCTGCAGGCCTCTGGGGTTTGTTTCTTCCTCCGGTAGCTTCCTCAGCCTCTCCGGGACCTTCTTCCTCATCCCTCCTACAAGATCTTCCCAGGGCTCCAGCCAGAGGGGCCTCCTGCCTCACTGACCTTCTTTCCCCGGCTTGATCACCGGAGTTGGATGCAGCTGAGTCTTCTCCCGCCTCGGGGCAATTTGGCTGTCTGTTAAATTCTCTGGCCGCTTTCTCCTGCTCCTCAGGCTCCGCGGACTCTCTCCTTTGGCAAAATATCTCCAGGGCATTAGCCTGAGAGATTTTTTGCTTGTTCTTATGTTTACCTGGCATCTCTCTTTTTTCCAGGATTTTTTTTCTTTCTTTATACTTTAAATTTTGGCTTGTTTATAGCTGGGGGATGCGGAGCTCGGGCTTCTCCTTCTTAAACAGCCCAGCGCATGCACACTCCTCATGGGTAGATGCATTTTTGAGGGTAATCATTTCAACCCTATGTTGTATTGGGGTGAATGACGTCCAGAGTGAATTTTAAATACGGAAAAAAACAGTAAAGCAAAACCAGGAGGCAGGATCTATGATGCAACAAGGTGAGATTTAATATGAAAGAGAATAAGAGAGAACATTTGCACAAATATCAGTTTGAAGGAGTGTAAAGAACTGTGCAGCAGGTTGCAAGAGAGGAAGAAATGAATACCAAAGGGAATTACTCAACTAAAGCGCGTGAGATATGGATAGGGGTAACCGGAGAATCTAGGTCCTGGAATGATAACAGTAACGGGCGGCGGTTGTATGATGACTTCGCTGGGTGGGATCTGGCTGACATCTGATGTGTTGACATTGTTCACTAGTGGGTACCTTGCGGTGCTGGAGTTGACGAGAGACATCTTAGTGTGATGGAAGTAAATCTGAAACAACACATTAGGGAGCAGAATCAGTATAATGCAGATGAAGCAGTGGATATTGGATGCAAGATCTGGGTTTCTAGCATGCTGGAGGAACGTTTATGTAGCTAGGTGGATAGACAAAAATTACAGAACTTCAGTGCAAATCTAAATTGTGGTTTTACAGCTAGTTACATGATCCCAGGACCTGTGTTCACTGATTTTTCCCATTACAGAAAACACATCAAACATGGGTCCTTAGCTAAATCACCGTCCTCCTCTTCCCCCCAGAATCTTCTTCTTGCTCTGTTCACCATATGCCTCCCTCCATAATACAGGTAAAATGGGTAGCGCATTTCCAACCCAGTGGCAATACCTGCAACTTTAAGTCATCTATAGGATATCCAATTGATAAGCGAGTACGACGTTGGGCACCTAGTTACCAAAAAATATCGGGTATTAATGTTACTGATTTACCATTTACAGATGAGTACCAATCAGTAAAATGGTGAATCAGTACAAGACTTGGGACAGGTAGTCAAATGGTTGGAATGGCAAGTCAAAATACAGTATCAGAAGTTGGAAAATTGGGGCAAAATAGTGTCAGGTAACCTGTCAAGCACTAATCAGATACTGAGTAGTTTCTGATGTTATCGATTTTGGTGGATATACCCAGTTTTGTTGATTCATTGTCTTTATTTATTTATTTATTTATTTATACAAACGTTTGGTACTGCTCTAAGCAGCCCAGCGCGGCTTCCAACATTAAAACTCATTAAAATCAATTAAAACCAAACAATACAAATAAAAATAGAAGGCACAGAACCAAAGCCACACCCTCCCATCACCCCATCCCACCTACACCCCATCTCCCTCGCCAAAAGCCAGGCAAAACAACCACGTTTTAAACACAAGGCAGAAACGACGGAAACGTAAGACAGCCCCACCCATCCCTGATTGTACTCCTGATAGTTTTTAAGGCTGCCCACCTTCTACAGAAAGCTATAAGGAGTCAATCTCATCTCTGAGCCCTTGCTCCTGATCTTGCCTCTTGTTAACATTCCCTGGCATGACTCCTGACCTTATATCATCTTGTGGATACCCGATACCTACAGCTGAAAATAGGTACCNGCCATGAGCACACCCATCCCCCTGCACCCACAGCCCATTTAAAAGGGGCCTTAGCACCTGTAGGTAATACCCTACTTTCTGGACACCATGTTGGCTAGCCAGCGGGCTACCAGATCACCAATCGGGATCTAGAATGGGACATTTTCCCCCTTAGGAGAACTGTACATCTAGAAGTAAAACCAGAAGGCAGATGCTCTGATGTAGCATAAGTTTTAATGCAAAGGAGAATGGGAGGGAGCAATAAGGCAGAATTTAGGCAGCAAACAAGTCAGTGTCATCTTTAAATGTTTCGGGGGAGAAAATAAAGGACCTGAAACCAAAGGAACATAAAAAAATTTGAACAGATTTAACATGTAGTACAGTCTTTATTGAAAGAACCATGAAGTCCAGAAGGTCTAGTCTGTTTTTTGAAAGGCATTGGCCACCGTCTGCTGGCTTCACTGGGTATTACAGCAGCTCAATTTTTCTGAAAGTTATGCCTGGTAGCTCAGATGCAGATCTTCATTTCTTGGTTCCCTGGAGATTCTTTCTGGGCTTAACATGGCCCACCACAGTTGCTGTAAACATACCTTCTGCGACAAAAGGGGTATGACAATCTTGAACCAGACATCATCCCATAAGGCTTGTAGCAGCCAACACCCTGGCCGTACCCATAACCGTAATTACATGGCTGGTAGCAGCTGCTAATGCCACAACCGTAACCATATGAACTTGGCTGGTAGCAGGTAACACCAGAACCATAACCAAAGCTACCATAGCCACCAGATTGGCCGTATCCATAACATGGTCTGTAGCAGCTACTACTACTGCTAGAACCGTATCGGTAACCGGAACCACATGGGTCGCAGTAGCTCTTCTGTCTGAAGTAAGTCATCTTTATGTGATGGAGGTGAATCTGAAACAATAAACGAGTAAAGTCAACATAATGCACAAAGACCAAAGGAATAAGAGACTGAGGGTATCTTTAAACATAACAAAGTTTGGGTGTCAAAACCCCTAAGCACGTGTTTGGCCGTTGTGTGTAAGCAAAGCACCATAACAATCCCAACATCAATTTAGCCACCCGTTGAACATACAATGTGAACACCATTTCATCAGAAGGACAATTTGCATCTTCTAGCTGAACACGTGTCCAACGTTGTGTCTAATGATATCGCATGGCATGTTAGCAGCTACAACACGGGAACAAGGTGGCAGCGCTTGCATGCTGAGATCGGACAACCAGCAAAACACCAATTTGCCCCAAGATGGGCCGTGTGTCTAAGCAGCGCCACGTCAAAATGCACATTCAGACACCCTTTGACGTTATGTCTAAAGATCCTCTAGATATAAATGGAGTGGGGGAAGGAAAAAATAGAGGTTAACTGATAAAGAAATAGGGTTCAAGATGATGCTGAATTGGGTCCAAGACTTAAGGCTATATCTGTGCCCACATTTCCTCCACATTTTTCTATTGCTTTGGTTTCCCAGCCAACCCTTGGGAATCCTTGTTCTCTCAGAGACACCAAACAACCAAATCCCTTACTTCCATAAAAAATAAAATAAAATAATTAAAATATTTTTTAAAAAAACCTCTACCTCCTGGAAGCCTCCTTACACATTCTTGCCTAGACTAGGGCTGAATTGGATTTTTTGTCCAGTTTCCATTTCCGATAGAACCAGGTGTTTCGGCCATTCTGGTTGAAAATCTGAACAAAGGATTGTTCATTTGGATTTCTGATCAGAACGAAAAATGAGGTTGGTTGTCTGAGCATGCACAAAGTGCCCACCACTATGCAGCAACGTGGCAGCTGCAGTATGGCATCTGCCATTTTCTTATATGGTGCCAGTCATTTTGCACACCATCGCCATTCGGGGAAAGGGTGTGGATGTGCAGAATGACCTCGGCGGCCATTTTTAACGTGCGTAGGTTTTTTTGTTTTTAAATTATGTTATTTTTATTTCTGTAAGATGGATGAAAGCACTTGCTTATTTATCCCTTTTCAAAATGTTAGTCACAAAAAGGAAAGGCGCGCCGTTCATTGTCATAACTAATAGAAAACGTTACAGATGCATACCCTCGAGGGCAGGGGCGGGAAACCCTTTCTGCTCCAGGGGCCCCAACGAAATTTAGTACGAGTGCCGAGGGTCAAATAGGAGCGGTCGGTTGCAATCTTAACTCCAATCGATGTGAATGAACTTCACAACTCTGGCGTAAAATGAATTCGGATTTCTGCCTTAAAACTAAAGTCACTGGCTACAATCCCATTGCCCCGTGGATCACACGTGTGCCTGCACGCACACACACATGTGCAGTTTTCGCAGGGCACAACGTGCCTGCAATGTGACTCAATCCAATTTGCACATGACTGCACACGTGAACTGCAGGGCACGGGTTCGAGCCCACTGAAGGGATTTAATTTATTTACTTACATTTATGTTCCACTCTCTCTCAGGCTCAGGAAGGTTAGAGCAAACAAATACTAATACAGAGATGCTGAGAATACCATTCTAAACAATGCTGAGAATACCTCTCTAAACAAATTAAAACCCAACAATACAAATAAAAATAGAAGGCACAGAACCAAAGCCACACCCTCCCATCACCCCATCCCACCTACACCCCATCTCCCTCGCCAAAAGCCAGGCAAAACAACCACGTTTTAAACACAAGGCAGAAACGACGGAAACGTAAGACAGCCCCACCCATCCCTGATTGTACTCCTGATAGTTTTTAAGGCTGCCCACCTTCTACAGAAAGCTATAAGGAGTCAATCTCATCTCTGAGCCCTTGCTCCTGATCTTGCCTCTTGTTAACATTCCCTGGCATGACTCCTGACCTTATATCATCTTGTGGATACCCGATACCTACAGCTGAAAATAGGTACCTAATTTAGTATCCATAGGTAATACCCACATTTTGGTTACTGTGTTAGGTACCCAATGGACTACCCAATCAGTACCCAACTACCCTATCCTTTCTGTTACCAATTTACCAATTTTCCAGTTACCAATTGGTAAATCAGGATGAAAAACCAAGAAATTGGACCATAAATCAGCATTCCAGGTACCTGAATCGGGTCTTATGTGAGTTCCGATTAGTACCTGAACTTTTTGGATCAATTATTGGAAATTGGTTGGGGATACATGTTTTTGCTCATCATTTCACATCTACCCATACAGCCAGCCCCTTAAAACGAGACAGGTGTAAAGTCAGCAAAGTAATAGTTTCTTGTTTAGCTTCTTCTTCTTCTTTTTTTTTCCTGAGGATTTCTGAGCGATCCAGATGACAGGAGTGTCCAATTCTAAATTAGAATTGAATGGAATTGAATCAGCAAATCATTTAGGATAAGAAACCCTGGTCTGTTTTCCAAAGACTTTGCTCCACAATACCTGGCACAGACTAATTCTACTTAATGACATTTTAGTGGCAAGAATCCCCTTTCAAACTCTCATCTTCTGTCTTGGGGTGGATTCCAAGCCCGGGTGCCGATCTCTTGTAAAAACGTGCAAGTTAGTGGCTCGCCAACGTTGCCCTTTTAGGACATTGTCACCTGCACACAGGTACCGAATATCCCCAAAGGAAAGTTGGTGACCATTAACCATTATCATTCCCATTAACCATTATCATTCCCATTAACCATTCCCATTAACCGTTTTTTTTTTTCTTTTCTTTTCTTTTGTGACAAAAAGAGCCCTGGGGCAAGAATCTACCCCACTGCATTTCCCCATGGGGTAGAGTTATACTCTGGCCTAGGGTAGAAATCTACCCCATCACATTTCATGTTCGTTTTGCACATTCAAGAAATGTAAGTGCCAAAGGACTGGGGTAGAAATCTATCCCAAGACCCATTTAATGTGTTTTTTTCAACACAGACGATGAGGGTTGACTTTTTTTTGGTTAGATTCTACCTCTCTTGATGCAGCATCCAGTCCTAAGTTTATTCTTCCAAAGAAAACATTAGTAAAGTCAGAATTTCAGTAGTCAAATCGGACTTACCCTGTTCTCTGATGAGTGGAGTTGGGAGAAGCGGTTGGGAGCTGGGAGACGCGGTGGAAGAGGCCTCAATGGCGAGTGCTTTTATACAGTTTCTTTGACACCCCCTTTGTTAGCACACGTCCTTTTGTGCCTAAGGATGAGCAACCAACAGATTTCTTGTATGAATCATTCATGTTCAGACAGCTTTAATTGTGTACTGACTTGTTTGTGATATTATTAATTATTATTATTATTATAAGCACTTGTATAGCGCCAGCTGTGTACCTGGCACTTTACAGAACAATGAGCTGGAAGCGATCCATAGATCATCAACGTGCTATTTCACCTTGCCCTGTTATTTTCATCGTATCATTCTGCTGACTTGATTACAATTACAAGTGGTGACTTTGCTTTTTTAAATTGAATTCTTTACTTTGACATCACTTTATGGAGACAGCTGGCGTTGCAGTATCACAGTGTGCTGCGGGCACTTTTTCAACTCTTCAAATCCAAGTCACTATCATTTGAGGAATTATCGAGCACCCCTTTGAATTTTCTGAAACCACCTCTTTGTCTCTCTTCCTATCAGCCCCTAGGAATCTTAGGGGACAATCCAACCAGCCTGGTACGCCACCCGTAGACACAATACTCACACCGAAACGCACGTGCTCAGAATGCACGCTTGCTGTTCACACAGCACAGTCATGTGGGGACCGGTGCACAGTGCGCTCAGGTGACCCTGCAATCCCAAACACCCTGCAACCCATGGGATGGACCAAGCCCGGCTCCTTCTCCAACCCCCTGGCCATGGCGTATTGGGGCTCTACCTTCTTTTTCTCCACCTCTACTACCTGGAACTGTTCCACCAGGCAGTTCTCCATGGTGGCTGCTGTCATCTGCAGGCCGGCCATGAAGTCCCGGGTGTACTTCTCCAACTTGACCTGAAAGGCCTTGGTCTCAGCAGACTCTTGCGGCCCGGGGGTCTCCACATCGGGGATGGGCGAATGCAGTTCGGTAGTTCGGTGTTCAGCCCGAACTCGGCCTGTTCGGACTACCGAACGCGAACACGAACATGAACACGAACACGAACACGAACATACCAAACAGAACCGAATGGCAAAATGGCTAACATACCAAACAGATCTGAACACCGAACGGCGAAATGGCTGAACAGTTCAGTCAGTTCAGATCGCGTTCGGTTGTGTTCAGGTGGCTAAAACATGGTCTACTGTCACCCTGTCACTCAGGCCACTGGAAGGCCAAATGTAGCAGGGAGGGGGAAGTCATCTGACTCAGCTAGGAGCAGACTTCCAGGCACCAGGGGTGGATGGTGGAGAGTGGCTTGGAGTAGCAGCCAGTCTGCTGAATCACCATCTCTTTTGCCTCAGACCACTGGCTTGGCAGTCTGCGATTGGCCACGGGCTAGGCTGCACGGAGCCAATGGGGCTTGCGCTGAGGCGGTTACCTGTTACTCTGCTACCACCTATCGCCTGATCAAATGAAGTGTTCCCCATAGGCTTTAGGCTGTCATTCCACTATCCCTGATTCAGTCATGCCCGCCCATCGCAGGGACCATCAACGAGATTCTGGGACCATCATTCCAGTCACTGGGGGCTGCATTCCATTCCATTGCATCCAGAAGCCCGGTGCCCGTCCACCAGCCTGCCCCCCACCCCAACAGCCTACTTGTCTGTCTGCACCCACCCGCAGATGCCCGCTGAAGCTGGCTGTTGACGCTAAAAGACCCTCCAACCACCAGCTCCTGCCGCCTGCTGCCCACTGCTGAGGAGCCTGTCTCTCTTTCTCTCTATCACACCTACCCACACAAACACAAGCCCTGCAGCTCCTGGGGGGCTTTCTGCTAGCTGAGACCCTGCTGCTGGCCCAGCACCTCTTTGGATTAATAACTACGCTACACGAGTTGGCAGGTGCTGCTGGAAGGGATCGACAAGCTGTATGAGATTCTGCCACCCGCTAGCCCAAACTTCAGCACATAGGGATAAAATATTGGAAAGGAGAAATGAAGCTCGCAACAATAAATATAAAAACTTTAATTAAAACTATTTACAATACAAAACAACAACAACAACAGCAACATTTAATAAAACAAAAACAAACATGTAAAGGAAACCTATTAATTACACTAAGAGTCTCTGCTGCCACTGGGCCTGTCCCCCGGGAATTGGGGGAAAGGCAGCAGAGGTTGGGGTCCTTCACAGGCCTGAGGGCTGGCCACCTCGGACGCATCCAGTATGCCGTTTTGCATGGCATAATCCAACCCCTCTTTCANAGTTGGGTGGATAGACAAAAATTACAGAGCTTCAATGCAAATCTAAATTGTGGTTTTACAACTAGTTACATGATCCCAGGACCTGTGTTCACTGTTTTTTCCCATTTCAGAAAACACAACGAACATGGGTCCTTAGCTAAATCACTGTCCTCCTTTTCCCCCAAGAATCATCTTCTTGCTCTGTTCACCATATGCCTCCCTCCATAATACAGGTGAAATGGTTAGAGTGTTTCTGACCCAGTGGCCATACCTGCAACTTTAAGTCATCTATAGGGTGTCCAATTGTTAAGTCAGTATGACGTTGGGCACCCAGTTACCTCAAAATACCGGGTATTAATGTTACTGATTTACCATTTACGGATGAGTTCAATTCAGTAAAATGGTGAATCAGTACAAGACTAGAGACAGGTAGTCAAATGGTTGGAATGGCAAGTCAAAAAAACAGTACCAGAAGTTGGAAAATTGGGACAAAACAGTGTCAGGTAACCTGTCAAGCACTACAGTTTAGTAGTAATCAGCACCTTGGAGATTGTTTCTGGATTAAAGTATTGTACTTTTTTGAGATATACATTGTGATAGGAAAGGCCGATCCCTAGATCTTACTAGCTAGCTGCCACCAGCATGGTGGCCAGTCATGTTGAAGGTCAGAGAGAGAAGAAAGGAATGACGAAAGGTCAGGAAGAAGGAGGAAGTCCAGTGGGAGCTATCTGGGCACATCCCACTTGGGAGGGGGCTTAGAAGCAGAGATCAGAAAGGTTAAAGTGACACTCACACTAACTCACTATCTCTACTCCCAATGCCCCTAGTGGTCATTAGGGTTTGTTGGTGCAAAAGGTCCATGTCATCTGGAGCTGTTTCTCTAACATCAAAGACTTTCTTTTTCCCCCTGGATGTGATCATGGGCTGTGCTGGAAAGATGATTCTGGGGCTGAGATTTGTTTTTCTATTATTGCTCCAAAGAATTTATTCCATCGCATCCTTCTTTTAACTGTTTGAGCCGCATAGTCTGGAAGGCTTCTGACTGGCTTTTGCTGATAAGTTAGCTTCCTTTTACTCCTAGCAGCCTGCAGCAGTTGCTCTTTGATTTGATAAAGCGTGAGCTTTGCTACGATGGGGCGAGGGGGGTCAGCATTCCTCTGTCTAGGGCGCCCTACCCTATGAGCTCTATCAATACTTGGGTTATGCAGTTGTTCTTTATCAGGGAAATTTTCCTTGATAAGAGCCCATATTATCTCGTTTCCATTTTCAGCCCCCTCCCTTTACACCATGAAATCTCAGATTGACCCTTCTGGAGCGGTTCTCTAACTCCTCGCATTTTTGCATTAAGAAACCTGTTTCCTTTTTTAGTTTATTTATGACTCCATCAGACTCGAGGGCATGATCCTCCAAGGAGGATATCCTTCCCTCAGCCACCTCTGTTCTCCTTGTCAGGACCTCAAGCTTTTTGTTTCCTTCTTCTATAGCCCCTTTAATTCTCCTCATCTCTCCTAGATGCTCTTTTCTCATTTGGAGAATCAGGTGCTTCACCGGGGTCCTATTTACTTCTGCCTCTGTATCAGAGCCCACTGAATCCTCCTCTCCCCCTCTGGGGATTTTGGCACTCTTTTCCTACCAGCAGTGACTGTACCCCGCTCTGCAGGCCTCTGGGGTTTGTTTCTTCCTCCGGTAGCTTCCTCAGCCTCTCCGGGACCTTCTTCCTCATCCCTCCTACAAGATCTTCCCAGGGCTCCAGCCAGAGGGGCCTCCTGCCTCACTGACCTTCTTTCCCCGGCTTGATCACCGGAGTTGGATGCAGCTGAGTCTTCTCCCGCCTCGGGGCAATTTGGCTGTCTGTTAAATTCTCTGGCCGCTTTCTCCTGCTCCTCAGGCTCCGCGGACTCTCTCCTTTGGCAAAATATCTCCAGGGCATTAGCCTGAGAGATTTTTTGCTTGTTCTTATGTTTACCTGGCATCTCTCTTTTTTCCAGGATTTTTTTTCTTTCTTTATACTTTAAATTTTGGCTTGTTTATAGCTGGGGGATGCGGAGCTCGGGCTTCTCCTTCTTAACCAGCCCAGCGCATGCACACTCCTCATGGGTAGATGCATTTTGGAGGGTAATCATTTCAACCCTATGTTGTATTGGGGTGAATGACGTCCAGAGTGAATTTTAAATACGGAAAAAAACAGTAAAGCAAAACCAGGAGGCAGGATCTATGATGCAACAAGGTGAGATTTAATATGAAAGAGAATAAGAGAGAACATTTGCACAAATATCAGTTTGAAGGAGTGTAAAGAACTGTGCAGCAGGTTGCAAGAGAGGAAGAAATGAATACCAAAGGGAATTACTCAACTAAAGCGCGTGAGATATGGATAGGGGTAACCGGAGAATCTAGGTCCTGGAATGATAACAGTAACGGGCGGCGGTTGTATGATGACTTCGCTGGGTGGGATCTGGCTGACATCTGATGTGTTGACATTGTTCACTAGTGGGTACCTTGCGGTGCTGGAGTTGACGAGAGACATCTTAGTGTGATGGAAGTAAATCTGAAACAACACATTAGGGAGCAGAATCAGTATAATGCAGATGAAGCAGTGGATATTGGATGCAAGATCTGGGTTTCTAGCATGCTGGAGGAACGTTTATGTAGCTAGGTGGATAGACAAAAATTACAGAACTTCAGTGCAAATCTAAATTGTGGTTTTACAGCTAGTTACATGATCCCAGGACCTGTGTTCACTGATTTTTCCCATTACAGAAAACACAACAAACATGGGTCCTTAGCTAAATCACCGTCCTCCTCTTCCCCCCAGAATCTTCTTCTTGCTCTGTTCACCATATGCCTCCCTCCATAATACAGGTAAAATGGGTAGCGCATTTCCAACCCAGTGGCAATACCTGCAACTTTAAGTCATCTATAGGATATCCAATTGATAAGCGAGTACGACGTTGGGCACCTAGTTACCCAAAAATATCGGGTATTAATGTTACTGATTTACCATTTACAGATGAGTACCAATCAGTAAAATGGTGAATCAGTACAAGACTTGGGACAGGTAGTCAAATGGTTGGAATGGCAAGTCAAAATACAGTATCAGAAGTTGGAAAATTGGGGCAAAATAGTGTCAGGTAACCTGTCAAGCACTAATCAGATACTGAGTAGTTTCTGATGTTATCGATTTTGGTGGATATACCCAGTTTTGTTGATTCATTGTCTTTATTTATTTATTTATTTATTTATACAAACGTTTGGTACTGCTCTAAGCAGCCCAGCGCGGCTTCCAACATTAAAACTCATTAAAATCAATTAAAACCAAACAATACAAATAAAAATAGAAGGCACAGAACCAAAGCCACACCCTCCCATCACCCCATCCCACCTACACCCCATCTCCCTCGCCAAAAGCCAGGCAAAACAACCACGTTTTAAACACAAGGCAGAAACGACGGAAACGTAAGACAGCCCCACCCATCCCTGATTGTACTCCTGATAGTTTTTAAGGCTGCCCACCTTCTACAGAAAGCTATAAGGAGTCAATCTCATCTCTGAGCCCTTGCTCCTGATCTTGCCTCTTGTTAACATTCCCTGGCATGACTCCTGACCTTATATCATCTTGTGGATACCCGATACCTACAGCTGAAAATAGGTACCTAATTTAGTATCCATAGGTAATACCCACATTTTGGTTACTGTGTTAGGTACCCAATGGACTACCCAATCAGTACCCAACTACCCTATCCTTTCTGTTACCAATTTACCAATTTTCCAGTTACCAATTGGTAAATCAGGACGAAAAACCAAGAAATTGGACCATAAATCAGCATTCCAGGTACCTGAATCGGGTCTTATGTGAGTTCCGATTAGTACCTGAACTTTTTGGATCAATTATTGGAAATTGGTTGGGGATACATGTTTTTGCTCATCATTTCACATCTACCCATACAGCCAGCCCCTTAAAACGAGACAGGTGTAAAGTCAGCAAAGTAATAGTTTCTTGTTTAGCTTCTTCTTCTTCTTTTTTTTTCCTGAGGATTTCTGAGCGATCCAGATGACAGGAGTGTCCAATTCTAAATTAGAATTGAATGGAATTGAATCAGCAAATCATTTAGGATAAGAAACCCTGGTCTGTTTTCCAAAGACTTTGCTCCACAATACCTGGCACAGACTAATTCTACTTAATGACATTTTAGTGGCAAGAATCCCCTTTCAAACTCTCATCTTCTGTCTTGGGGTGGATTCCAAGCCCGGGTGCCGATCTCTTGTAAAAACGTGCAAGTTAGTGGCTCGCCAACGTTGCCCTTTTAGGACATTGTCACCTGCACACAGGTACCGAATATCCCCAAAGGAAAGTTGGTGACCATTAACCATTATCATTCCCATTAACCATTATCATTCCCATTAACCATTCCCATTAACCGTTTTTTTTTTTCTTTTCTTTTCTTTTGTGACAAAAAGAGCCCTGGGGCAAGAATCTACCCCACTGCATTTCCCCATGGGGTAGAGTTATACTCTGGCCTAGGGTAGAAATCTACCCCATCACATTTCATGTTCGTTTTGCACATTCAAGAAATGTAAGTGCCAAAGGACTGGGGTAGAAATCTATCCCAAGACCCATTTAATGTGTTTTTTTCAACACAGACGATGAGGGTTGACTTTTTTTTGGTTAGATTCTACCTCTCTTGATGCAGCATCCAGTCCTAAGTTTATTCTTCCAAAGAAAACATTAGTAAAGTCAGAAGTTCAGTAGTCAAATCGGACTTACCCTGTTCTCTGATGAGTGGAGTTGGGAGAAGCGGTTGGGAGCTGGGAGACGCGGTGGAAGAGGCCTCAATGGTGAGTGCTTTTATACAGTTTCTTTGACACCCCCTTTGTTAGCACACGTCCTTTTGTGCCTAAGGATGAGCAACCAACAGATTTCTTGTATGAATCATTCATGCTCAGACAGCTTTAATTGTGTACTGACCTGTTCGTGATATTATATTAATTATTATTATTATTATTAATTATTATTATTATTATTATAAGCACTTGTATAGCGCCAGCTGTGTACCTGGCGCTTTACAAAACAATGAGCTGGAAGCGATCCATAGATCATCAAAGTGCTCTTTCACCTTTCCCTGTTATTTTCATTGTATCATTCTGCTGACTTGATTACAATTACAAGTGGTGACTTTGCTTTTTTAAATTGAATTCTTTACTTTGACGTCACTCTATGGAGACGGCTGGCTTTGCAGTATCACAGTGTGCTGCGGGCACTTTTTCACCTCTTCAAATCCAAGTCACTATCATTTGAGGAATTACCGAGCACCCCTTGGAATTTTCTGAAACCACCTCTTTGACTCGCTTCCTATCAGCCCCTAGGAATCTTAGGGGACAATCCAACCAGCCTGGTACGCCACCCGCAGACACAATACTCACACTGAAACGCACGTGCTCAGAATGCACCCTTGCTGTTCACACAGCACAGTCATGTGGGGACCGGTGCACAGTGCGCTCATGTGACCCTGCAATCCCAAACACCCTGCAACCCATGGGATGGACCAAGCCCGGCTCCTTCTCCATCCCCCTGGCCATGGTGTATTGAGGCTCTACCTTCTTTTTCTCCACCTTCACCGCCTGGAATTGTTCCACCAGGCAGTTCTCCATGGAGGCTGCTGTCATCTGCAGGCCAGCCACAAAGTCCCAGGTGGGCCTCTCCAACTTGGCCTGAAAGGCCTTGGTCTCAGCTGACTCTTGGGGCCCGGGGGTCTCCCCATCGCAGCTGGAGGTGGGGGAGGGCTTACATGCCATCTTTTTTGGGTTGTCTTCCCCCCCTTCTTCTGGCACTGAGGCTTAGGCTCCGTGGCCACACCAGAGTCCTCCTACCGCCTCACTCTCCTGCCATGCATTCGATCAAAGTGGGCAATGTGGGCAATTCCGTCACCCTTGCCATAAAAGCTCCAGAAATCTGACCTTGTCTGTCGAATATCTGGGGGTGTCACTGGTGACCTCTGTCCAGGGGTCCTCCTTGGCCTGGCACCAGTGCTGGAGCTAGCATCCGATTCCTCTCTGAAATGGGAACACATTAAGAACACCAAAGTATTATATGTATTTATGATGATGCCTCTAGTCCTCCCTCCTTGGGGTGCTAGGGATTTCAACTAGAAAGGCCATGGCTGGCATGTGTGAATCTTGCCCTCCTTGGCGTGGTAGTAGCGATGGCAATTGGAAATGTGACCCTGGCTGTCACGTGCAAACCCTGCCCTCCTTGGGGTGCTAGGGGATGCCAGGGATTGCAACTAGAAAGGCCATGGCTGGTACGTGCAAATCCTGCCCTCCTTGGGGTACTAGGGATGGCAACGGAAGATGTGACCCTGGCTGGAAAGACCCTGCCCTTATTTGGGGGTGCGTAGGGAATTGGATGGCAACTGGAGAGTGGATACCCTTGCTAGCCTGGCACATGTTTGGTTGGGGGTGCTGCTCATGCCAGAGCCCTCCCAACTACAGTACCCTCTCTCTCTGTGCAAGACATCCGCTGCTACCCGCTGATGCCCACTGTATGTGCCTGACTGATGCCCAACACCCATGCACCCACCCACATGCCAGTTAGCTCGCTCTATCGGATAGAGCCTTTCTTGTTCTCAAAGTAAAAAAAAAGTTTACGAACCTGGCACCACCTCTTGAGCCCACCTTTTGCGAGGAGCCAGCCGCCGTCACCACCACCGGAGGTCTAGGGGCAGTGACCTCCTCCTCCTCCTCCTCGAGCACCAAGTTGGCCCCCAGTCAGGGAATCATCACAGCAGCCTTCTTCATTTTAAAAAAAAAATCACGCAGCCAACCAAAACACAGTCAGTCACCCACCACACACCAACACTCACCAACCAGCCAAACAACACAACCAAACCAAAGATAAACAGCCAAAACACGTGAAATGAACAGCCAACCTGCCAAACACACACTCTCGCCACACAGCTCCTCACATACTCGAATTTCAAGTTTCCGACATGATCACATGCTCTCGCAATACATTTTCCAAATGCCCGAACTGAACCGAACATGCCCGAACCGAACAGACAAACCCAAACTCGGCGAACAACCCGACTGCCTGAACCGAATGCCCAAAACGAATGCCCAAACCCAAACTGCGATCTGTTCACCCATCCCTAGGAATCACTTGACACAACTTCCATGCCTATAGATATTGCTTTTTCTGTCCTTCTTGGACACTTTCCCATCCCCCAAACCAGCACAGACTGCTCCGGGGGACAGAAATATCAGAGACAAACTTGGAATCAATCAGTGGGATTGGGAATTGATCACTGGGAATCAATCAATGGGAATCACTTGTCAGGACTTCCATACTTTTCAGTGGTGCTTTTACCATCCTTATCAGACACCTTCCCTTCCCCCAGACTTGCACAGAGTGCTCCAGGGAGGACAGAAATAAAACTATCAGAGACAGACTGGCACTCAGCAGGTGGGCAGCGGGCAAAGCAGAAACAGGCAGGCAGCGGACGCCAGGCACTCAAGGCGCTAGCATTAGAGGAGACGGTGTTGCCCCAAGTCTGACATGGCTTCAAGTGTAGACAAAGTAGGGTTTGCTGCGTTGGACGCAATTATAGGCAAAAGAGACAAAGTTGTACAGGGATCTCTTTTATTGGACTAACTCCAGTTGGTGGAGGCATGTATCCTCCCTCTAATAACAATAGACACCTGCCCGATATCCCACCCCACCCTTTATTCCTATGTTTTGATCTGTTTCTTCAGACATCACAGCCGTTTTTTTACCCTTTCCCTGTCCACAGTTACAGGTAACTTTAAGTTATTTACTATCAATAGCTACGCGGTGGGGCCAATCCCACATCCCACAGATCCTCCCCACATGCGTGTGGTGTCTGCAAAGCACTAGGTGCTGGCAATGGCAGTGGCATGGGATCCGTGGGGCATGGGATCAACCCCATTGTTGGGGTCGGACCTCTCTTGTTGTGACTTTTCAGAAAGCATCTCATGAAGACACGCCCATAGCTGTTGCTCTCCCAAGCCATCTTGGAAAAAGAGGAACAACCATTTATGTCATCAGAAAGAAATTCAGGCTAAAACCCTACCTTGAGCTTTCTCTCAATTCTCATCAAGAATCACAGGTTTTGGCTTGTTCTGACAAACTGGAACGAGCCCAGAACCAGCAGCATCTCAGCTGCATTCTCATCAAGAAACTTAAGAAAAGAAAGAGACGAAAAAATCCTGCACGTGTGAAGAATGACTGCCGGGGCCAGTCTTCATATGGGAAGCTGTTCTGTGCCCATGAAGTGGCCATTTTTCACATTCACAGAGTGTCTACCTCTTCTAAATGTCAGTAGTGCTGCCGGTACCATTTTGGAAAATGGCTATATGCGTGCAGTGCCAGCGTGATACTTGTTAACACCTTATATGGCAACTTTTGTTCATCAGCAATGACCATCCATGACTATCTTCTGGAAATTTGTGAACACATCTATCTGAGGGACTTTCTTTTGCTCTCTGAATAATTGGTATTCTATGGAAGGAAGTCAAGCTGAGATCACATTGTGATTTGCTGATAGTACAAGCCTGGGATTCCTAACATCTCGTGCTATGATCTTACTGGTAAACATTCTGTTTGACCCTGTGGCATTCTTGCAATCCACAAGCATTCCTGCATTCCAAGTTTTCATTTTTAGATTAAATTGTAGTAAGCAAGTAGTTATTATAAACATGATCTCCTCCCCAATTGGTGCCACCCTCATTACTTGTCTATTTGCAACTCATTTTAGACAAGTAATGAGGGTGGCACCAATTGGGGAGGAGATCATGTTTATAATAACTACTTGCTTACTACAATTTAATCTAAAAATGAAAACTTGGAATGCAGGAATGCTTGTGGATTGCAAGAATGCCACAGGGTCAAACAGAATGTTTACCAGTAAGATCATAGCACGAGATGTTAGGAATCCCAGGCTTGTACTATCAGCAAATCACAATGTGATCTCAGCTTGACTTCCTTCCATAGATCTACAATAAAAATGTGAGCAACACTGCCAGTAGAGGGGGAAATATTTGAGGTTTGACCTGTCGGACATATTCCAAACCACTTCAAATAAATTCATTATTGTTGTTATTATTTTTTCAGGACACAGTGCTTCCATTTTAGAAATATACATGCAAAATGTAGGGGTAGGAATTTTAGTTTTGGATAGAACCGAAACGGCTAAAAATGGCCATTTCATTTTTAAAGCCGTAAGATTAAAATGACAGTTGTTTTTCAGTTCCAGGGTTTCAGGGTTTTTTTCATTGATTTTTTTTTCCTGTGGTTTTCTCTCATTTACTTCAAAGAGAGAAAACACCATAGAAGTAAATGAGAGAAAAAAACCCGCAGGAAAAGACCCCGAAATAACCAGAAACTGAAACAAGAGCCAAAAACCTCAAAGAACTGGAACTGGGAAAAAAACTGTACCAAAAATCCCCCAGACGTTCCATCCCTAGCAAAAAGGCTTCAATGTTAAATTCAATTATATTGTTTTCTTGGGATTCCATACCCCAATTTTCAATAATATCCACACTTGAAAGGGATACACATCTTTTGGGTATTCTGTTTCTGGTTTTTGATGGGGACAGGGGTTATATTTCCTTTTTTTTGTTTTGTTGGGGTCTATTTATTATTTATTTATTATATATTAGGGATGGGCAAACAGGTAGCCGTTCGGGTTTGGTCGTTCGGTTCAGCTACGTTCGGTTCGTGCGTTCACATTCGTGTGTTCGGTGATTCACCGGGTTCGCGTTTGGGCATTTGGCTCAGCCGTTCAGTTCAGGTTCGGCTGTTCAGTCGAAAAAATAATGCGAGAGCCGGAAATTGCGCCGGAAACCGGAAATTCAAGTGTGCACGGAGCTGTGTGGCGAGTGAGAGTGTGTTTGACTCGGTGGCTGCTCGGTTTGTGTGTTTTAGCTGTGTTTGTGTTGGGTTTGGCTGTGCTGTGTGTTTGGGTGGTTGGTGAGTGTTGGTGTGTGTTGTGCGTTGGCTGTGTGTGTGTGTTTAAATTTTTTTTAAAAAATAAATGAAGAAGGCCGCCGTTTTGATCCACCAGCTGGGGGCCAACTTGCCTCTCGAGGAGGAGGAGGAGGTAGAGTAGAGTTCTCTGCCCCTACTATACTTCCCGTGGTGGTGCCCAGCTCCTTGGATGACCAAGCGGCGGGCTCAGGACGTGCTGCCAGCAGGTGTGTAAAAAAACAATTTTCTTTGAGGGCAAGAAAGGTTCTATCCGTTAGAGCGAGCTCACTGGCGTGCGGGTGACCCTATTAATTCCCCGCCGGGATCTCCCCGTAATGCCATATCAGACGTGTCGGGGGGATCCCGGCGGGGAATCTGGGAGGGGGCGGGGCCGCACGGCGCAACGTGCAGCCGCACAGCCCCGCCCCCTCCACGCACCCCGCCGCCCGCCCTTCGGAGAGACGGGCGGGCAGTGGGGCCACTGAGGCCGCCGCGTCGGGCCGGATGCGCCGTGGCCCGGGATCCTGCCGGTGATCCCGGGCCGTGGCGCCCGACCAGACGATACGCCGGCGTTCACCCCGGCGTGGGATTGCATTCAACACGCGGCGGCCGGCGGTCCCTCCGCTTCGGCCGCTCGCGTGGTGAATGCAATTCCACGCCGCGGTAACATCTGGGGGGAAACATCCGTTTCCCCCAACAGACGTTAGGAGATCACAGCCACCACGCGGAATTGAGCGTGGTTGACTGTGATCTCGTAACGTCTGAAAATACCCAAGGTCTTTTTGAGCCAGTGTCTTGGGCAGCATCGAAGAGACAAGACAATTTCTGTGACTGAACTTCCAATGAGCTGCCAACCAAAAATCTGCCACTATGCAGCTCTGAGGGGTGTAGCTTCCCACAGTGGTTACAGTTATCTGGTGGACCCAAAGACAATGATAGGCCAGTTACACTCTACAAATTCCTTTCATTTTAAAGTTTATTGGCCACATGCCTTCAAAGTAACATTTCACTAACCTCCCCTGAATTGTGACAGGTATGAATCTGGCTTTTCTTTGAACAAGGCAACACTATGAGGACAAATCAGAAATGTGTTGCCAATGCAGTTTCATGTGCCGGATGTTATGGTGGTCCCCAGGCATGAGGAGAAGAGCTGAAATAGGTACCTGATTGAATACCCCTGGGCAATACCCACAATTTCAGGCATCATCGCAGGTACATAGTGGTCTTCCCTAGGCCCTTTTCACACGGGCCGCGGTGGGTGGGGGGATGGGTGTGCACCGGCGGCGGGTGGAGCTGGGTGTGCGACCATTACCACAAACCCCTACCCACCTCCACCCATCTCCACCATGGAGCAACCTGCATTGGCGCCCGTTGCTCCGTGCATGGGTGATGGATGGAGGTGGGTGGAGTTTGGGAGCTCGCATGCACCCACACCCACCACCCGCGGTGTTCCCACTGGTGCCCACCCATACCTCCTCACCCACCACAGCTTTCACACGGTCACCCACCCCACCCGCACACGTGTGCAAGGGGGGCACCCATGTGAAAAGGGTCCTAATGCCACCCAGGTACCCAGCCACCCAGCCCAGCATCCTGTCTCCGACAGTGGCCATTTTCGGTTGGAGGAGTACCCAACAGGCCATAATGGAGTGATCCAGTTCCTCCTGTTCACTTCCAGATCCCAATAGTAGGAGGTTACGTCTACGCATGAAATGGGCAATTTCAGCAAATGTTATGCCCATTGGAAGCAAGTTGTTTGCTCCATCCACACAATGGAGTAACGTACTGGGTTTTTCACTAATTGTTGCTATTTTTTTTGCATTTTAATTTTTTTTGAAAAAAAATATTGTTTTTTTCTAGTTTGGAAAATTGTTCAGTAAATTGGAATTGTTCAGTTCATCAAAAACACCAAGGAAAGGGGACTCTCACTCCCCTGTCCCTAATGCAAAACGAGAGGGGGGAGGGTGCTAAAACTAATGGGACTTCATTTGTTTTAGTAATTAAAAAAATGAAAATGAATTGCACACCCCTACTCCCTATTTACTTGGTCCATGCCAAGTAATGATTTAATAAACTTGGATCCTATCCTCTCTCGGTCCTCTCTTCTCCACATGAAAGAGCACTAACCTATCAAGACTGGATACATTTTCTTGGGGTTTTGGGAGGCTACCATTTATATTTATTTATTTATTTATTTCATAAATTTATACCCCACCCCTCCTGCCATGCAGCCCGGGGCGGCTTCCAAAACATTAAAATACAATAAAACCATTAAAATTCTCATAAATATTAGTTCAGTTCTATGCCCAAAGTATGAGGGTCAATTAGGGTCATACCATTTGCAGATAGGGTCATGATCTTGACTGATCTTTGATGTGGTTTTGTATACCTTTGCCATTCCTTGGGCTCATGGGATTATACTTAATTCACATACACTAAAAGTTTGGGAACTACAGCCCTAAGAGTCCTATAGAAGTCAGTGTACTTGTTCTAGTGAAAGCAGGAGAAAACATGTCTTCAAAATTCCACATCAACCCTGTGCCGCTCTTTCACTCTTGTTAAAAAGTTTCGTTACCCCATTGAATAAGCAAGAAGTCTCCTTCCCAGATGAGTGTGGTTACAGCAGCACCTGTAGCCACAAGCACAGAGGTGGGAATGAAACAAAAGGACCTTCACCTTGTAAATATTACCCATCCTATAAACTTGTTTTATACGACACCAAGTTATTCAAGGTAGTTAAAACATGTGCAGACTGTGAGGAACTGCAATGGGATCTTATGACACTGGGTGCCTGGGCATCTAAATGGCAAATAAGACTTAATGCCATTGTTCAGCCAGGCTGAGTCCTGGCCAGAGGGACAGCTCCCACCACCACCTGGAGAAATGGACGCAGTGGGAATTGTAATGTCTGAAAACACCCTAGGACACAAAGGTCTGGAAGCACTGAGATATGAGGTAGAGCATACATGTTTATAAATTTACCGGGTACCTGGGCGGGTACAAAATATATTGAAAATGTTCCCTGTGTGCCCTCGAATCTTGGGTTTGGGGGATATGGCGTGATGAGTTTTGGGGTTAGGGCAGCTTGTCCAGAACTCATAAGGGATTTTTTTCACCTTCCTTGTTGTGCTGTGCCACCACCCCAAAGTGCAGGTTGTGCAGTTATAGGGGCGTTCAAGTTGTGTAGTGATCCCCATTATTTATTGTTGAAACTCAGCAGTCCAGTGTCACTGGTAAAAGAGAGCTCACGGAATTTGGATGGGACATGGAATGGAAAAGAATGTATGAAGCTTTAGGCACCTTCTACGGTCAACCAAGGTGAGGGAAGGGGAGCCAATCAGGGAACAAGCAACCAATGGCCTTTCCCAACTGTGGGGGTGTTGGGGACTGTAGGGCCATGCTGAATATATGGTTGCATTCCCATCTGCGGTGGAGATCCGCGAGGGAAGTCGTGGCAGTGGGGAGGAGCCGGGGAGCAGAAGAAAAGCCAGTGTGAACTGGGATATGCCGTGGCTTCTCTCACGCATGTCAGGGCAGGATTTTGTGACCTGACATGTGCGAGGGAAGCCACAGCACATCCCTGTTTGCACCAGAGGGAAGCTGCGGAAGATCCCCGCAGATGGGAATGCAGTCTTGCCTGTCCCTAGTGGGAGAAAAAACGGTAACACTTTCCTTTAGACCCCAATTTGTGCAGGTCTGGGATCTGGTGAATGAACTGGTATCTCTATTTGGGATTAGTGAGCTGAGGCTCTAGACATGCGGGTGAAAAGGGGTATGGGTCGTCGTTTGTTCTGTGTGGTTGTTTATCCCATTTTATGATTTAGCCCAGACTGCCAAGTTTTTAGTTAATAAAGAGTTGCGGCTAGCTTAACCCAAATTCTGTGTCTTGAGCCTCCTTTCGTGTGCGGGTAAGAAAGTGGAGTAGAAAAGCTACATCATCTATCCATTGTCCATCACCTGTCCATGGGTGTAGGATGTGGCTCAGGTGGTAGAGTGCATGCTTTTTGTGCATAAGGTCTCAAGTCCAATTCCTAGGATCTCTGGTCGCACGCCTGGGTGAACTCTCTGCCAGGGATCCTGGGGACCCAGATTTGAAACCCTGCTGCTGTGTCAGGTTGTGACAATACTGGGATAAGATGGACCATTGGCCTGTCTCAGGCCGTTTTTACATAGATGCCCCTCCCCGCCCCCGCTTGGTGTGCGGGTAGGTGTACAGTGTGGGGGGGGGGGCATCGTGTAAACACAGTGTGTGTGTGTGTGTGTGTGTGTGTGTGTGTGTGTGTGTGTGTGTGCGTGCGCGCGATAGAGAGAGAGAGAGATCTCCATTAATCACCCACCCATGAAGTCATCCGGCAAACTGGTGGAGGAATGGGCTCACACCCACCTCCACCCACCGTGGCAGCACACCCATCCCCAGACCGATTGCTTCCCTTGTAAAAAGGGCCTCAGTTAGGAAGCTCCCTATATCATTAACCTTGTGTTGGCAACACCAGTTGGGCATACTTTCTTCCATCCCATAAGGGACATTTTCTCCCTTAGGAGAACTGCAAATCTAGAATGGGACATTTGTGAAATCTAGAATGGGACATCCCGCAAAACAATCATGACACCCAACTCCACCCATTGCCTACTTACAGAGCAATTGGCCAAAAAAGCAAGTCCTCTATGAGCGGGGATGCATAGGGATGCGGGGGCATCAGTGTACACCTGTGTACACTGCTCCTCCCCCTGGCCATGCCGCCATGAGCACACCCATCCCCCTGCACCCACAGCCCATTTAAAAGGGGCCTTAGCACCTGTAGGTAATACCCTACTTTCTGGACACCATGTTGGCTAGCCAGCGGGCTACCAGATCACCAATCGGGATCTAGAATGGGACATTTTCCCCCTTAGGAGAACTGTACATCTAGAAGTAAAACCAGAAGGCAGATGCTCTGATGTAGCATAAGTTTTAATGCAAAGGAGAATGGGAGGGAGCAATAAGGCAGAATTTAGGCAGCAAACAAGTCAGTGTCATCTTTAAATGTTTCGGGGGAGAAAATAAAGGACCTGAAACCAAAGGAACATAAAAAAATTTGAACAGATTTAACATGTAGTACAGTCTTTATTGAAAGAACCATGAAGTCCAGAAGGTCTAGTCTGTTTTTTGAAAGGCATTGGCCACCGTCTGCTGGCTTCACTGGGTATTACAGCAGCTCAATTTTTCTGAAAGTTATGCCTGGTAGCTCAGATGCAGATCTTCATTTCTTGGTTCCCTGGAGATTCTTTCTGGGCTTAACATGGCCCACCACAGTTGCTGTAAACATACCTTCTGCGACAAAAGGGGTATGACAATCTTGAACCAGACATCATCCCATAAGGCTTGTAGCAGCCAACACCCTGGCCGTACCCATAACCGTAATTACATGGCTGGTAGCAGCTGCTAATGCCACAACCGTAACCATATGAACTTGGCTGGTAGCAGGTAACACCAGAACCAGAACCAAAGCTACCATAGCCACCAGATTGGCCGTATCCATAACATGGTCTGTAGCAGCTACTACTACTGCTAGAACCGTATCGGTAACCGGAACCACATGGGTCGCAGTAGCTCTTCTGTCTGAAGTAAGTCATCTTTATGTGATGGAGGTGAATCTGAAACAATAAACGAGTAAAGTCAACATAATGCACAAAGGCCAAAGGAATAAGAGACTGAGGGTATCTTTAGACATAACAAAGTTTGGCCGTTGTGTGTAAGCAAAGCACCATAACAATCCCAACGTCAATTTGGCCACCCGTTGAACACACAATGTGAGCACCATTTCATCAGAAGGACAATTTGCATCTTCTAGCTGAACACGTGTCCAGCGTTGTGTCTAATGATATCGTGTGGCATGTTAGCAGCTACAACACGGGGAACGAGCCGGCAGCGCTTGCGTGCTGAGATCGGGCAACCAGCAAAACACCGATTTGCCCCAAGATGGGCCGTGTGTCTAAGCAGCGCCACGTCAAAATGCACATTCAGACACCCTTTGACGTTATGTCTAAAGATCCTCTAAGATATAAATGGGGTGGGGGCAGGAAAAATTAGAGGTTAACTGGTAAAGAAATAGGGTTCAAGATGATGCTGAATTGGGTCCAAGACTTAAGGCTATATCTGTGCCCACATTTCCTCCACATTTTTCTATTGCTTTGGTTTCCCAGCCAACCCTTGGGAATCCTTGTTCTCTCAGAGACACCAAACAACCAAATCCCTTACTTCCATAAAAAATAAAATAAAATAATTAAAATATTTTTTAAAAAAACCTCTACCTCCTGGAAGCCTCCTTACACATTCTTGCCTAGACTAGGGCTGAATTGGATTTTTTGTCCAGTTTCCATTTCCGATAGAACCAGGTGTTTCGGCCATTCTGGTTGAAAATCTGAACAAAGGATTGTTCATTTGGATTTCTGATCAGAACGAAAAATGAGGTTGGTTGTCTGAGCATGCACAAAGTGCCCACCACTATGCAGCAACGTGGCAGCTTCAGTATGGCATCTGCCATTTTCTTATTTGGTGCCAGCCATTTTTCACACCATCGCCATTCGGGGAAAGGGTGTGGATGTGCAGAATGACCTCGGCGGCCATTTTTAACATGCGTAGGGTTTTTAAAAAAAAAATTATGTTTTTTTTATTTCTGTAAAATGGATGAAAGCACACACACATGTGCAGTTTTCGCAGGACACAATATGCCTGCAATGTGAGTCCATCCAGTTTGAACGTGACTGCACACATGAACTGCAGGGCACGGGTTCGAGCCCACTGAAGGGATTTAATTTATTTACTTACATTTATGTTCCACTCTCTCTCAGGCTCAGGGAGGTTAGAGCAGACAAATACTAATACAGAGATGCTGTGAATACCTCTCTATTCAAACTTAAACAGGTGCCTAACTTAGGACCTTTTGACACAAGATGGGCCCACTCATGCCCCAGCAGATCCGTTGCGTGGGCATGAGTGGTGTGCCACTCTTGTGACCTCCGGGGCAGGTGGGTGTGCGTGTGCGCACGCTCCTGCAAAACATTCATGACACCCACCTCCACCCATTACCCACTTACAGAGCAATTGGGCAAAACAGCGATTGCTCCGTGGGTGGGGATGCATAGGGATGTGGGGGGATCAGTGTGCACTTGTGTAGACCGCTCCTCCCCCCGGTCATGCTGTCATGAGTACACCCATCCCCCCCCCACACACCCACAGACCGTTTAAAAAGAGCCTTAGTACCTGTAGGTAATACCCTCATTTATGGGCTCCATGTTGGCTACCGAATCACCAATCAGGTACCTGAATGCTCCAAAAACTAGTAATTACTATTACTGATTTCTCTGGTGGGTACCAATAAAAAACTGGGACAGAAAACCAAAAAAGTGGGAACAGAAGTCAATATTCTGGGACCAGAAGTCGACTTTTCAGGCTATTGGTTACCTGAATCGTGCCCTAACTGGGTACTGACAGAACCTGAAATCTTGGGGTCAGTTTGAGTACCAGAAATTAAACGCATATAACTGTTTTTGCGGGTACTCATTTTAGCTCTCATTGCTATGCTTCCTTGATGTGGTACATGCAAGATGGAGCTCGCACTCACCTCAGGAGCCACAATGGGGCACAGGGGGAGGAAGCGGTACAATTCCCAACCACAATTAGTTTTAATAGGATCTCTACATTCCCAAAGGGAAAAAACTTAGTTGTATCTTCTGAATTCTAAAGTCAGTATTGTCTGCAAGTAAATTCCTAAAAAAGGATATTTTTATTGGGGGTGTGGAATAAACCTCTCCTATGTGGTTAAGAATCTCAGAGCATTCTTTGAACATCCAGCTGCACGTTTAAACTAGCGTTGATTTTTTTTTCAATATCTCTAAAGAGACTGAGTCAAAGTCAGACTTACCTGGATCTCTGCAGCGCAGGAGTCAAGAGCAGCTTTTGGGAGAGTCTTGATTTCTGCGTCCTTGTATACACTTTGCAAGGAAGCTTCGAGAATGTGAGATGTCATTTGCGCTTCAGTTTCTAATTAGTTACCACAACCAAACAGGCTGCACATGTAATTTCTTAATTATTTTAATTATTTTCTTCCCCCGTTGGGTTATTAATTTATCAAGGCTAAGAACATGGCATGAAGGTCACACCCTCAAAGTTATTTTTATATGAAAAGATTACCATCAAGATTTTCTCCTTGCTTTGTACAATTGCTTAGGCATGTCTGTTTATTGTATAGCAACATCCATAGGTTCATATATTTTAATGTCAAAAGAGAATGCTGAGATCACCTGACCTCCTTTATGGGAATAGGTCATTATTTTCCCTACATTCATTACTCGATTATGCCCATGGCACTTTCATTGGTGGCAGCATATCCTTTCTAACATAGGACAGAAACCAATGGCCAAATTCAACTCATGGATTTTTTTTTATTTGTCTCTTTTCCAAATCCTGAATCTAGCCCATGATCCAGTTCCACTGAGTTCAGGGGAAGGGAGAAGAGATTACGGCAATGGCATACACTCCAAGTAAGGGAGTGAATGAATGGCATATACCCATGAACTGGGCTTTCCTCTTCCTTAACAGACCTTGAAGGTCTCCCATCCGGAACTCCTGTCCGGTCACGGTCATGGAGCTTGTACTAATTCCCATATTGGCCTTCAGGACAGGAAAGGTTCCCCAACCCCTGCTTTAGAAGATTGAGTTGACGTTTTAAGGGCAGCGGACAATCTTCTACCTGTCTTCTCCATCTGTGCCAGTAGTTAATTCTGATAAAAGAAATGGAGCCATTTCAGCTTGATTTCCTAATGGAAAAATAAGTGTGTGTAGGTGTCCTTATCAATATACAACCTAGGGCTGACACTCACCCTCGCATTCTTGCTAAATCTCAGTGAGAATTGGCTTCTCACCAAGATTTGCGAGAACGAGAATGGGTTGAGAATCGACCAATTCTCAAGCCGTTTTTGCATGAAACTCACATGACAGAAAACTGGCACTGTGCATGTGAAAAATGGCTGGAGTGGCCATTTTGTGCATGCACTGAGCATTTTAAGGGCACTGAGAATCTCGTGAGATGCTCTGCCCATGTGAAAAATGGCCACCAGGGGGCAGCACATGCACAGAAATGGCTGTGGTAGCCATTTTTTGCATTGGCGGAGTCCATCTGAGATTTTTAAGATTTTCACGAGATTCTCAAAAATCTCAGCGAAATCTCGCGACATCTCATGCAGGGATGCAAGAATCTCATGAGTTCTCATTTTAGTTCTAATTTGATCCCCCACAGGCGAATTTCACTCAAATGCAGTACAGGGGTGGATGGCCCACCAGTAAATTCAAAAGGCATAGTTTGTCCCCCCCACCCCACCCATGTGTTGCATTGAGCCGGTGGAGTTAAGGAACACACCAGTTCATGGTACCCATGGTACATAATCAGAACCATATCCAGTTATCTTTGACATCCCCAACCTGATGGATCAGGTATCTAATTATAGGTGGTTGGACCAAAGGCAGCCATCGGACATGACACCATGCAGAAATTGAACACCCAGATTGCAAGGATACAATGAAGGGCCTTAACGACTCAGCCACCACTCCTCAAAAGTAGCTTGGGATCCTAAAATTAACAACAGTAGGCACACCTAGAGGGAAGCTATGACCCCATTTGTATCTCTCGCCCAACACATTGCCTTACCTTCAGCAATGTCCGCAACCTTTCCATCTTAATAACCTTTGATACCACAGACTGACTACAAACAAATTTGGTAGACGGCAACAAGACCCTAACTTTAAAAAGGACACAACATTTATTAACTGTAGGTAGACACTGAAGTGGGAGATGGCTCCTTTTCTAGCCCTCAAATCCCACAGATTTCCATTATGTAGGATCTCCGTGTAGGAAACAAAGGGTGTTCACCAAGGGGATGCTAGCCCAGTAGGGTGAAGGGCGGCACATTTGTTCCAGTCTTGCCAGATGTGGATCCAGTACCAAACCCTGCCCAGGATAGCAACTGGGCCAGAAATGTGGGCTCGGCTCAAAGCAGCCCTACAGTCTGCAGTTTAGCTGCTGCCCAGTTGGGCCAGAGCAGACAGCACTGGGTGGGAACTTTTGTTCCCTGACCTGCTTTCTCCCAGCTTGAGGGGTTGCCATGGTTATCTGTCATGGGAGGGGAGGCAATGGCAGTCACATGGGGGCATGGTTGGGCGGCCACACATTGCTCCCTGCCGCCCTCCGCCACAGGGGCAGGCCATGGGGCATGTTCCCGCGGCCGGAGCACACCCAGCCTCCCCCACCCCCAAGTAGGGTTAACTGACGTCTCGTAACATCAATTAACACACAAGGTTTTATTAATTCAGGCGTTTGATCCACAGAACCAGATGTTCAAATTTGAACTGAGTGTGTGAATTAACCCCCAAGCACAAAGAGAAATCAAAATAACCCCCAAAAGGAAGGCTGCGAATTGCAGTTTGCTTGTGGGATGGATACGAGATGCCCTAGTCAGGCATTTTTTAATGTGGCACTAGCAACTTTCAATATCAGGGCGTCTAAATGCAGCGACAAGCTATTAAAATAATAAGACTAAATTTCTCATGTGCAAAGCATTTGGGATGTCTTATTATGGGTTCTGCACTCCCTTATTTTGACAAAGTTTTGTAAACCCCACCCTGTAAATGTTACCCCTGCTCTGTGTGTGGAAAAATTAAAGCACATTGTTGTTGCATCATTTGCTCGAGGTCATGTGGGAATATGCTGACATAGTCAGAATTTGAACCTAGGAGTACTACAGATTAGGGATGGGACTCAGGGGTTCAGGTGGGATTTTGGTTTCATTGTTTCCAGTTTGGGTTCTTTGCGATTTTTGGATCTCATCTCGGTTTTGTTTTTTTCTGTTCTTTTTCCTATAAATTTCCTCCCCCTGGTTTCTTTCCCCATTGACTTCAGTGGATTTTCTCCCATTGAACGGTTTCATCGGAGATGAAAACGGAGCAAAGAATTCAATCCAATTTTGGGTATTGGGTATTATTCAGTATTTTGTTATTCACTACATTTCATACCCTAATCCTAACCCTGCATAATGTCACACAGACAACCCAATAAAATTCAAATTTGCATTTAACATTGTTAAATTCTTGCCAAATAATGCAATTAAAGACACAAAGTACCAAATAGCAAAGTAAACAAAGTATCCAATTAAGAATAACTAAGGAGCTTGTCACACAGACACTCTCACACCGATAAAATGGGTGTTACATTTTATTATACATGTTGCAGGACTGCAGGTGTACTCTATGGGTGCCCTGCCACATGTATAATAAAATGTAACACCCATTCGATCAGTGTTAGAGTGTCTGTGGGAAAAGGGCCTAAATTACAAATGTTACCAAAGTTCCAAGTAATAACAATCCAGCCTCTGAATTCACTTCAGACTAATGAATTCAAAAAGACTGAATTTGCAAAATTATTCTTTTTTTTTTTCAGCTATACGTTCAGCCTCCAGTGATACGTGATTTCATAATTAAAGGGTTGAAATAAGGTCTGCAGTCTGCACCTGCCTCTCAGCTTTTGCCTTCTCCACCTCTGCCTGGGGAGTAGGAGAGAGATCTCAGCTCTCCACCTCTGCCTGGGGAGTAGGAGAGAGATCTCAATATTCTCCTGTGCTGCAGGAGCTCGGAGCTGCCTCCGAAGTGAGCATGGAATTTTTGTTTAGCAAAATTACCGGCTAATTCTACCAAGTCTCTCGACTGGGTTTGTCACAGAACTGAAAGAAGTACCTGCAAAACATGAGCATATCCACAGAATGATAGTACCCAGTTTAACCCGGTAAATCAGTACCAGATTAATGTCTGCTGGGCGACCCAGTGGAACCATTTACTGACCTCTTGTACTGATTTACCAAACTCCTGTACCAATCTACTGGTTTTCCATTTTCGAAATTGGTCTGTAAAATGGAAATCAGTAACTTGGTAACAGTAATATCTGGTATTTTGTGTAATCAGGTGCCCAAATCAGTACCCGGTACAGATGTTCAGCACTTAGCTTTTTGGTTTTCATTTTCGTTTTCACTTTATGGGTTAAAAACTAGGGCTGAAACAAGAATCAATTGGTTTCTCGTGAAAATT
Organism: Sphenodon punctatus; assembly: GCA_003113815.1. Taxonomy (NCBI): domain Eukaryota; kingdom Metazoa; phylum Chordata; class Lepidosauria; order Sphenodontia; family Sphenodontidae; genus Sphenodon; species Sphenodon punctatus. The sequence goes on along the minus strand of QEPC01003505.1, from coordinate 26,083 downwards.
TCATGAGAATCAAGAATTGTTGCAGAGTTGTCAGGACAATCTCGATAACAGTTCAAGATCTCAAGAGAATCTCGTCAAAATCTTCTGTTTATTGTTTATGGTAATTTACCGTGTATTGTATACCAATTTACCGAATACGCTTACCATGTACTGCATTCGTCCCAGTAATGCGTATGTGCGAAATGACCACCACAACTGTTCCGCAGATGTGCAGCCTTCTTCCAAGATAGCACTGGCAGCATCGCCGCCATTTTGGAAAAGGGCTGTGCATGTGTAACAGCCATTTTGCACATGTGCAGTGATTTTTTAAAAATTATATTAATTTTATTTTAAGTTTTATTAAAGTTAAACAAAAGACTAAAATGAAAGCAAAGGGGGATATTATGAAACCTCCCCACCCCCACAAACGGATGGGCTGAAATTTTTAATAGGGCTGAAATTCAATCTTGATTTTCACTTGATTCTCATGGATAATCACAGTTCTCAACTCGTTTTTAGCTGGAGTTGATAATTGAAAAAAACCCTCAGTTCTCAACACTTTCTCAGTCGAGAATTTTTCCTGATTTTCCATGGTTTACTGTTAACTGTGATTTACAGCGTAGCGTTTACCAATTTATCATGTACTGCTTACTGTCTACTGTTTTCGTCCCAGTAATGCACATGCCATCTTCCAAAATGGTATAGACGCTGCTAGTGCCATTTTGGAAAAGGGAGCCCATACGCAGAAAGGTCCAGAGGCCATTTTATGCATATGCAGTGGTTTTTTAAAAAAATTAAACTATTTTTTAAAAATGTTACAGCATATGCGCATAACGGCTACCAGAAAGACAAAAACTTATTGCACACCTCTAGTATCTAGGTATCAATCAGGCACCCAGCAGAGTACCTGAAATTTCAGGCACTACCCATGGGTATACTCCCTCCCGACGGAGGTCCGCCTGGCCCTGGGCCTCGCCTCTTTCCGAAGACAATGTAAGACCTGGCTATTTTGCCGGGCCTTTGGCGAGGGAGGCGGGTAGGGTGGGGTGTGGAGTTCTGCCCTTTTAGTTTATTTTTAGTATTTAATGTTTGAATAATATTTTATGTGTATGTTTTTTCCTATGTTTTACTCTGCATGTTGTAAGCCATCCTGAGCTGCTCTGTGAGCAGGAGGGGGTGGAGTAGAAGAACAGTAAATAAATAAATAAATAAATATGATACCTGTTTTATTTCTAGTGTCAGAATTAGAGCTAGAATGAGTTCATGCAAAAAACTATTGTTTCCTGTAATGAATTTCTGGCACCCAAATTCTGGTTGAATGTCTGGAATCTAAGATTACTGATGAATTTCTGATACCCAAATCGACCCAATTTCGACCCAATTTGGGTACCCGCTGTCCTGGAATGTTGATTTCTCATCCCGGAATGTCAACTTCTGGTATCAATTTTTCGACTTCTGTGCCAATTTGTCAACTTCTAACAAGTATTTTTTGGTTTTCTGTCCTGGAATGTTAACTTCGGGTCCCAATATTTTGGTTTTCTGTCCCAATTTTTTGGATTTCTATATTGATATGCTGATCAGTAATCAGAAAATTTAAAAAATTGGTACAGAAATTACTGATTTTTGTTTGTTACCTGGCTACCTGATAGTAATCTATCGAGTAGTTTGTCAAGTACCCGACACAGTACTCAAAGATGCAGGTGTTACCCGTGAATAGCAAATCAGCTGTGCATTTCAGCTCTAATCAGAATTTCTAATAAAACCAATATTCATGGCAAATGTTTTGATTAATTGCCCACATGTATTTATTATTTATTTATACATTTATACCCCACCCTTCCTGCCTCTGGCAGTTCAGGGCGGCTCACAACGGGTCAATAATAAATTACAAAATACAATAAAATACATTATAATTTCAAAGACAACTAAAACAGTTCAATAAAAAGTAAAAAAAACAACGTTAAAGTGCGCAGAAAAAAACATCTCACCCAACTCTCTAACCTCCCCCTAACCAACCTCCTCACCAAATGCCTGGCGGAAGAGTCGTGTCTTGCATTGACGCCAGAAGGTGAGGAGATTCAGGCTGAGGCAGATACCCACTGGGAGTGAGTTCCACAATACTGGAGAGGCCGCCAAGACTGCCCATTTGTAGGGATGTGCGAACAGAACTGAGTTCGGAAATTCGGTTCGGTTTGAAAATAGAGTTCGGTTTGAAAGTTCGGTTCAGTCGACCGAACTATTTGAGTTCAGTCGAATTCCAAACTTCCAAACCGAGTTCGTACATTCAAAATTGTTTTTGTTTTTTTTGACCTTCCGAACTGGTTTGAATTCAATCAAACAGTTCAGTCGAATTCAAGTTCGGTTCGAAAGTTCGGTTCGGTCAATCGAACTATTCGAGTTCGGTCTGAACGCCGAACTTCTGAACTGCGTTTGCACATCCCTACCCATTTGTCGGTCACCAGCTGCCAGTACAGCAGAACCTCCAGGAGGGTGCCCCTGTATGACCACAGGAGCCACTCAGGGGCCTAGGAAGTGATTTGATCCTTCATGTAGCTAGGAACCAGGGTGTTCAGAGCTTTATAAGTAAAAACCAGCACCTTGAATCTTTCTCAGAAGACTATAGGCAGGCAGTGAAGAGCCCAGAGCACTGGAGTAATGTGTTCCTGGCGGCCCATCCCAGTACGCAGACAAGCCGCCGCATTCTGCAGCCTCTGGACTGTCACCATGGGCAGTGCCACGTAGAGCCCATTACAGTAATCCAACCTCAAGGTGACAAATGCATCAATGATGGTAGCGAGGTCAGAATCCAAGACATATGGACAAAGCCGTCTCATCAGGTGTAATTGGCAAAACGTGATCGTGGTCACAGCTGACACCTGGAGATCCAGGTACAGCTGCAAATCCAGGCGCACCCCTAGGCTTGAAACCTGACAGGTCAATAAGGGGCAGACCCCTTTAATGACGGGTAACCCCCGTCCTCACCCAGATCACCAGCCCCACCCATGAGTATCACCTCTGTCTTGTAGGGATTAAGCTTCAGTTGACTAACTCTCATCTAATCCCCCACAGCCGCCAAACACCATGAAAGCACCAAGACTGTAGGGCCTGGGTCAGATAGAAAGGTGAGGTACAATTGAGCATCATCATCATATTGATGACAACGAACCCCCCCGTCCCCCAAATTCCTGTCTCTGAAAGTAGCCAATCTTGGTCACTTGGAAGTACCCCCCAAGAGGTTACAATGGCATGAACAAATCCTTGTTGCTCACTCCCAGCTCCCAACAGTAAGAGGTTACATTCCCCAAACCTACCTGACTAATAGTTGCTAATCAACCTATCCTCTAGAAACTTGCCCAATCCTTTTTTAAACCCAGATATATTACTGGCCTTCACCAAATTGTCTGCCAACAAATCCCACAACTTAATTGTGCTTTGAGTGGAAAAAAATATCTTTTATTTATCCAGGAGCACAAGGAGCAGTGTGAGCATCCCAGAAACTGGACGGAGATGGGGCTACTGTCCATCTTTTTGCCAGATTGCCGCTGAAGCTCTGCTCTTGGATGTGGGTTGCCCAGAGAACACCATAGAACCGTGGATCATGGGCTGCAACAGCGGCCAGGTCATTTAAACCCAACCCAGGTGGGACTGCAAGAAGGAAGACGCATGGGTGCACCCATGGACATGCTCCAGGGGTGAGCACCCAAACATCCATGTGAAAACAGCCATTGACACAAAGGTTCTTTTCCTGAGTGGCAACTCCTAATTAAGAATCAAACACTGTGGACTCATAGTTTAGATTATTTTTTCCTATGTGCATCACTTTGCACATGTCCACATTAAATTTCTTCTGCCATTTAGATGCCCAGGCACCCAGTCTCTCAAGATCCTCCTGCAATTCTTCATGGGCTGCTCATGTTTTAGCTACCTTGAATAACTTGGAGACATCTGCAAATTTGATCACCCCACTCTTTACTCCCTTAGCCAAATCATTAATGAATACATTAAACAACACTGGTGCCAATACAGATCCCTGGGGCACTCCACTGTTTACCTCTCTCCATTCTGAACACTGACCATTTACCCCTGCTCTTTCTTTCCTATCCTTTAAGCAGTTACCGAGTCACAGTAGGACACTGCCTCTTATCCCATGACTTTTTAATTTTCTCAAGAGTCTCCCCTGAGGGACCTTATCAAACGCTTTCTGAAAATCTAGATACGCTATGGCTGTTTTTACATGAACGGGGGTGGGTGGGGGGTATGGGTGTGATTGCGCAGCGGGTGTAGATGGGTGGGTGTCCTTTCACATGGACACCCGACCCCACCTCCACCCATCTCGAGACTAAGGAAGATATGTTTTCAAATATTTGGAAGACCACCATAAAGGAGACAGAAAACAAATGTTTGGTATTGAGGGTAGGATAAAAGACACTGTGAGCTGATCCCATACCCTGCATGCTTGTTCAACCGTGTGGTTTGCATGGTCGCCATAGGTCCTGTGCCGAGGGTGCGCACGGTGTGTGCGCGCATGTGTGTGTGTGCCCCGCATGTCCTCCTTCATGCGGTGCTCCGCAGGGCAAGGCATTGGGCCCATTGGGGCTAGAGCTGATATGAATAGGGCTGATGCGGCAGCAGCTGTTACCGCGCCGCAATTCCATTCCGCCATTTCGGAATTGCCCACGCCACATAGTGGCTTTTCTGCTGACGTTCTGCTAATTCTGCTGGCATTCTGCAAATTGCAGAACTGTGGAAAAATTGCGGAAACTGTCGGAAAACCACTGTTTCGCTATTTTGTGGTGCTGGCGGAATGGCAGAAGTAGCTAAAATGTCATTTCCCCGCTATTTTGCGAAGCCTGTGGAAGTAGCGGAATGAAATTAGCGGAACTGCGGAAGTAGTTGAATGAAACTAGCGGAATGAAAGTCTCTGCCATGCCATACCACTAATTGGGGAAACGCTGTTTCCGGCGGAAATAGCTACCGCTGCGACATTCCACTACAGCCCTAGATATGAATACCTGAAAAAAATGTTTACCCCCTGTTGAATATCTGGTAACCGAATTGACCTAATATTTCAGATATTTTTTGGTCCCCAAACCAATTTTTAGCCAGGTACCCAAACAGTATTCAGGAATGGATTTGGGGCACCCCATTTTAAGAAGGATGTGAAGAAAACAGAGAAGATTCCACGGGAATGTAACAGAGATTCAGCTAGTTTAGAATAAAAGTTTTATGAGGAGAGGTTGAAGGAATTGGGAACCTGAAATGGTATCCAAAAATGCAGGTATTACTGCTTGCAACAAATCAGGTACCGGTTTCAGTTCTAATTGGGGCCAATCCATGCTTTGCTCATGCACTGTGTGCAAGGTGCTTGCACATAAGCCTTGCACACATGTTGTGCGAGGTTTGCACACCTCATGCACAGCAACCAGATGTGATGTGAATGTTCTGCACAAGGTTTGCAGAGTGCACGTGGAATACTCACCCAAAAAGCGTCTGCAATTGTCCCAAAGAAGTATGAGTCAAGGGAAGCAAATTCAGATTAAACCTCAGGACAGACTACCTGGCGATAAAAACTTTCTTGCAATGGATTAAGCTGACTTGATAATTGTGGATTCTCCTTCACTGAAGGCTTTGAGGAATAGATTGGATAAACATAAGTCTGGCATGGTTTTGGTCTGGCAAATCCTTTACCTGTGCAGAGTGTTGAACTAGAGAACCCTTGAATTTACTCTCTGGTTCTATCAGTGCTTTATTTTCTGAGGTCATGATCATAAAGCCAGTTACTCCAGAGTAGACCCATTTTTTGGAAAATGTGGTTTGGGAACTGAAACCAAACCATATGTTTTCTTTTAGGGTTATCCATAAACTTCTATAATGGGAAGCTCCACCTGCTTTTAGAGGAAGCACTGGTTTCCCCAACATATCCCTCCTTATTTCTGATACATAAGAGAATGGTGAGGGGGGGCAGGTTGGTGGCTTAGGGTAATTTCAGATGTGACGGGACATTCGGCCTGCCACACCGAATCACGGTCCAGGATCTGTTTTGGATCCTGGACAGAAATCAGTCCAGACATCCATTAGACGTGCCGGCTGATTCCTACAGGGGATCAGGGAGGGGTGGGTGGGTTGTGTGGCACGACGTGATGTGCAGCTGCACAGCCCCACCCCCCTGTCCTCCCCCGGCCATGCACCCTCAGGGAGATGGGTGTGCGCAGCAGCCAATCCAGCCGCTGCGCCCGATCCTGAATCGTGGTCTGGGCCACGGTCCAGGATGGATGAACGTAACAGACATTACGTTTGGCCCATTCTGGACAGTGGCCACTGTGATCACAGTTTGGGCCCGATCCAGTGGCATAGCTACCGTGGTGTGTGTGGGGGCTGTCACGGAGAAACATGGGGTCACACACGTGTAACATGGGACTACATGGTTGGTAAATGTGTGATGCCAAGGGTTTCACATGTATGTAATGTTACTATATATGTACACTATAATGTCAAAGGTTCCACAGGTTTGTAATGTTAACTCTGAGAACTGTACAACTCAAATTAGGGCTTTGCCATGTCACCAGGCTACACAGGATACAAAGAGATACCAACGTGTATTGGGGCCAGACGGATGGCCAGGGACATCAACAATGCTAATGAAGGTAGCCATGGGCTACATGCAGGAAGACACATAGAAGCCTGACAAGAGAACAAAGGGAATTCTAGAAGCCTGGAGAACAGGCTAAGAGTTTCCTCCAGGATATATAAGGACAGAGAGCCCAGAGGGGAGAGGCCGATTAAGAGACTTCATTTTGCAAAGCCAGCTAGAGCATCTGCATACGAATGGGACCAGCCTGAACAGCAGCAGACTGGGACAGCAGGAACTGAGAGAGATGATTTTGCTCTTTGCCAAATAAGAAGCCAGTGCCCAGTCATTACCTTATGGCTGAGAAACCAGAACTTATGGACCTTGCTTAGGGTAAGATGAATAACTTAGGAACTCAACAGTATAAGTTAGGAATGCGTTATATTTACCTTTGATTTCTAATTGCCACTCTGTTTAACTATCTTGTTTATGTAATCAATAAAGTTACTTCTTATTTTATAAAGAAGTGGTCTAGTGTCTAATATTGGAACACAAGTGAGTTACAAGAGCCCTCAAGCTCTTGCGAACCCAGAGAGTAAAGAGTCTGTAAACGGGAAGGATCGGGCCCTTGGTTGACTAAGGAGTTTCATTGTGGCACACTTGAATCAGCCAGAGAGAGAACTGATTCAAGAGAACTGTGCGCAAGGGAAACTGAGTCACTCAAACCTGGTAAATTGGGGGTGCGGACTCCCCAACCCATGACAGGGGCACATTTGCGCTTGCGGGGGGGTGTAAGCCAGGGGGGCCAAAAAGAAAAATAGGTGTCCGCCCGGCTGCTGCCTGTCTCGTCTTGAGTTTTTTTAAAAAAAGTTGCTGCAGCTCTGCCTGGGCTGGGCCCCCCTGCCAGCTGCGCATGGTCATCCCCCCCCTGCCCTCCCCACCTGACCCATGCCACGCAGTGGAGGAGCCCCTTAGCCCCGCCTCCTCACACCCGGCCCAACGTCACGTGCGTGCATTCCCCGTCGGCGTTCTTGACTCTCCAGCCCACAAAGCCCACAGTCGAAGAAGCGCAGCGCCGGTGAGTGAGTGATATCAGTAATGATGATTGATTAGTCTGTGTGTGGCCTGACCAGGTCCTGGGACGGAGCGGAGGAGAGTTGCCTGAGTCTGACCCCCCCCCCCACTTAGTGAAGCCGCTCGCTTCACTTTGCAAGGTTGGTGTGGTTTGGGGGGGGGCAGTCCCCCTCTTTAAATCCCATCTCCCTTGCTGCAAGGGAGAAGGGATTTAAAGAGTAGGGGATCAATCAGAGAGTGTCTCCACACCTGCAGGAAAGGAGCTGAGCTGCCAAGCAGAGTCCCCAGTCCCAGTGGAGACTGGATGAATCCCTGGGGGGGAGGGCTCAGGTGCCTAGGGAGGAGGGGGCTGGTTTACTGCAATACACGCACACATCTCATCTGCTGGGAATAGAAAGCAAGCCAGCAAGCTCTGGGCTAGCAGGATGGGGGACCGGCTCGCGCTCAGGACCTCCGTTGCAAAGTCCTGACTGTCTCCCTCGTGTTAGCACTGCCGCCCAGCCTCCTTTCTCTTGCGCAATGTTAGTTCAGCATCCCCCCCCCCAAACAAAGCAATATCCCCTTCCCCAAAACCTTCAGCACAATCCAAAAATCCAGGCAAGGCCCCCTAGATCCCAGTTGCTGGGAGGAGACAAGGGGGGTTGTTGTGGTTCAGGGGGGCAGTCCCCCTCCTCTTTAAATCCCGAGCGGCCGGTGGGATGTCTCCACAATCCTATGAATGAACCACGCTTAGCTGTCTGCCTATTTATACGAGAGGGGCTGACCCCCTCCTGTCACCAGGAAGCATCTTATCAACACACACACACACACGAAACCAAGTTCAGCAGCCACCTCCAGACCCCAAACTCGCCCTGCCCCTTGATTATGTTGCATAAGTGCATATAGTTTTTATGTACCTGACTATATTCATTGTTGTCAATTTCATGTTTTCAAAGGTTATAGTTGCAAAATACATTATATGTTTCTAACTGTTGAATGCTGTTGGTGTTTTGATTGGTTTTTTGATTATTTACTTTGGGAGTTACCCTTGCAGGTGGGGGGTCATAATTATGGTCTGATCCTGGGTCCGCCACAGTTATAACTCCTAGCCACTGGATTTTGTATATTTAGAAGCTGTCAGCAGGCCTCGCCCCATCCCTTAAGCTCCGCCCACTTTGGTTTTTTAAGAACGCACATGAGCCCGGGCCCTTCTCAACCTTGCTACGCCCCTGGCCCGATCCCACCATGATTCTGGACCTTCGGGCAACTGGAGGTCCAGAATCGTGGTGAATATGGTTCCCGCCGGAGGTTCAATGGGGTGAACCAATGGCGGAAATCATTTATACATTACAGGAATCACGGCCACTGCAGGGGATTCACTGTGGTTGGTTTACCGTGATCCCATAACGTCTAAAATTACCCTTAGATAATTGAAGGTTGAGATTTTCAAAAGCAATGAGGAATTTTGACTCTTGCAGATGGGGACAATTCATAAAGGTCTAATATTAATTCAGCAGGTGCTCAAGCTTCATCAATAGCTCTTTCTTTCTTTCTTTCTTTCTTTCTTTCTTTCTTTCTTTCTTTCTTTCTTTCTTTCCAAACCAGTGTTCATATCAAGGTCAAAACACACATTCAGACACTCAATGACGTTATGTCTAAAGACACCCAGAATCTTGTTATTTTTATCCTTCTCCTCCAGACCTTGTTTTCTCTAGAAGGCCCAAAGATCTCCTGAAGAACTTTATTTTAAAATATATTCAGTGTTTTTCCATGTTTTTTTTCCGTAGTTGATGACACTCCCACTCCATACATCAGTGTTGATTGTGTTATCGTTTTGTATTCCTGTATGTACATGGTCTGGCTGTAGCCTTAGGAGCAGAGGTGTGAACCAGGGACCCATGTCATTTTTGGGTTGTTTTTTTGGTTTTGTTATTTAAATCTGTCATTTTCGTTTTCATAAATATCAAATTGTCATTTTCGTTTTTGCTTTTGTTTTCATTTTCCATTGGTTTCAATGGAAAATACATTTTAGTCTGTAACATTTTTTTCCACTATATTTGGCTGAAACCTGGAGTGATTATACCTCCAATGGAAGGCATTAAGTGTACCAAATTCCAAAAAGATTGGATAAAGGAATCCAACTTTAGAATCCGTTTAATTAATTTATTTTTCACAAATCTTCATATAAATCCTTAGGTGTAACTTCTTTGCCTCGCATTTAACGTAGATGAACCTGGGTTTGTTTATACCCCTCCTTATGATTATTACTATCAATGCCAGCTTTCAGAAGGATTGGATAAAGGATTCTGGTGGCATAAGCAATTAACTTATAAATATATATCTAACTGTAACAACTTTGTAGGCCAACCAGTGCACATAAAATTTGGCAGGAATCTATATCATACTTTAATGATCATCTCTATTAAATATAAGAAAGATGTGATATAGGGTCCCAATTTTATATGCCTGCACAGCATATGCAGAGAAGGAGCCTATGCCAGGGATTCTCTTACGTGTCACTGTGGTATAAGATCGGTTTGTGATGCCAATTGGTCAGCAGAAATGTCAACCAAATATCCTCATTCTGTTCTGTGACCATCCCAACATCTCTCCCCCACTTGTTACTCGGAATTCAGATGCATCTGTTTAGGAAACAGCCAATAGAGATTCTCTGACGTCCTCCCTCACAGTGCTGCAGGATGTGATTGTGATGATAATTGGCCAGCCTGGATGTGTAAACTATGTCTCCTTAATGCTGGGATGTTATCTCCAAAGTCCCAGTTATGTCCCTTCTATGCCCGCTTCAGGGCTGGCCCCTATACCCACCTCGAAGCCACTACTGATTGGTCCTGTAAAGCTAGAAGCATGCAGTAATTGGCCAGTGAATGTGTCTGTCAGTCTATTGTGTTCCTCCACATTCTCCCTCCTACAGCCTCCCTCCCCCTGCCATGCAAGGTGCCTGTCTCTGACTGGCACTGCATGTGCTACTATTTTTCTTAATAATGGTCTTCAAGGGGACAAGTTCAATTGCTTATAAAATTGGGTTTCTTTATTTTATTGTCCTGTAGTTTGTCAGAGATGACAGGGAAGGTATGTGATGCATTCCTGCCAAATGTCTTGTAAAGAGGATGGAATATACAAATGTTACAGCTGGAAATGTATTTTCAAGTTAATGTTTTATATCATTGGGACCCTTCATTCAATCTTTCTGAGAGTTGGCAGATATAGTAAGCTTGTGGAGTGACATAACTTTCAAAGTTTTCATGCAAATTGGATGGAAGATAAAGACGGTGTAGCCATGAATGTGTATGAAGCTTTTCTTAACATCACAACATTCAATTTCTTCTAAAATCGGTTTCCTTTATCAAACATTGGTACACATAATGCCCTCTAATGGGGGTATAAGCACCCCAAATTCCATCACAATTGAATAAGAAACAAAAAAAGGTATAGCCGGAAACACATTGTTCAGTATTTTCCCTTTATTCCAAAAACAAAATGTTGTTTTCATTTGTATTTTGGTTATTATTTTCTTCGTTATTGCAGTAACAATAATGAAATTGAGAATTTTCATTATTGTTATTGTAACAACAAAAATGACATGCACACCCCAAGTTAGGACCGGAGTGGAAAACCTGTTTCCTCTTAGGGACCACTTTGAAATTTAGTATAAGCTCGAAGGTCTACAAAGACATTGGGGATGGGGGTGCATTATATGTGCACATAGGAAAAGGTGGATCCAGATGATGAATCCATACCATAGATCTGTCCCCTCTCTGTGTATGCATGCCCTCATCTCTGCTTCCTAACCCTAAGCTCCGTCTTTAAGTACTTGGAGGATAGGAATTGGATCTAGGAGCCAAATCCAGAAGCTGTAGACGGCCACATAGAAACTTTATTTATTTATTTAGATTTATAATTTGGTGGGGTTTTTTGTTTGTTGGCTTGTTTATCTGAATTTACATCCCACCCTAACCCCTGAGGCTTACAATAATGATATAAAATACAAAGATAAAATAAATAATTAAACCCCCAACAAAACTAAAAACACCCCATCACGCACGCGCACACACACACACACACACACACCGTAATCTATCCCTGGGTCAATGATAGAACCTGCAAGAGGCCCCCTCGGCAGTTCTTAATGGCCACAAAGACAAGGAGAAAGATGGCTCATTCTAGATGACAGCCCAACCACCTGTGCGACACTTTTAGCCCCTGGGCCTGAGGTTTCCCCATTCCTGCTTTAGATATTAGTTAGCCTTGATTCGATACCCAAAATAAATATCTACAATTTGGCCTTGTGTGCCTGAGCTGGTTTATGCTACGATACACCCCTCATAGATCTTTCTCTTCTAAGGGTGTTACTGAAACCACTAATGGAAGATGAGTAAAAAGAAATTCAGCCCATCATCTTTAAAAATTAAAGACCATGAAGGGTGTAACAACCTGTCGTATTATGCAGAGCTTGGATAAAATAACGACTTAAATGAATAGGAAAATAATTAAAGCAGATCAACAGAGCTTGTTTTGGTTAACTGCCAATTAGGAGATCATGCACAGAGGATGTCTCATCTCCTCGAGGCTGCTGAAGAAAATGTATAAAAGTACTCACAAGCCCACGTTCTTTCAACATCTTCTCTTGAGTTTGATTCTTCAGAGACCTAGGTAAGCCTTGTTTGTCTCATTCTGCTTATAACTACCAAAACAGATCTTGGATGAAGGTTTACGTTGAGGGTTGGATGTATTTATTTTTACAAATGCTGTGTCATTCTTTCTCATATCGGAAAATTTATTTCTGTACAAGTTTCTTCTCTAACTATTTAGCCCACAGATATTGTTCAGTGCAGCTAGAGAAGCTATGGCAGATGGTTTCCATCCTATGGCATGGGCGAATCATGTCTCAGGCAGTAGAGTGCATGCTTTGCCTGTATAAGGTTCCAAGTTCAATCCCTGACATCTGTGATTTAGGATCTCTGGTAGCACACCTGGGCGAGGCCTCTGGGTAGGATCCTGGTGGGTCTCAAGTAGCACATCTGGGGGAGGACTTTGCTGGGGACCCTGGAGGGTCTCTGGTAAGCATGCCTGGGCGAGGCCTTTTCCGGAGAGCTGGATTTGCAGCCCTACTGCCATGTCAGTTTGCGGCAATACTGGGTTAAGATGGACGATTGGTCTGACTCAGTTAGGCAGCTCCTTGTAACTTGGATATCCTATTCTCAGTAACTTCATTTAGTTATAGTATGTCAGAAATAATAATAATAATAATAATAATAATAATTTTATTTCTCTAGTGCCCCCTGCCAAAATGGCACGTGGCACACTCTACAACATAAACAAATTAATAGATTATATGTTTAAAATAAAAATCCAATTTAAAACAATTTAAAAAGGAGAAGGTAAAATACGTTAAGTCTTAACATAGTTTGATACAAAATATCCATACTTTGGTATTTTTGAGCTGTCCTTAGTCAATTAGGGTTCTAGCTCTCAATACTGTAATAAATCTATGGAAATCAGGGTTAATATCTAGCTCGTGGATGCTAGTATTATTGCTGCATTCCACTGAAGTCCTCTCTCCATCATAGAGTGGAGAATGGGGTGGAGAACCTCACGCCCGGGGGCCAAATGCGGCCTGTGGCACATTTTTCTTTGCCCCCCTTTGCCATTCCTGGACATGACCCTTGGATCGAGTTCCTACCCTTGAGCACTAAAAGACTGAATTCAGGAGATGGGAGCAGACAAGGAAAGGGGACAGAGCGATGGCACAGATCCATGATCTACACCTGAGGTGGGGAACCTCAGGCCCAGGGGCCAACTGCAGCTCGCATCAAGTTTTTGTGTGTCCCCTTTCCAATTCCTGGATCTGACCCTTGGATCCAGTTCCCAATCACTGAAAAACTGAGGTCAAGGGAAGGGAGCAGAGGTGAGGTCATGCAAACAAAGATAAGGGACAGTTCCATAGCTCAGATCCATGATTTGGACCCTCCTTTCCTTGAGTGCATCCCTTAAGCACCCCCGGTCCAACTTCTGTATGGCCCTCAGAGCTTCTGCAAGCTTTTAAAATGGCCCCCGGGAGGGAAAAGCTTCCCCACCCCTGTTCTACACCCTTCTCTTCCTTTACACATCCTGAGTGTACCCCTGCCCCCAAATTCTATGCGGCCTTTGGACCTTGTACTCATTTTCAAAGTGGCCCCTGCCCATGAAAAACTCCCCACTCTTTGGAGTAATGTTTAGACACTTAAGTCCCATTGAAACAGGTTCCTACCCACATTAGGCCACAACCCCCATAATACTTACTCCAGAGTATCTTTGATAGACTACACCAGAATAAGTAGCTTCTGGACTGAAACCTTATGTTTATCGCTAAGAAGCTATCATAAATGAGAACTTCCCAGATGATGTGTGTGGTTCATAGGGAGAGGGATCGTATAAAAAGAGGCTCTTTGTTTAGTGTATGAAAGAAGAGGAAGGAGTGATTATGGTAAAAAGGGCAGAGTGCCAAGGATAACTGGATTGAGAGGAGGAAGTGGAGGGCATGGTCAATTCACTGGGCTACCAAAGTACTCACTGGGGACCCAATTACCCCCAAAATACAGGCTATTACCATTTCTGAGTTACTGACTTACCAATTTATTATTTTACCAATTGGTAAAACAGTAAATTGATACAAAAATTGCAACAGAAAGTCAAGAAACAGGTACAGAAAGTATGAAAATCGGTTCCAGGTGTTGGGAAAATGTGACAAAAATTGGTAAATAAGTACATCAGGTAGCCCTTCAAGCATAAGTTGTCTACCGATTAGTACCCAACATTACCAGATCAGGTTGAGTACTGCCATTTTGATGGCTATATATATTTTGGCTCAGCTCCACCTCTTCCCTCCCTAACCACCTCTTTCCCTTAGAACAGCAGTATTTTTCATCTCTTATTTCCCCATCACATGAATATAATGTTCACTCTACTCTCTGGAATATTGTTTCAGATCCACCACCATCACAGGAAGATGACTCACACCAAATTGAAGACCTGTAACCAGCCGATTACTACTCATAAATATACCTCTAGTAGCAGCTGCTCCCAACCATGTAGCTCCAGTAGCACATATGGTTATGGCACTGGCTGCTACCGGCCACGTAGATACAGTTGCAGTTATAGTCATGGTTGCTATCAGCCATACACTTGTGGTACCTCGTATGGTTCTGGTTCTGGTTATGGCTGCTACCAGCCCTGTCGCTCGTATGGCTATGGTTCTGGTGTGAGCTGCTATCAACCATGCACCTATGGTACCTCATATGGTTCTGGTTCTGGTTATGGCTGCTACCAGCCCTGTCGCTCGTATGGCTATGGTTCTGGTGTGAGATGCTATCAACCATGCACCTATGGTACCTCATATGGTTCTGGTTCTGGTTCTGGCTGCTACCAGCCCTGTCAGTCGTATGGCTATAGTTCTGGTGTGAGATGCTATCAACCATGCAGCTATGGTAGTTCCTATGGTAGTAGCTGCTATGAGCCATGTAACTATGGCTACAGTTCTGGAGTTAGATGCTACCAGCCACGTAGCTATGGTAACTGTGGTTATTAGCCTTGTAGCTATGGGCTTGGGTACAGCTCAGGATGTTCATACCCCTGTTCTTCTGGAAGATGCAGCTATGGGATATGTTAAACTCAGAATGAATCTCCATGGAAACTGGAAGAACCAAGAAATGAAGACATGGAACACAGATACTCGGCTGGACGTCTAAATAGAGTTTTCGGAAATGCTGAGCCCATCATTCCTACTGAAAGCAAAGGGAGCTATGGGAGCTCAGCCCTTTTGAAAACAGGGCCCAAGCCTGTCTTTGTTTCTGGTTAGTTTGTTTCTGTAACGGTGTCTCTCCATAGCTAAGCTTTTCTTTTCTGTCTCTCATCTTTCTATACAAGATGTTCGATGCCAAGGTCTTCGGTTCTATGTTGTGCTTTGTCTAGTTTTCAACTAGCAACTGTCCGCTTTTCTCTCTTGTTCTTTTGCATTAAATTTTATGCTGCATCATAGCCCCTGACTCTTGGTTTTCCTTTATCATCCATTACTCTTTTGATATTTTCTCTGTGTACAACCAGTAGAGTTGAAATGGATACCTGTAAAAACGGGTATGTCCGTCAAATTCACACACAGTACATGGAGTGAATTCAACATTTTGGGTACTTTTCCATACCATTGGGTACCCAAAATACCAAAATGAAATATCAAAATCACGGAAATACCAATTTTTGGTGTATTTTGGATACGTGAAATCTCAAAAGCAAGAATTTTGGGATTTCGCCTCAAGCGGCATTTGGGTACCATTTTAGATAACCAAACCAGTGCTAGAAAATGAAGGTATTGCCCGTCGGTACCGAATCAGGTATTTGTTTGAGTGCTAGTGCCCATCCGTTGTTGACAATGCTCATGGTGTGTGTGTGTGTGTGTGTGTGTGTGTGTGTGTAAGGGAATGTAGCTACTACACTCCCATTCCTTCCACTGTCATGATGAACCACAGGCTAGAATCCTGTCCTTTCATGACACTCCACTTAGCTTACTTTGCACAAGACACTATGCAAGTGTTAACAAGATAAAAACCCTGATATTTCTCTCCATCCTGATATTACCCTCCCATGGTCCAATTTGAAAGTAAAAAGCTCAGCAATCTGGACAGAAGTTAAAGGTCAGGATGGTTAATGGGCATGTTTAGGAAAGCGGAAGAAAGAGGAGGGTTCACACAATTGATCGACACATGGGTGGGATCCTACCAGATCTGCCCAACGTGGCAGAAACCTTTATTATAATACCACCAGAATACACAAAAGAGTGGCAGGGCCTTTGTCACCTAACTCTTACATAACCACTTGTTGATTAAAACACCACCCCTGTCTCTATATCATGAACCTACAGAATGTAGTTCAGGTGCTCTATTTATTTAAAATTTATATCCCGGCCCTCCTGCCCACAGGGCAGCCCGGGGCAGCGAACAACATTCATTAAAACAATATAAATTTTTTAAAGAATTTAAAATACAATATGTGAGGAAAGTCCCCATTCCCACCCCCACCCCTCGCCAAAAGCCTGATGGAACAGACAGGTCTTACATATACGCTGAAACAGCAGGACCAACTTCTGTTAGGGAGAGTGTGCAAGTCTTTGGGTCACACAGAGCTAGAGCTGCACTGAATATTTTTTAAAAAATAAATAAAAAAATTCTTCAAATATCTGAGGACTGGTCCGAGGACACAGAGAATACTCAGGAATTCTGAGAGTAGGGGATGAGAACAGAGTCCAGAGGGAGCCTGGGGAGGGGAATGGGACAGGAAGAGGGGGTGATGGTCTAGTATCCTCCGGTAGGGCTCTGGCAATCCATGGCTTCCTCCAGGCAGAGTAAGTTTTTAAAAAGAGATGAGGGGGGGGGGGGGGGAAGCTGGGTGAGCTCAGAAGGACTGAATGACACTACCATCGCCATCTTGGAAAAGTCTGAGCATGCTCAGAAAGGGCCATTCAGTCCTTCTGAGCATGGCCTGCTTTTTTCAGTGACTTGTTTAATGTTCTTGAATAGTTAACAGTTGTTAAGTCATCTCTTTACAAGATGGAGGAACGGATAACGCTAGAGCAAGGGTGGCCAGGTTTCAACCCAGACCCAGGAGGGTTGAGCACCGCACTCAAGGACAGGGGTGGTCCTGGGTAAGCCATTGCCTTCTATCCTGTCTCTGGTCACGAGGGGATAATATGCCTCCCCAACCAGCTGGGTGACTAGGGTGAAAGTGACCAAGTGCATTTTTATTAAGTAAAGGTGGTACTGAGTGTACATCAGGTTACTCTTAAATGTTGAAGTTTGTAGACTGGACCTGGGAGGTGGAATGCCCCCCACTCCCCAACTGTTAATTGTATCCAATAAAGAGTGCGGCCATTAAACCCCAGACACTATGTGTGCATGTCTTCTTCCAGGGTACTGGGACAACAGAAGATGATCTGATAAAAGGAAATCCTCAGAATTACTTTATCTTTATTTATTACTTTTCAAACCTCGGGTTTTGAATAGCCTGGGTTCTAATATCCTGGGTTCAAATCCTGCTCTAGCCATGAACTCACTGGGTGGCTTTGGGCAAGTCACAACCACTCAGCCCCAGCTCCCCCATCTGTAAAATGGGAATATGTGTGAAGAGAGGCTATACTCTAAAGAAGAGAAGATGTCTGTTTATAACAGAGTTTGTAATGTGGCAAACCAGCAGGATATGGTTGCCGCAAGAGTATCTTGTATAGCACCTAATTTTAGCACTTGTTTCAGATTCACTTCCACCTCAGAAAGATGACTTTCTACGGACAGCCGAGCTTCTACGACTTGTGTGGCTACAGTGGCTGGTATGGTTATGGCCGTGGCCGTGGCTGTGGCCATGGCCGTGGCGGCTACAATCCATGCAGCTATGGTTATGGCTGCTACTAGCCATATTATGGGTTGGGGTATGACTCAGGATGCTCATACCCCTACTGATCCAAATGATCCAGCATCCGTGGGCCGTGATAAACACATGAGGAATCTCCATGGAAACAAGAATGAAAAACAAGATCCAGAGAGATGGTTGCACTCATGGGCTACGGTTTTCAGAAATGCTGAGCACCCACGATGCCAACTGAAGTCAATGAGAGCGGTGGGTTCTCAGCAGTTATGGAATCCCTGGCCAATAATGTCTCTTTCTCTTTGTACTCTATCTTATATGAATGTGTCTTTCCTCTACTGACCATGTTCTATTGTCAACACTGAGCATCTGTTCCTCATTAAAAATAAGCCTCGTTTAAACTTTATACCAATATGGGCATGCCGAATTGGTAGTGGCCTTTGAGTAGGTATGCATTAAATTTAAAATGATCTTTAGACCTTTAACCTACCAGCACTTTTCCTTCGCATAAATAAGATTCAGACCCTGATTATCCATGTCGTCTTTCCATGAGTATTACCTCCTTATGTTTCTTTGGCCTATTTGAAGCTGAATTTGAGCAAATGTTCCTTCCTGTTCACGTTCAAATTAAAACTTATTCTGCATCATAGTACCTGGCTTCTGGTTATTCTTTATTCTCCATTCCTAATTTCCATTACACCCCGTACAAGGCTGTTGCTTCAAGATTACATCCTAACCTTTGCTAGGGCTGAAGCAGGTGAACCGGGTGTATTCTGGGAACAGCAACACAAGATGTGGCGGGCCTGATCCCCTGAACGCATCCCCATACAGTGACTACCCACTGCGACACTTACCCATCCCCCCACCCACCACGGCCCATGCGAAAAGGGCCTAAAATAAGATCTTTCTTTTTCTTTTTCTTTTTCTCTTTCTCTTTCTCTTCTGGGATGGCTTCCTGGCCACTGGTCTGTCAGTTTGGTGTCCCTACCCGGGGCTCTGTTGCCTATGATTTTCTGCCCTGGGGTTGCCTGTGAAGCAATCCTGCTGGTTGCACATCTGTTTTTACTCAGTGTGAGAATCTTAATGATAAAATCCATTATATCCCTAATTTATAGTGGTCTGGTTTCCAACATGGCATCCTGGGAATGGTGGACAGATTGTACTGTTGCCAACACTCAAAGCCATCTTTCATGTTCTTATGGGGATAAGAAAAGACTATTTGTCCCAGATTAAATCCTGGTGTTACAGCGATGTACGTAACACAGAGATGAAGTAACACCAGCGATCTTGGCCCGTAATTTAGTGATTTATTAATTCATAAAATAATTTTATATCGCACTCCTTCTGCTCCAAGCAGCCCCAGGGTGGGTTACAATGTTAAAACATATAAAATTAATAAACCCATAAAATACAATAAAAAGGGAAGACACAAATTCAAACCACCCCCTCCCCTTCCCCCAATCCCACCCTAGACACCATCTCCCTCGCCATTAGCGAAAACAATGCACTGAAATGAAAGGAACTACTTGGGTGTATTGTGTACCTCATTTTATGTTGTGATTGTGCTACAGTCATTGTCGCAAACTCGGAGGTGAACAATTATAGGAATTCAAATAATTTCATATGTAGGAAGTTTTGTTTGATAACTAATTAAGGACTTGGACGCAACTGGTGTTTTTTGGCAACAGAATGCTTTCACAACGGTCTGAAAACATTGTAAACTCTGGACTATTTGAAATGTTGTTTCTCCATTTTGGTCAACGATGACTATCTCCAATTATTTCCTAGCCACATTCCTCATATTATAAGCTCTTTTATAACAATAGAATCAGATTTTTGCAAGAAAGGTTTGCTCACATGCAGGGCATACAGTGTTGGATTGATCCAGAAATGGTCCTTCCTTTGATTTTGTTTATCTCTCTTTCTGTAGATTTATTAACAAACTAATATAGATCCATGAAGTACCCCTCGGGTCGGGGTGGGTGGGTGGGCGCTGTATTCCTGCTAAAGAATGGGAATCTCATTTTCAGAAGCTTTTTACTTCATTACCAACATTAATCCCAGAACTACAGTAACCCCCCCTTGAGAGATGTCCCTTGTGGGCTTCAGTTTTACCAGAAGAAGTTGAAAGTTTG
Organism: Sphenodon punctatus; assembly: GCA_003113815.1. NCBI lineage: Eukaryota > Metazoa > Chordata > Lepidosauria > Sphenodontia > Sphenodontidae > Sphenodon > Sphenodon punctatus. The sequence goes on along the minus strand of QEPC01003505.1, from coordinate 5,944 downwards.
ATCCGCCAATGAAAATCTGGTAAAGCTCAGGACACAGAGTATATTGCCCTTGAAGTAATGAAATCTAATATTTTATAGTGGGGACAAGTTCTTGTTAAGTTATTTACCAAAATTAATGAAACTAGAGAAATCCTGCCTGACTGACAGAAGAGTATTGTGCCTATTTTCAAAGAGGGAATGGTAAAAGTACCAGCTAATTATAGACCAATAAGTCTACTTTCTGTAATAGGCACGTTTTACTTGAAATATTTGTTACAAAGGTTGCAATAATGGGTGGAGGAGGAGGCTATCATTGGGAGAGAACAGGCAGGATTTCACAAAGGCATGTCGACTTTGGACTACGTGTTTATCTTAAATCAGTTGATCTCGAAATACGTAAGATCAAGGCCAGTTCAGTCATTGTATATCTGTTTCATCGACTTAAAAGCGGCCTTCAATTCCATAAACAGGAAATGCCTTTGGTATCGGCTGTCTGCCACCAATATTGATCTCAGACTTTTATATTTGATAGTGGACCTTCATCAGAAGAATTCCCTTCGAGATTGGCTAGGACCCCAGGGTACTTTATCCTCTCCAGTCTTTACTACGAAACGGGTTAGGCAGAATTGTCTTTATTTATTTATTTGTTTGTTTGTTTTTTATCTATTTAATCACATTTATAACCCGCCCCTCCTGAAACAGCTCGGGGCGGCTGACAGTCTCAAAGATAAAAATACAATTATAAAACATTTAAAACACTCATAAAATTACAGCAATTAAAACACGACTAGGGAACATAAAAATAATTATTACAATAAATAAGGGTGGAGGGGAATAAAACCTCCCCTAACCCTCCCTCCCCAAAGGCCTTGGCAAACAGCCAGGTTTTGCAAATTTGCCAAAATGTTAAAAGGCTTGGGGCCAGGCGATCTTCCTCCAGGAGGGAATTCCAAAGGTGTAGCCCAGCCACCGAGAATGCCCTCTCCATTGTGGACCCCTGCTTAACACGGGGGACCTCTAAGAAGGCACCCCCGGCAGACCGAAGGAGCCGCTCTGGGGTGTGGAGGGCGAGGTGGTCCCTGAGATATGAGGGGTCCAGACCATGAAGGACTTTATAAATCAATACCAAAACCTTGAACCTGGCTCAGCGCGCTATTGGCAGCCAGTGCAGAGTCCGGAGCACAGGTGTTATGTGGTCCCGACGACCCGTTCCTGAAAGGAGCCAGACTGCCGCATTCTGAACTAGCTGCAGCCTCCGAACCAGGAACAAGGGCAGCCCCACGTAGAGCGCATTGCAGTAGTCCAGCATCGAGGTGACGAAGGCATGGATTCCCAGGTCTGGGCCAGAGATGTACAGACGCAGCCTCCACACCAGATATAACTGGCGGAAGGCAGCCTTCACCACTACCTCCACCTGTCACTCCAGGCAGAGATCTGCATCCAATATCACCCCCAGACTCCGAGCCTGCTGAGCTATAGGAGGGCGAGCCCCCAATCAGGAGGGCTGATACCTCCCTCGCTCTCCCCACCAACATCACCTATGTCTTATCGGGGTTGAGCTTCAGTCTGTTCTGCCACACCCATTCCACCACGGCCTCCAAACACTGGGATAGCACCGAGACAGCAGGGTCTGGGTCAGTTGAAAAAGAGAGGTACAGCTGAGTATCATTATTATTATCATCATTATCATCATTATTATTATTATTATTATAATAAACATTTATATAACACCGGTCATGTACCTGGCACTGTACAGAACATAGAACTAGACGCGGTCCCTGCCTGTGGCTTACAATCTAAAAGACAAGGAGGGGGAGACGGAGAGGGGACAGTGGGAGAGACAGGGGAGAAAAACAAACATTCAGGCAGTTGCAAAGTCTCAGGTGCGTGAGCTTGGCTTGGTTACAATCAGGTTGGTTGCAGCAGTCTGCAGAGGAGGGCAGACAGTAAGTATACGGGGAACGACTAGCAGGCATTGGGAAAGGTGGCGACGAAAAAGTGGGTCTTGAGGAGGGATTTGAAGGAGCGGAGGGAGGGGGCAAGGCGGATGTGGGTAGGGAGAGAATTCCAGGCATGGGGGGCAGCGAGGGAGAAGGGTCAAAGGCGGTTAGGTGAGCAGGAGAAATGAGGGCGAGTGAGGGACGCACCCCAAACCCTCTCACGACCTCCCACAAGGGCTGCATATATACATTTTATCCCTGTTCTTTTTCAGTATATATGTATAGATCAGTTGAGGGATGCATTATTCCACCCAGTTTCTCTAGGCTGTACACCGGCATACTTCTATTGGTTTAAGGTGACTGATGTACAGATTTACACAATTTTGCATCTCTGAACTACTGGAAATAAATTATACCACAACTAAAGCATTGGTAGTTGGGAGATCCCGATTAAGGTGCAGATGGTTTATGAATTTGCCGGAAATTGAATAAGTGATTTCCTAATTAAAATTCCAATTAACAAACAAAAAGAATTAACAAAATACTTTACAATAAGTAATATTGTACACTACAATAAGTTTACATTACAATACATTTACAGAGATTTTCAGCCAGACTTTGTCATGTCATTTAAATCTGAGGACAGCTAGTGGTTAGGCTGATACTGTATGGAAAAGTATTTTTTTTTAAAGGAGGGAAAATTCTGCTTCCTGCTATTAAGGTATTCCAGGGTAAAGTCCTTCCCTAATTAATGTATGGAGTGTCGATCTGGGGTTCATGTCTTTATAGGGATCTCAACTGAGTTCTGAAGATCAATATTGCACATTCCCAGAAGCACTCCAATTGCCCTTCTGAGATCTATACTTAGATTTTCCCCCTGTTTACAGGTCTTTACCTATTGGCTTAAAAGGAGCTGTTTATGTATCACTCTTTCTCCGTTGATCAAACAGAGGCCTTCATGCTGGCCAGATTCAGTGTCTAGGGCTGTAGCGGAATATCGCAGCGGTAGCTATTTCCGGCGGAAACAGTGTTTCCGCAATTAGTGGAACAGCATGGCAGAGGCTTTCATTCCGCTAGTTTCGTTCCGCGGTTCCGCTTATTTAATTCCGCTACTTAGTGGAATCATGGAAACATGACATTTTCGCTACTTCCGCAATTCCGCCAGTGCCACAAAATAGCAGAATAGCGGTTTCCCTCAATTTCCGCAATTTTCCCGCAATTTTTCCGCAATTTTCAGAATTCCGGCGGAATTAGCGGAATGTCCGCAGAAAAGTCGCCGTGTGGCGTGGGCAATTCCGAAATGGCGGAACGGAATCGCGGCGCGGTAACAGCTGCTGCACATCAGCCCTATCAGTGTCCTCCCGATGACAGTTATAGAGGGCAGACGTTTGCTGACTCCTTGCGAATTTAGATTCTGCAAATGCTGTCCCCAGCGGGTGGTGGAATCCCTTCTTCGATTTGTGTCATGGGGCATGATAACTGAGGATAATTTACATAAACTGGGTTTTTCCAAAGAGTATTTTCAGTGGATGGATTTTCAAATGGCATGAAAACTGATAAAAAAGCGAGTATTAGAGCAGGAGATTCAAATAGAGGAAGCAGCAGTAGCTATGCAGAGGGTAGCTCCTATTTTCCTTTATATCATGCCCCCTCAAAAAGCTCCTTATTACCTATTTAACTGGACAGATTGGCAGGCAAGACAGGCTTTGACTCTGTTCCATTTAAATTTGTTTCCCCCTGCAACCCTTGAGGGTAGGTACCAAGGGATTCCACTTAATGATCGTATTTGTCAAAATTATAATTTAAGGGAAATAGAATCTCTTCCACATGTTATTTTTGAGTGTCCGAGGTATGAACGCTTGAGATCAAAGTACTTGTATAATGGTGTATCTCAATGTCCTTCATGGCGTCGAGGTCATACACTAGAGAAACTGCTTCGTGCGGGGCGGATACGGAGCTAGCAAAAAAAGTATCTAGCTGTTGCACTCAGGTTCTCTGGCTCAAAAAATATGCAATTAAACATCGTGACTAGAAACCTCAGTTGGGAGTAATAGCTTGTCCCCCGTCACGGAACAGCTATGGATTAGTTGTTAGTGTGGTAAATACTTATGAACGTAGGAGTGTTTTTCCTTTTAAAATGCTTGATATCATCTCTCATTTTGTATGACATATGTATGATATTTTTATATTTCTAAAATTGTAATGGCTTGGGCAAAAATAAACATGATTTGGATTTGGTATTTTTCTATATACATTCCCAACGATGAGCCTGGCGCTGAGAAATCATGACTAAAGATAGGACACTAACCCTGTATTTATGAATGGAAGGGCTTGCATTCCAGTATGAGTATGAAATACATCTGTAGGGCAACCCTACAATTTTCATTTTCATTTTCATTTAGAAACTGGGGGGGGGGGGGGGGG
>QEPC01003504.1:102894-113720 GCA_003113815.1 Sphenodon punctatus | reverse complement strand
TTTTCCCGCCGGGAGCCTGGGAAGTGTGGTTGAAATTGACCCCATGTGGGTATTCAGCGTGGCGAACATCTGGTGGCCGCCGAACAGACGTGCAGGGCACAGTGACCACATGTAGGTATTCAGCATGGTTCACTGTGATCTCATCATGTCTGAAAACGCCCTTAGATTTCAGTAGGGCCTTATACTGCCGCCTTAAACTAAGATAGTCACCTGGGGAAACCTGTGGAACGGGGACATTTGCTTACATCTCAGTCCTAGTTGGGAAGTTTTCTGTATACTCATCATTGTAATGTTTGTGATATGGTTAAATAACTTTATTAGTGGTTATATTAGGTATATATCTGGAAAAAAAAGTTGCTTCTTTATGCAGGGAAGGGGAGACTTGGAGAAGAGAATCCTAGTCTAAGTAACCACCGTAGGCCTTCTTATCCTTGAAAGTCTTGTTTGTACCATTGTCAAAGGTCAGAAAATGAATCTAAAAAAATGTATCTGTTTTTTAAACATTTCTGAGGGGGTAGCAACACCCACCTGTGCTTAAGTGCTGTACTGATCTAGGGACTGAATGAGTCTACAATATAGATGAAACAAACAGCTAAATTGCTACTTATATGCCTTTCTCACTATTTAAAGTACCAGGAACAAGATCTCATTGATATCTTGATCCCGATAAGATTTCTCAGCAAAAAACATTTTTGTAAAAATTAATTGTGCATGCTCAAAATGGCTGCTGCCCTTACCAAAAAAAGGCAGCAACACTATTAGCAGCCATTTTTCACATGCACAGTGATTTTTATTTTCTTCTCTGAGAACTCAGTGAAGCTATCTCCGTGCTTGGTGCGTCCCTGGATGAACCAATGGGATTTTGATGCAATATTGAGTAATTCAATATCTCATTCCAGCCTTTGTTTACAACCATTCTGCGGGTGCCAAAAGATACAATCTATCCCTAAGGAAGAAGGAAAGTAAATATTTAGCTTAGCCAGTACTGTCATATAATAGCAATATATAATAAACTCACATAACCGCTAACATTTGACTGTGAAAATGCCACCTGTAATTTGCATTAATTTGCATGCGCTTATGCATGTTTGTAATAGCCCAGTGACTAACTAACTAAGAGCCAGTGTGCTTTACTGTAGTGGATAAAGTGCTGGCCTAGGACTTGGGAAGTCAGGGTTCAAATTTTGTCCTAGCCATGAACTCATTGAAGACTCCATGACTCTCAAACATGAATTCCATGAAATCAGAACCTCTCAGACTTAGTTTCCACATCTTTAAAATATGAATATGTGTGTGTCTATCTTTCCCTGTGTTCTCCTTANTAGCCATTGCCATCAACAAAATTATACAAATCCATATATTCATAAAACAAATAACCTAAAGTATAGTACAAGAGATGATCTGGGCTGCTGAATACATGGTTGCGGTTAAAATATATAAAACAAGCATAGTAAACATTCGAATAAAACATGCTGTAATGTTTCAACTGCTTCCCCCACCATACATTTGAAAAATCTAAATGAAGAGGGAATGCCCTTAATTCACCCCTCAGTAATAGCTGATGGTATTTGGTGGAAGCGCCCAAGGGTAAGTACCCTCCAAAACTTATAAGTTGTCAGATTTTATTATGTAAGCCGCCCCAGTCTGCCTGAAGCAGGAGGGGCGGGATAGAAAATTGTTTTGTTTTTTAAATTAAATTGGAGGGCATCACAGTCTCTAGATTCAATCATTTAGATATTCCTGCTATTTCAGCATGTATGTAAGACCTGGCTGTTCCATCAGGCTTTTGGCAAGGGCTGGGGGCGGGGGGGTTCCCCGCATATTGTATTTTTAATTTTTTTTTAATTATTGTTTTATTGATTGTTGTTCGCCGCCCTGGGATGCCCTGTGGGCAGGAGGGGCAGGATATACATTTTAAATAAATAAATAAATAAAAACATATGGGCAAAATCTGCTGCACTGCGAGGGTGGTGGTGGTCTGATGCTTGGCTTGATTCAAGATCCTCCTTTTAACCAGTAAACAGTAGCAAAACCTCGGGCAAGAATCCCAATCTAGCAGAAGTAGAATTCACACCCTTAAGCCAACACCCATTAACTGCCATGTCAAGGGCCTGTGCTTGAAAGGAGGGGTGGAACAAAACACAATTTTAGCCAATATTTCAGCACTGCTGGTTTTGCCAAGGACGCAATTGCGGGGGGGGGGGGGAACGGGATCTATTTCTGCATTTCTGCTTGAAGCAAAATAATAGGTGTATTATGAGGGACTACCAAGACTGACTTCAGACAGTGCTTCTGAAAATAAAATTGAGTTTCCCTCCCAACGAGACCCCCCCCCCAAATTTGAACTCCATACAAAATTTGGTGCAAGCTCTTTACTCTGAACATGTTTAATACAGGGGGGAGAAACCTACCCCCTCAGCAGTGATAAAAAAACAGAAACTCCTTGATAGAGGCCAGTGGTATAACTTTGATTGCAGCCAGGTGGGCAGACCAATTAGCTCATCTCGAAACTGTCACACCCAAATATTTGAAATGAGTCACCTGCTCCATCACCTCATGGTTACCTATCCTCTATTTATGGGAGGCTCAGGCAGCCTGGTCTTTGAATAACCTTGGTCTTTGAATAATTTAATTCTAGAAGTTCTTTCTTGCAGAAGCTAGAAAAACCATCCAGCATCCGCCTCAGACCTATCTGCGTTTATAATAGTAAAATTGTGTCATCCACATAAAGAAGTACTGGCACTGGGTGTTAAGCTAAAATCACTGGGTGAAAGGAAGGATCCTTAAATTCCTCAGCCATATTGTTAATATACAAATTAAGCAAAGTGGGTGCCAATAGACACCCATGACATACCCCTCTAGTTGAGACCACAGGGTGGAAAAGTTGGCCCTGTCTGTCTACATGTACCTGCAGGGAGGTCTGTTTGTGACACGTCAATATTAAATATAATAGTCTCCAATTTATACTAGTGTCTATCATCTTCCCCCACAACCGCTCCCTAATCATAGTGTCAAATATATCCTTCAAATCTATGAAGGCAATGTAAATGGAGGAGTTACGCTGGGAAATGGCATATTTTAATAACAATTGTTGGAGCAGCAAAATATGGTCTACCATTGAGGAGCCCTTGGTGAATCCCCAATATTCAGAGCCAATCACCTCTTTTGTGACAATCTATTGCTGGAGTTTTCTAAACAGATAGCTGGTGTACTCCTGGCCACCACATCTAAAAGACAGATAGGGCGATAATTTTCCGGCTCATTATGTGTCCCCTTTTTATAGATGGGTACAACAATATGTCTAGCTCAGCCTCTAGGTAACTTGCCCATATTGTTGATAGTTGTGAAAAAAAGGGACAAGATGCTACACCACCACTCCAGATCTAACTTCAGCAACTCTGGTGCAATGAAATCCTCCCTTGTGTCCTTTCCTTTTTTCAACCTCTCGAGTAGGGGATGGATTTCCTCAGTTAGTTTTATTTATTCTGGCATGGCCGAAGGCCATTGCTTTTGACAAATACATAAATTACACACAACACACAATCACAAATATTCATACAGCAATAAAATTTTAAAAATAGGGTTGCATGACCGATACTTACCAAAGTGATTCATTTTGCCCTCTGGTAATTATTATCAATAATCAAAAACCCACTGGTCAAAAATACCCCAAGGACAAGAAAAAAAGAACCCAATAAACTAAATAAATGCCAAATCCCAAACTGGACAACTTACACCCAAATAAACTTGTAGCTTCAAGAAGAAAGGGAAAAGGCCCTACCATAATCATCCTGAGGAGCCCAAGACAGTCACCCTACAAGAGGCATCAACTGCCATGAGCTCCTCAAAGATGGAAACCCCTCTAGGGGAGAAGCCCCATTCCTTAATAGAAGCATATTTAATTAAACAGGGACTAGACACAGTAGGGCATGACTGTTGCATCTGAGGCTCACACAAGGGCCTAACAATCTGACCCTCGGCCACTGGGGCTTCCGTTGGAGAATCTTGCTTATTTGCAGAATCCTGAACTGCCATCTCTGGGGAAATGGAACTGCCCAACTTAGCTGAGGGAAGAATCCCAGAGTCAAAAGAATTTATTTTAGGAAGGGGCAAAACATCCTTAACAATAGGCCCTCTAAATAAAACACAATCAGACAGAACAGCAGAGGGACCCTCAACCCAAACCAAGTCCTTGGGACCATCAGCAATCGGAAGGTCCACTAGATTTCTCTTAGTTACCACAGCCCCATTGCAATCCTTCTTCAGTAAAGCCTCAACCTGAACCAAGTCCTTGGGGCCTACAGCAATCGGAAGGTCCACTGGATTTCTCTTATTTACCAAGGCCAAATTGCAATCCTTCTTCAGGATAGCCGCAGTATCCTGGCCTGCTTGCGGCAACAATGGGCTGATTCCAGATTTAAAATAAAGTTTAGCCACATACACACCCCATTGTAAAAAAGTACGTGCATACAACATTAATGCCTCAGCTATAGCTGGTGTTCGAAAATACATTGCTATGCGTAATGGTCCCCCCCGGGTGGAAGTTGGAAAAAAGACCTTATATGGAAAGGGAAAAACATGAAACCCAAAATGTTGGAAATATGACAAGCTATCCAAGTTTTGGAACCCCAAGGGGGGAAATAATCAGTGGGCAAGGGGTGGACAGTGAAGACCAATGCATCTGCTATAGAATTTAGCTTCTGGTCCTTCGTATCTTTAAAAGCTGTGGAGTAGGAATGGGCAGGGCCATGAGCAAAAGATGTTTGTGTCTCCTGATCCAATCTCAATGTACCCTGCTCTACCCTACTCCCTCCGACCACATTTATCCACTCCCACAACCTGGACAGTTGTGATTGAATGGACTTCAATTTGGTGTCCATGTCCCCCAGTCGATCCATAATTACTGGGCACAAGTCCTCTCTCTGCGGAGTATACTGAATGCCCTAAAACTCCTGAGGTTCCAGAGTAACTAATTGTAAATTAGGGGAAGGGTCTGAAAGAGTAGCCAAAAAACTACTCCTTACTTTAGTTGCCTTAAGGGGGGACTCCGACACCCCCTGGATCATACTATCATTCTCTCGGGGTGAGGACTGTATCCCAAGAGGGGGTGCGATCTGCTCCAACTCCCCCTTCCCACCAGATAAAGAACTGGATGATAGTTTAGTCCCCTCAACAGCTCGGATCTCGGAAGATGGAGACTCCATTACCAAAGGACAAGCCTGGGGGGCATCAAAATCCCCTCTCACAGGAGGGGCCTGAGCACCAGTAGATATCTGAGATGAACCTCGGAGCCGGGCAGCCAACTCATGCTACTTCTCACCCTGCTTCTTAAAGGCCACCACACAAAGGAGTAAGGAATCTAGTGGGTCCTGTACTGGTAAAATTGGAGAAGCAGAAGGCATAAGGCCCACCTTGGCAGCAACAGGGGCCTGTTCCACCCCCCAACCCTTGCCCAGCGAGACTAGGGACGGCTGAGGCAAATCCCCCTGCTTACAGCTCGGGGATACCAGCCGCTCAGCAAAGCAATCCTCCATCCGCAGTTGCCCAACCAGTGCTCTGGTAGTCACCCCCAGTTTCCCCCGGCTTCCGCTCTTGTTCTTCTTCGGCATTATAACATAACCAAGAGTATTAAATAATCCTCCAAACCCACCCCCGCAAAGGCCAAACTCACAATCCAGGACTCTTCAGATAATCCAGACCCTGCGCCCATCTGGCGCCTAAGGCCACATGCACAAGGGCACGCCCTTGCACGCACTGCCCTTAGGCGCACTGCCCCGGCACAAACCCCCAGTGCATGCCCCCGACGCACGTCGCCGGTGCCCTAGGCAAAGCACTGTGCTTTTCAGAGTCCCAGTAGAGAGGCTCCTCCCTGCTCCCAGCTGCAAGCCCTCAGTGGTAATGGCAGAGGGAAATCCTTTGGAACGGGGCTCCGGGCTCTCACCCCCCTAGGCAAGGGAGATGGGCAGGGGTGGGATGGGATGATCCGGCGGCTGCAGGTCTGTGCTCAGCACCAGCAGGCAAAGCACTGGGCTTTTCAGAGTTCCAGTAGAGAGGATCCTCTCTGCTCCCAGATGCAAACCCTCAGCGGTAATGGCAGAGGGAAATCCTTTGGAATGGGGCTCCGGGCTCTCACCCCCCTAGGCAAGGGAGATGGGCAGGGGTGGGATGGGATGATCCGGCGGCTGCAGGTCTGTGCTCATCACCAGCAGGCAAAGCACTGGGCTTTTCAGAGTTCCAGTAGAGAGGATCCTCTCTGCTCCCAGATGCAAACCCTCAGCGGTAATGGCAGAGGGAAATCCTTTGGAATGGGGCTCCGGGCTCTCATCCCCCTAGGCAAGGAAGATGGGAGAGAGCCTCCCTCCCGTCCTGAAAACAACCCAGAGATTCCCCGCCGGGATCACCAAGGCATGGCAAACAGATGTGCCGGGGATCCTGGTGGGGAATCAGGGAGGGGGCAGGGCCGCGTGGCACAACATGCAACTGCACGGCCCCGCCCCCTCCACGCTGCCTCACCGCCAGCCCTCTGGGGAGATGGGTGGGCAGCAAGGCCAATGCCGCTGCAGCATCTGGCTTAGTTCACCACGGCCTTGAATCCCGCTGGGGATTCCGGGCTGTGATAGCCTACCAGACGTTACTTTTTATTGATGCCCACCTGGAATCACTTTCACTACGCTTCTGCGGATTTTCCCGCCGGGAGCCTGGGAAGTGTGGTTGAAATTGACCCCATGTGGGTATTCAGCGTGGCGAACATCTGGTGGCTGCCGAACAGACGTGCAGGGCACAGTGACCACATGTAGGTATTCAGCATGGTTCACCGTGATCTTATCATGTCTGAAAACGCCCTTAGATTTCAGTAGGGCCTTATACTGCCGCCTTAAACTAAGATAGTCACCTGGGGAAACCTGTGGAACGGGGACATTTGCTTACATCTCAGTCCTAGTTGGGAAGTTTTCTGTATACTCATCATTGTAATGTTTGTGATATGGTTAAATAACTTTATTAGTGGTTATATTAGGTATATATCTGGAAAAAAAGTTGATTCTTTATGCAGGGAAGGGGAGACTTGGAGAAGAGAATCCTAGTCTAAGTAACCACCGTAGGCCTTCTTATCCTTGAAAGTCTTGTTTGTACCATTGTCAAAGGTCAGAAAATGAATCTAAAAAAATGTATCTGTTTTTTAAACATTTCTGAGGGGGTAGCAACACCCACCTGTGCTTAAGTGCTGTACTGATCTAGGGACTGAATGAGTCTACAATATAGATGAAACAAACAGCTAAATTGCTACTTATATGCCTTTCTCACTATTTAAAGTACCAGGAACAAGATCTCATTGATATCTTGATCCCGATAAGATTTCTCAGAAAAAAACATTTTTGTAAAAATTAATTGTGCATGCTCAAAATGGCTGCTGCCCTTACCAAAAAAAGGCAGCAACACTATTAGCAGCCATTTTTCACATGCACAGTGATTTTTATTTTCTTCTCTGAGAACTCAGTGAAGCTATCTCCGTGCTTGGTGCGTCCCTGGATGAACCAATGGGATTTTGATGCAATATTGAGTAATTCAATATCTCATTCCAGCCTTTGTTTACAACCATTCTGCGGGTGCCAAAAGATACAATCTATCCCTAAGGAAGAAGGAAAGTAAATATTTAGCTTAGCCAGTACTGTCATATAATAGCAATATATAATAAACTCACATAACCGCTAACATTTGACTGTGAAAATGCCACCTGTAATTTGCATTAATTTGCATGCGCTTATGCATGTTTGTAATAGCCCAGTGACTAACTAACTAAGAGCCAGTGTGCTTTACTGTAGTGGATAAAGTGCTGGCCTAGGACTTGGGAAGTCAGGGTTCAAATTTTGTCCTAGCCATGAACTCATTGAAGACTCCATGACTCTCAAACATGAATTCCATGAAATCAGAACCTCTCAGACTTAGTTTCCACATCTTTAAAATATGAATATGTGTGTGTCTATCTTTCCCTGTGTTCTCCTTACCACTGTGCATCTTAGATTTTAAGTCCAGCGGACAAAGACCTGTCCCCGAAAATCTGTGACTGTATGTGTATGCCTAGTAGCACTATAAAATAATAAGAAGTAGTAGTAGTAATAATGTGCTTATAAAAAATTGTAACAGCCCACTGACCAACTTTAAGGATGATATGGGGGAAAAAGGAATCTCTGTGAGAGGTCATCTGTACTCATGTTTGTATCTGCAGGACTGATTGTTTGAGTTACAAGTTAGCCTATTAAAAAAGTCAAAATTCTCAAATGCGTACATTGACTTTGGTCCTAAAGTTTTATTTTTAATGTCACTCAAAGTATCCCAGGTGAAAGCAGTGACTGTCCCTTTCAACATATTAAGGAATCATCCTTAACAAACATACTCACATCGCTCCTACTTTTTTTAGTTTTCATCTTGATCCTAGGAACACAGCTCCCTCCTGCCTGGGTGTTATCTTTCTTTCTTTGTTCTTCGATCACAGTGATTATCCCAAATGTATTAAAATGAAAAAGATGCCCCACCCTTACCCCTTACCAAGGAAGCACAGCTCTTTCTCCTGCTGGATTAATGAGGTGGTAATGACTCACTTTGCCAGCTGAAATCGGTACAAAGCTTACTCTGATGGGAGCCTGGTACAATATTACAAAATCTATTACTGTACTGGGCAACAAGGTGCTATTGGAGGGTATGCAATCTTCTGTGTAATACTTTTCTTTAAATATTTGTGTTTATTGGTAAAATTCTTCTTTAAACAGCCTTCTGCATTTCCCTCTCAATTTGGCCTAGAAAGATTATTTTGCCTTCTTGTAGCGCATATTAAGTTCTAAATATTTTATTTGTTGTAACAGTGTCATGTATTTAGACTGCAATTTGCAATGTCATCTTGATCACCCTGTAGGGTCTAATTGCATTCAGTTTTGCAATTGTCGTTGCCATGCTAACTAAATTGTATATTTACATTTGAAGGGCCTACATTTCTGAAGCACTTGGCAGGTTTTGGCTGTTCTGTGAACAGGAATGAAAACATTCTCTGGCATGAATGGCAAACATTTGACTCATTATGAAGGAACTGGATATTAGGAAAATAGAACATAATGTCAAGACTAGAGCATCATTTAGTTTTCCAAAGTAGACTCAGCCATCAGAAAATTTATGTTTAAGGTTTTCTCCTGCAAAGTGCTGAGCAAGTTAAAAATGTGCTGAACATACCACACTCTGATTGTAGAGAATGCAGAATCTCCAAGGGTAGATCAGCACCCTGCACTCTACGGCAAACACAAAGTGTCCATTCCAGCCCCAAAAGATGGAGAAGCAGCAAATGGCGGCACAAAATTAACAGCACAACAAGGTAGGTGTGGTTGTAGTCTCCCCTGGGCTCCAGAGTGGTTAAAAGGAGGAGGAGCAGTGAATGTTTGGAGAGCAGATTTGAAGCAGCAGTAGCAGCAGCCTCCATTTGCAGCTGTACTACCCTATGTGAGAGAGGGACACCCACTGCTCTCTACTGCCCTCACTGAACCCCACTCCCAGTCTACATATCAGAAGAAAGGCTACAACGTCTACTGACCAATGGTCCAGGGTTGGTGGAAGGCGAAGGAGCAGCAAACACACAAGATTAAGCCATCTTTGTTATAACACAATATTAGGAATGACTCCCAAATACCACGTTGTTATAACAAGATTGGAATGTACCAAAATTCCAAGACTGGTCTGAGGTATGGATTATCAACTCCATCCATCATCCATTTCTCCTCAGCTGCCACCCAGCCTGGGTACATCAAACCTTTAACGTTTTCCTTTAAACATCATGGCCAACTTTATGATACAGACTAAAATCCTGCAGAAACTAATAAGCATCTTCAGCTTTAAACACTGGGGTAATAGTCTCACTGAAGTCAATGAAAATTCTTACCTCCTTAAAATTAAATGTGTGTCCTTGCAGTATAGCATAAAATTCCTTAAGCAAGGTTAAAAATACATGGATGCACAAATGTATCACATTCACTTTATGCAAACTTTATAAATCTAGTGGTGTGTCGGTACCTAGGTTTTACAGAATAAATCCAGGTTGAGAATTTTGGTTGAAGTTGGCTTTGTTGAGGCCTTCTATATATCACTGACTGCTTGGTTGCTAAGTGGGAGACAAATATTGGATTTCATAATGACATTAATTTTTAAAAAACATCACAAGGAGCTATTATTCCCACTCCTTGCACAAGCTGTGCCAATTAATTCATTCTTGTGAATATAGATTTGCAATTTGCAGTGTCTGAGAGGCAGCATTCACTGCTCAAAGTCATTTTTTGTATTTCCAAAAGAGTGCTTTTGAAAATAAATTGTCGGCAGGGTATTAAAAAAACCCCCTGTAAACAGGTATTTTGATATAAATTTTTAAGTACACTAGATTTGCAAAGAGCTTATACAACCTGAAGGAAAGGTGACTGGAGAGCAGTAAGAATGGAATGGAGTAGGGAGAGACTTGCTAGCTCAGTGATTGTAAAAGTGATTTTTCTAGTGAGCTTTTATGAATTCAACCCTAACTGGTAATGAATAATAGTTCTTACTAGGGGCGGGAAAACCGGTAAATCCGGTATCCGATAATGCCGGTACCGGGCGTACCGGCATTATCGGATTCGACCCGGTAAATCCGGTCCGTGGGGGGGGTGTTTAACACCCCCCACCCCCCAGGGATCACCCCTACTAAAGTTCATAGCTTGCTTACCTTGCGGAGCTTCGGCGGCGGACGGTCCGGCGGCCTCAGCGCCGACTGTGGCTGCCGGCGTCAGAGACGCTCTAGGCCTTCCGGGGAACTTCCGGGT
>QEPC01003504.1:68087-85967 GCA_003113815.1 Sphenodon punctatus | reverse complement strand
AAAAGGCACCCTGGGGAACAGAGTGGAGACAATTGGGGGAATAGGTGTATAAATGGTTTTCCAGTAAAAATCTTCTGAGAGTATACTGCTTCAATTAAAAATGGGTCAGGAGTATAAAAAAGGCAATAAAAATGACACACTAAGGAGACCACAATTAGTAGTGAGTTGTGAAAATAAAATTCTGCCACAAATTGGGTGTGACTAGTATGATTTAATAAATTCAGTCTGTTAACCATTGCAACCAATTATTAACACCAGCAGTATCCTTGCAGATTACAACAGTGTAACATTCCTTTCATCTTTACCTTTAGTGGGACTGGTTTGTTAAAAGTTAGGTTAATGTCTAAAAACAATATGTTAGCAAATTGTTCAGTCATCTCAGTTTAAACACATTCTTTCTATATCAGCATCATTGATGAATTATATCTATATAATCCTCAACATATTTTTTCTATTCCCAGATCTGGGAACAGATTGTATGGAGGTATAAAACAAGGCATACTGCTCTTGCCCAGATAGTGGTTGGGTCATGAAGATGTTTAGAGATCTTCTGCCTAACACAGACAGAAGGACTGTCATAGACAATATATTATTACTGCCAGCACAAGCAGCTCTTTTGTGTCCCTGCAGGTTGTCTGTGGCTAAGGAACTCACAGCTACATCCCTGAAGGCTGAGCATTATATCACCCTTGGTCTCACACTGGATGGCCACAGTGAATGGGTGTCTGATCTATTTAGTTGGGAAAATATACTCAGTTGTGCAGTGCAGGCCAAAAAAACTGAAGCCTAAACCTCTGGAACTAGTGCCTACTACTTAAGCTGAAAAGACCAGGTGCTATTTTGGAACTGGTAGAACCTATAAATCACTTTACATGGTTTAACCACTAGTAGAGAACTTTGACTTTGTGGGTTGTCTGTAGATACTGAAACCTGATTTTTTATATCTAATACCCACTTCTTAAATCAAAATAACAGGTGCTATTTTGTAACTGATAGAACCCATAAACTAGTACTGAAACTTGGTACTCGATTTTATTCAGATTTAGTTGAGGATCGCAGTATTCAGCTCAGTTTTACTAAGTACCAAGAACCTGAGAAATTGACATGGTACTAGATACTCGGTAACACCTCGATCAAGTAATGCTTACCAGATCATGCAACAGGCCACTGTGCTATCTCCATATCCTACCTTCCCTGGAGGTCCCATGAGGTCCTCGCAGTACTGCAGGTCGCTCCCAGCGAATTGTGGCTCATGGCTTGCAAGCAGCCACAGCTGCTTTTCTACTGCTGGGTGATTGGGACAACATCTTTGGTCTGGGAGCGTGCTGGGAAATATGGAGAGCCAGGCCGGCAGCCGGTGGCTTGGCAGCTCCATTTGTGGCAACCCCTCCGCTTGGACTCCGCTTGGCTGCACCTCTCCTCACAGTGAGTTTGCTGCCCCCTGACCCTCCCTCCCTTCCTGCCTCCTTCTTGCCTGCCGCATTCCCCTAGATATTTTCCTGCTGACGCCACCCCCTTTCTGACCACCACATCTCCCCGGTGCTTCCTTGTTTGGTTACAGAATGACAGGAGGACACATAAGGGGACACAGTAGAATACTCGGTAGAATACACATTAGTAGAACAGTAGAACAGTAATTATTCATGAGTATTTCCTAGTAGTCATGGATTGGTCTCAAGTTTCCTGAAGCTACTTGGTAATATAACAAATAGTCGACACTCAGTAAAATATTTGGTACTCCATGTACACGACATTCTACCAAGTATTCTAACGAGATCTGAGTATTCATTACTGAGTAGTTTCTGGAAACTCAAGACCAATCCCCGACTACTTGGAAATACTCATGAATAATTACTATTATACTGATTTCTGCCTTACCATAAACCTTGCTACATGGTCTAACCACCAGTGGAGGGAGTGGGGGGATAAACCCATATAGGCATTCATGTGATTTACGGAGGGCCATGGTTAGCATGAGACTTATGATATCTGTGGAATTAAATTATTTGAGCTTGAGATAGTCTATCAGATTATATTTATTAAGTTATATTTTGATTCTGAGGATTCCCCCGATCTAAACTACCCACAAAAAGCTTCCTTCCATAGCATTCTGTGGGTATAATGGAACTTTCAGTTTCAAGGGGAAAACTCATGTGAGGTGAGTTTTCCAAGTAATCATTCTGAGGTTTTGGAATTCCCTACACATAATGGATATATATTTTTGTTAAAATTGACAGATTAAAATGGGCACATATTTCAGTGCCTTTGAAAAGAAATAAAAGGGGTTCAACTGCTTTTCTGAACCTCTGGTGAAGCAGATCCCTGCCCGAGAGTGGTTCAGCTGCTTTTCCGCACCTTGGTGAAGCAGGTCCCTTTCTAAAAGGGTTTCAACTGCTCTTATGCACCTTGGTGAAGCAGGTCCCTGGCAGGACCTCCCTATCCAGGAGTGGTTTCAGCTGCTTTTCCGCACCCTGGTGAAGCAGGTCCCTAAAAAGGGTTTCAGCTGCTTTTCTGCACCCTGGTGAAGCAGGTCCTTGTCCAGGAGGGGGTTTTATCTGATTTTCTGCACTCTGGTGAAGCAGGCCCCTTTTAATGCCCGGGATCAAGGGGAAACACTACTGGGTTTGAAAGGGTAGGGAATTACTCCTCTTCTATTTTCTAGTAATGACTCTTTTGTTCAATCAAATAGGCATTTATTCAATAATAGCAGAACAATTAGCATACCAATTAATAAAGAGACACTTGCATTCAACATATGCCCTCACCTACTCTGACTCCTTCAAATACATACAAAAGAACATATTCTTACATGATCAGAGGTCAACAGTCTGGTCCCAGAAGGAAGGCAGTCAGGGGGCCCAACGATGCTCATAGTGAGAAAGCCTAGCTGCCAGGCACGTTGCAGGACTTCCTAAGGAGAAGTCCCAGAATGGGCGGATCAACGAGCTCATCGGCGCCCTGATAAGGGCTAGCGACCGAGGACCATGAAGGCAAAGAACTGACCCAGAGGCTGACCTTATACACAAGTCTCCCTTATTACTTATCCATGTTAAGGGGCTATCTGTCTCTTACTCCAGAATGTTCCCCTTATGGCTATTCATCATTGGGGGGTTTTCTGCTTAGTCATTTGGGGGTTTGCCCTGATCGGTAGGGTCTGGTCCACCCCTCCCTCCGGAGGGGACGGTCTGAACCTTATGGCCCTGGGTTGCCCACATCCTTCTTCTAGGCATCTGGTTGTCTGATAAGGCCATTTTCCTTGCTTGTTCAGTTTAACTCTGTTATCAGTTCCTGACCTTCCACTTTGTTCCTCAACATTCTTGTGAATTATTGTTTGGGAACACAGGGTTTCTGCTCGCTCAGCATCACTGCTTCCTCTGACCATTTTTGACCATCTTTCCTAATATTTCCTGTTCTCTTTGAATCAATGAGTAAATGTACTGAATAACTTCTTTACCTACTTTCTAGCATTCTACATAGTTTTAAACAACAGCCACAATGGCCTACAAAGGTTACATTCAAAGTATTATAAATCCAGCGTATACTTTGGTTACATTTTAGAACAGAGTTAGTTACAATAGCATTCAATGTATGTTCTGGCACATTTGTGCCAGAGAAGCACTTCTGGTTTGGTTACATTTTAACACAGAGTGAGTTACATTGTAGCAGGAAGATTAGCATCTTAGTTAGGCCCAAGCCATATCACAACACCTTCAAGGAATGTGCAGAATAATTTACTTCACTCACCTTTCCCTCAGTCAAAATAAAACCTTCAAAAAGAAGACATAGACATGAGAAAGCAAGAAGAAAGAAAGAAGAAAAACAAAATTCTCTATGAATGTTTGCTTGGTTGCCCCAGGAAAAGTTTTGAGAAAATTAATTGAGTGGTGATTTTGGTTTTTAATAGAGGTACTTAGACACACATTCACACAATAGGTTCTTTCAGGCAGGACAACCAAACTCAATTATGTGAAGAGATCAATTCTTTAGTGCAATCCTGCAACGTACTTAATCATGTGCTAGATCCTGAAAAGCACTTAGATCAAGGTTGGAAGAATGTGTTTTACATCTTTTTCCCTATCTGGGCAAAACAAGATTGACCTAGTCTTCATTTCTTTATCATGCATCCCTCTGTGATTTTGTAGATAGAGTTTATCCTGCCTTGGTTCAGTGGTTGGACTAGATGACCCTTGAAGTCCATTCCAGCCCTATGACTCAATGATTCTGTGTCTGAAATCTGCAATAGTTAAATGGCATAACCAGTGATATAATGGTTCCTTTGAATCTGATACAAAACACCCAGAATTTGGCCCAAATATTTTCTCTTATCTATATATTTTTAAATCTGGACTGTGTCTTGAATACAAGATTCCACCTTCTGTTTACTTACAGAAAATTAGTACTGGCAATGTAAGTTATATTCTAAGCAAGGGGAAAAGGTAGATTCCTGGAGTACACAGTAGCACCACTTTGCCTTACAAAGGGACAGTGTTAGAATGAATGCTTCCCCCCACATGGGCCCTGTCACTAATGCTATTTACCTTGTTCCCCCCATCCTCTCTGCCCTGATCTCCCTCCGAGAATTATGCTCCTCTTCAATCCCCTCCCTCACCCTCCCATGCCTCCTCTGCTTCCCCAACTGCCTTCGTCCCTTCTCACTCGCAGGCCCGCACACCTGGAACTCCCTCCCTGCCCTCTTCTGCCTTGCCTCAACCCTCCACACTTTCAAATCCCTCATCAAAACCCACCTTTTCTGCTCTGCCCTTCCTAACTCCTGCTAATCATCCCTACCCAGGATTATCCCCTACCTGTTATCTGCAATCTCCTAATTTAATGTAACCAAGCCAAGAATGTGTACCTGAGTTCTCACATCCTCATGAATGTTGCATCCCTTGTCTCTCCCTCTGTTCCCCCTTCCCTGTCTCCCCTCCCTCTGTCTTCTTTAGATTGTAAGCTCTCGGGCAGGGACCATCTCTATTTTATTCTCTGTAAAGTGCCAGGTACATCGCTGGTGCTATATAAAAGCTAATAATAATAATAATAATTAATAATAATATCAGCATTCTAAAACAGCTGATTGTTGAATAATTGATGACAATGTGTCCCTCTTTATGTTATAGACAAAACAATTCTTAGCTTTGTTTATTATTATGCCAAGTTTCTTTCTCCTGGTATTTGTTTGTCTTTATAGGATAGGAAAAGGAAATATTTTGTTCTGTACTGGAGTGGCTCATTCAATGTAATTTCCCCCCTAATACCCTTGAGAAGGCAAAAATAATTAAAGTAGCAGTTATCTACATGTACTGTGTTGAAAAGAGAACATTTACCAGAGTTTGGAAATAGTGGTATTTTCCTACCATCACTTACTGGTGTAAAAGTGCTTCCTTCTTCATTATAAAGGAGAGGAAAAGAAGATCCCATTTAACAGACAATTTTATTATTATTATTATTATTATTATTATTAACAAACATTTATATAGCACCAGCAGTGTACCTGGCACTTTACAAAGTAATAAAATAGACACGGTCCCTGCCCCTAGGGCTTACAATCTGAGAGACAGGAGCTGGGGGAGAGACTTAGGAAGGGGAACAGAGGGAGAGACAAGGGGTCTAACATTCATGAAGATGCGAGGTCTCAAGTGCACGTACTTGGCTTGGTTACAATGAGAATGACAGCAGGCAGGTCCATGTTGCAAGGATAAGGGTAAACCGATCGTAGGTATAGGAATAGTGGTTCAGCAGGATAAAGAGTCAGACAGAGCAGAGACAATGGAAATACCTCATATGGGGAAATACCTCCTCCCTGCTCATAACCCCCAGTCTTTGGTCAAGTGCCACAACATTTTGAAAATACTAGTATACTTTACTGCATTTTCAATTACAGCCAACCAGTTTCACATTTGTTGTGTGCTACAGGGATTGCTACGAGGACTATGGTTATATTCACAGGAGATACATAGTCCTCTCTTCCCCCACATCCCACTTTATTTTTGAATGTGTGAAAGGGTTAGGTAGCAGGTTTACACTAGGTGTAATGTGTATTGACTCCCAAAAAGTTATGATGGAAAGTAAGATTTAAGAATGGGTCTAAATTAATCACGCACATTTCTTGTAATGTGTAACCAGATTAATCTGCATATCAGTCAACCTTCATTGCCGCAGGAGAGGAACAGCACTTCCCTACTGACTGCATGTTGTTGACAACCATTGTTGATAAGAAAAACCTACTCGAGTGGAGAGAGCCCCAGGCAGAGTGAAACACATGCAAAGTAAGCAGAGATTTTGGCTACTGTGAAGACAGGTGAATCTGCTTGATTTCCCTTCTATCAGATTGTTGCTTATATTGTCAGCATTTGGTAGGGTTAGTGTTTGCTAGCATTGGTGTTTGATAGGGTTATCTAGCTCTGAATTAAAAGAGCCATAAGCATATCTCAGATAAATACTAGCTGGGAGTTGTAGACTGTGAGATTCAGTCGCTCATAAACATTAGCTTAACAAAGAAAACAACTTATTGTAGGTCTCTAAAACCCAGGGTTCTACACTATTAGTGTAGTTGGCATAATGATTCTTTAACAAAACCAAGAAAAAGACTGTAAGCTCAGTGTAGGTCTCCAAAAACATGCAAACAAACAAACAAAACAACAAACAAACAAACCCCAGGATAACTAATTAGGAAAATAGAGTAAGTTTAGGTTAAATTAAAATAAATAAATAAATATGGTTAGCATAGTTATCTAAGACCAGAACCTTATTTCAAGTTTTTCAAGAGGGAGGTTGTTGTAGTGACTCAGCTTTTAATGTGGCTGATTGCTTTAACAACTGCTAACAACTGTGTGAGTTTCCCACCTAGGCCTGAAATGAGAAATCTTGTTGAGTGTTGCTTCCATCAGAATAAAAGCATTCACTGAGATTTGCACAATGCTGAAACTTACCAGCTTTCCCACTGTTTTTGGCATTTTCTGTTATTTTTTGCAAGTTAAACAGCTGCCACAGGCTGGTTCCAAGCTCCGTGTACACCCCCCCACCCCACCCCCGGGACTGTTTGAGATGAAAATGTACTGACTAAGCACCAGAAAAGTGCTGTAAATTGCCACAAAAGTGTTGTAAAACTGTACCCATTCCCTTTCTATCCCCCTCAACCCTGGCTTGAATTCATACACTGTTTGTTTTGCCTGACAGCTTCACTGCAGAAGGCACTGTCAGGCCAAACATAAACAAAGTTTAAACAAAATTTCATTTTTTAATTTTGTTTATGTTTTCTATTTACCTTAAACAAAATTTTAATACATTGTTTGAGTTAAACAGAAAACATAAATGAAATGCACACCCCTAGTACAAATAAGCATGGATAAGGGAGAGTCAATTTATATAGTATAACCAGATTTTCAGAAGATGTTTGATAAGGTCCCTCGTAAGAGACTCTTGAGGAAATTGAATAGTCATGGCAGCATTCTGTCATGGATCAGTAACTGGTTAAAGGATAGGAAGCAAAGAGCAGGACTAAAAGGTCAGTTTTAACAATGGAGAGAAGTAAATAGTGGCCCAGGGATCTGTACTGGGACTGGTGTTGTTTAATATATTTATTAATGATCTTGAAAAGGTAGTAAAAAGTGAGATGATCAGACCTGCAGATGACACAAAGGGTAGCCACATGAGACCCTCTGGGATGGCTACCACGCCTTGGGTAGCCTTAACCCAGTCTGGGCAGCCAGTCCACATGATGCAGTGCATGTGGGGGTGAACAGCTGGTTGCTATATGCTGCATCCCCAGGAAAAGTTTGAGAACGTGTCACATAGCAGCCTTAACCCATATGAGAGTGGCTTCCCATGTGCCAGGGCCCTTCTGCCCTACTGCAGGGCGAGCTCTGCAGTGGGGTTTTGAGCAGCAGGTGCTGTCACTTATCGTGCACTGTTATGTCATGGCCAGGACAGGAATTTGATCAGGCCATGGGAGGGAGGAGGGACAGGGACAGGAGCCTGCTCGTATGGCTGCCAGGCCATCTGTCCAACTCCCCACACCATCCTAGCAGTGTGGTGGTTTGCTTGTCTGCCATGGGGGCTGTGTAGTGATTGGGACCCCACAACTCATGTGGCTACAGTCTAAGGTATTTAAGGTAGTTAAAATCCAAGCAGACTGTAAAGACTTGCAGAAGGTTATTGTGAGATTGGATGATTGGGCATCTAATGTAAAGTGATGCAGATCAGGAAAAATAATCCAAACTACATGTACACAATGCTGGGTTAAATTAGGTAAAGAATCTTGGAGTCACAGTGGACAATACATTAAAATCCTCAGGTCAATGTGTGCTGGCATCCAAAAAAACAAAAAAAAATGTTAGGGGTTCTTCAGAAAGAGATAGAGAATAAAACAGAAAATATCATATTGCCTCTATATAAATCTATAGTGTGACCACACCTTGAATACTGTGTGTAGTTCTGGTTGTCCCATCTCAAAAAAGATATAGTAAAACTAGAAAAAGGTAGAGAAGGGCAACAAAAATGTTAAATGGTATGGAACAGCTACTCTATGAAAAGAGTTTTGATAGTTATAGGCTCTAAGGTTGGAGAAGAGATGACTGAAAGGGGATATGATAGAAGTTTATATATTAATGAGTAGTGTGGAATAACAGAGAATTGTTATTTGTCCCCCCAAATAGTACTAGAACAAGGGGACACTCCATGAAACTAAAAGGTAGCAGATTTAAAACAAATTAAAAGAAAGTATCCCTCACCGGTACACTCAATGCACAATTAACTTGTGGAATTTGTTGCCAGAATATGTGGTCAAGGTCAGTAGTACAGCTGGGTTTAAAAAAGGATTGGATAAGTTCTTTGAGAGAAGGTCTATTCATGGCTAATAGCCTAGTAGGTTTAGGAGATTAGGGATGTGCGAACAGAACGCGTTTTGAATGTTCAGACGCTCGGTCGTTCATTTCGAAACCCGATTCTGGGTTCGGTTGTTTGGTTCAACGGAGTTCAGTTCAGCTGAACTAGGCCAAACATCCAAAAATAGCGCTATTAATACCAATACTGAAATTGAAAAAAAAAATTGGTATTGGTATCGTTTGGCCCTGAAACCACCCCTGGTCTCCACCCCTGGTGCCAGGAAGTCTGCTCCTCAGCTGCCTCCCACTTCCAGACATGTTTTTCCCACCCAAAGTCACGTTTTTCCCACCCCTGAACTCATCCAAACTCATCTGAACTTTTCCAAACTGTTCGGTCATTCGAATGTTTGGTTCGGACAGTCGGTCCTCCAAACAGGCCGAGTTTGGCCCTGAACTCCGAACATCCGAACCACATTCGCACATCTCTATAGGGAATGTAATGTCTTACTGTCGGAATCTGGAAATGAACAACAGGGAATGAATTACCTATTGGACATGTTGGATACTTCTCCCAAGCGACTGAGATTAAACCCAGAATGGTGGGTTTAATGGATCATCATTGGTCTGACCTAATATGTCACTACTTATGTTCTTATGTAACAAAATGCATGTTAATAGGCCATCTGTTTAATGGCCATGGCAGTATCTATAGTGGGTTACCTATTAGAAGTCAGAGTTCACTTTTTAAGTGGGAGAGGAATCATGGGAAAAATTAAAATGGGCAAATGCAAACTTTGACCACAAAGAGTGCAGGGGGTTTGGGATCTCATAACACTTTGTTGTGAATGCAGCCTATGTCCCAAGTTCTCTATTGATCTTAATTATGTAATTACCTCCTTATGCATTCCTCCCATTACTCTTTGGGAAATGAACACAAATAATTCCTTAAAGGTCTAGATTCTGATATTCCTAACTATGTTGAATAACACCTTATTCTCAGACTTACTCAATTAGAAAGGTAATATATAACACAATTAAAGATATTCAAACCTGACCCTTTATTGGGATAGGCCTGTCTGTGGCCCAAAAGGACATTATAGAATGTGAGAAAATAAGCTGGCCAAAAGACTTAAAATCATCTCTTTCAAATGAAAGGGGAACTCACAAAAGTTCTGTTTAATGTATGAACTAAGTTAAACAGAACTATGAACTAAGCTACACAGAAGGATTAAACTGTCACTACAAACAACACCAAAATATAAAAGGTATTACAGTAAACAGCCATCAAAAACTAAACAAGAGTTACAGATGCAGCAGGAGGGCTCCCAGGACCAGTGTCAGTTGAAATTGGCCTGACTGATAGACACCCAGTACTAACTTGTACTGATAAGATGATCTCAGGGCAGGAACAAGAACTCCTCACAAAATAACTAAGCACATGAGCCTTCCACGCAGATGAGACAAGACCCTCCTGTGTTGTGCAGATGAGCCTTACCATCTCATCCTTTCTCATCCTTTCCTATGAGAATAACAGCCCTTGAAAGGTATATAAGGACTGGCTCAGCATATGATACCTGAAGCAAAGGCTAGCACCACTTTCAGACATGGCTCCCCCATCCATATTTGGGCTGCGGGGGGGATGCACAGCCTGAATATGCGTGGGGATCAACCTGTCTGAAAGCCCCCCCCCCGGTACGGCTTTGCCAGCAAAGATGCGCAGGGATGCAGAGCAGGAAATTGAGCTCTGCGTCCCTGAGCGTCTCTGACAGAAAAGTCGCACGGGGGGGGGCAGCTTTCAGACCAGCTGATACCTGCACATATTTGGGCTGTGCATTTCCCCCCCACCCCCACAGCCCAAATATGCCGGGGGTGGGGGGGTGTCATGTCTTAAAGTGGCCTCCGTTTCACAAGCTTGAGTTTCATGATTTTGGTTCCCCTCTGCTTCTTCTGAACCAACCAACCTAACTCCAAAGGTGCTTTTGGACACATAAGATACCTTTTATAGGACTATAGGATGGGATAAGTTTGTGTGTAGTTTGTACCCGTATACCTGGTATCATTGATTTATAAGCAATCTCAATCCCAGCATAACACCTTCATAATCAAATTGATATGTATCCCCTGTATGGAAATGGATGAACAACTCCATGAAACACTGTGATTTGTAAAGTGGGCTTCACTAAAATAACCATTATTTCCATTTTGAAATATACAGTGTTTGTTTAAAGGTCCTCTAAACCTCAAGGAATTGAGGAAGTTCAGTTCTGAAATCCAAATGCACCATCTGCCAGCAAAAGTGGGAAAATCTGAAAGACATCCTGCTGTAAGACAGCTTTTACTTTGAGTTGCACCCACTTAAATATGGTGCCTTCAGGCTATCATTGTTTATTCAGAGGTATTCCTTGGTTTGGAAATTAACCTGGAAGTCTGGAAAGAACAGCTTACAAGTGCTGTTTCCACTTAAAAACAAAGGAAAATGCCTACTCTAATGTTGTTACAGTGCTATGCCAATATTAAGCAAACTGCATGACATCCTACTTAGGTATCAATAAGCTTTATTAGCCCCATATTTTAACGGAGGAAAATACTGAGGCAGCTACTGAAGCACTTGACACTATTATCCAATTTATACCCATAATATAGTAATGTAGACAAATGTAAGCTAGGCAGAACAATTATTATCTAAGTACACAATTGGCTGCTAAGTCATACTCAGAAACTAGAGCTGCATCTGATACTAAAATAAATACCCATGGGTAATGCCCACATATTGAGCACCACATCGGGCACCCGACAGGCTATGTGATGACCAACTGGTTGCCCGATGCCTGAAAATGTGACCATTACCCAGAGAAACGGACAAGCTCCATCTGTGACCGTTGCATAGCCCAGCTCCACAGTGCTCCAGCCAAGGCTTGTCGGTTTCAACGCAGATCAGGGCCTTCTACACACAGCACTCTCTGATAGGGGCTGTAACTGGGAAGATGCTTTTGAAACTGAAAGTGTAGGTTGAGAGCTCTGTAGAGCCTGACTCCACAACAGTCCCAGTTGTGGCTTGTCACTTTCAAAGGCCGGCGGTTTCTCACAGTGCCTGAGAGGTCACTTTCAAAATGTCAGGTGCTTTCCCCACCCCCAACCCCCTCTCTGAGAAGAGATGCTGTGGGGGAAAGGAGGGGGGAAGCTGCTTTTGAAATGTACAAGTCCCACTGAGACCACTGTGGAGCTGTGCTCTGCAGCCGTCCCAAATGGGGCCTGTCACTTTAAAAGGCCAGCTGGTGTACTGAAGCAGCCTATCAGGCCCTGGGTTACAGGCACCGGTGGTGTCTAAATGGGGCTGGGTTGATTTGGGTACACCAGATTCATCAGAGGTGCCCAAATCTTTGGGTGCCTGGTTGCAGCTCTATCAGGGACCCATGTTCACTCTGTCTTCCCCATTGTTCCCATAGAGTAGTTATTAATAATTTAATGTTAAACTTGGAGGAGTTAACAAATTAATCAATCAACAGTTTATTTGTCTTGACCATAGGTCATAACAATATACACAATGCAAAAACTGGCAAAAGAGTAAGTCTCAGAAAATAAAATTATAACAAAACATAGATCAGGGTCAAACAAATATACAAATGCAGTCAATGCAATCTTTAAATAATTAATGGAAAAACTGTAATAAAACATCATGTGTATACATTTTTAGTTGGATACAGTTATTCTTGGTGTACTCCAGAACTACCCTGGTGAAAGCAGGGGCTGTGTTGGGACCCCTGGAAATAGAAAAAATAGTGGGAAATTCTAATCATATCCTCCAAAATGTTAGCCATCATCAAGGCCGGCCTTACCACAGGGCAAGCTGGGGTGGGGTGATCACCCCAGCTTGCCCTGTGGTAAGGCCGGCCTTGATGATGGCTAACATTTTGGAGGATATGATTAGAATTTAATATAATCATGGTAAACTGGAGAACAGGACTGATATAAAAATGGAATTTAATAGGGACAAATTGAAGCTATTTCACACACAGGAAAGAAAAATCAAATGAACAAATACAAAGTGTGTGAGGGATGGGGTGGAGGGGCAAACTGGATAGGCAGGAATATCTGCTGAGAAGTTAGAAAGATTTATTTTATTTGTACATTTTTACTCCCCCTCCTCCCCCTGTCCCCCCATCACTACAAGTGACTCGGGCAGTTCACAAAATTCACAATAAAAACAGTGCACATATAACAATATAAATTTTATTAAAACATCATTAAAACTCTAATAATGCACAAAATACAACCCACAGTGCAAACCCCACAAATTTACCCCGATATACCCATCCCACCCTCCACTCCTCCCCTGCCAAATGTCTGTCCGAAAAGCTAGGTCTTACAATTTCATTGGAAGGTAAGATTTGGACTGAGGTGAACCTCCACCTGAAGGCAGTTCCAAAGCAATGGTGTGGCCTTAGAGGATACCCTTCTATTTGTCTGAACCCGTAGGTAATTCAAGACTTCAAGGAGGTCACCCCTGGACGACCGCAGGGGACAATCAGGGGCCCAGGGGGTGAGTTTATCACTCAGATAAGTAGGTCCTACACCGTGAAGGGCTTTGAAGGTCAATATCAGCATCTTGAATTGGACCCAGAAGACAATAGGCAGGTAGTGTACTGCACGGAGCACTGGTGTCATGTGATCCCTGCAGCCCGTCCCAGTAACGAGACGGGCCGCTGCATTCTGCACTAGCTTCAGCTTTCGAACCATCATCATGGACAGCCCCATGTAGAGAGCATTGCAATAGTCTAGCCTCGAGGTGACGAATGCATTGATGACAGTGGCGAGATCAGAGTCTGAGACATATGGACGGAGCCTTGTCACCAGACGTAATTGGTGAAAGATGCCCCAAGCCACACCCAACACCTGAGAATCCAGGCGTAGCTGTGAGTCCAGGAGTACCCCTAGGCTCCACACAGATGGAACCAAAGGAGGATGGACATCCCCAATAATTGGGGAGACCTCCTCAACCAGATCACCCATCCCACCAACTAGCATCACCTGTGTCTTATCAGGATTGAGCTTCAATTGACTTGATCGCATCCAATCCCCCATAGCAACCAGGCATCGAAACAGCAAGGAGACAGCAGGCCCGAGTTAGATGAAAATGACAGATACAGCTGGGTGTCGTACACATGTTGATGACAGCGGACCCCCCCAGCTGTGCACGACCTGCCCAAGTGGCTTCATATACACATTAAACAAGAGAGGGGACAGAATGGAACCCTGCAGTACTCCACACAGGAGGCCACGAGGGGACAAGGTACAGTCCCCTAGCAACACCCATTGGGATCTATCTACGAGGTAGGAATGGAGATTGAGGGTGTGGAGGAAGAAGACTGACAAAATAAAGGTGAACTAAGAATGTGGTGATGCTGCTGCTGTAAAAAAAAAAAAGGCAAACACTATTTTAATCTTTATTTGTAATCTGCAAGATACAAGTGTTTTACTTGGCTGTGGTCAGCTGCATCCGGTTGGGGTTTCCAGACCTGGCAAGATGGGTGGTTCACAGGAGAGCAACAAAGCTCATATATGGATTGGAATTAGAGATGAAACGAGTACCCACAAATAATGCATAATAATGGAAACCTACTAGCGGCAATGAGAGTATCTACAATGGGACTGATCCAAAGCACCACGGACAGGCGCATGAAGCACATGCAGCGTGAACGCAGATATGCGAGTGCAAGCCGTGTGCGCCCCCAACACAGGGACCACAGCACAAACTCAAATTATGCCGTGGTGCACCCAAGCTTTGGAATTGCAATCAGTGAGTGGCCGATTAGCAGTCTATTAGCATTTTTATATACTGATATGCCAATTTGTAATTGGGAGATCAAAAAAATCAATACTAGTAATTACTGATTTTTCAGTAGTCAGTAATCAAGTAGCCCATCAAGTACCCAATATGGTACTCGAAAATGCAGGTATTAGAGGTGTGCACCAGGAACCCATGTTATTATTCATTTTCATTTTTCATTTTTGTTATTTAAATCTTTTCTTTCCATTTTTGTAAATATCAACATTTTGTTTTCATTTTCTATTTCATTTTCAATTTCCATATGTTTCAATGGAAAACACATTTTTGATGTAACTTTATGATTATATTTGGATGAAACATGGAGGGATTATACCTCCAATAAAAGGCACCAAATTTCAGAAAGTTTGGATTAAGGAATCCTATTTTTTAAGTAGTTGAATTATGTTATTTTGCAAAAATCTGCATATACATTCCTGGCTGTTACTTCTTTATCTCATATTTAATGTGGATGAAACTTGGCAAATTTATCTATCTATGCCAACTTTCAGAAAGATTCAATAAAGGGTCCTGGTGGTATAAGCAATTAACTTATAAATGTATGTCTTAATGCAACATCTTTGTAGACCAGCCAGTGTACATGCAATTTGGCAGGTTTATATATTATACCTTCAGGATCATATCTGCCAAATATTGGAAAGATGTGATAAAGGGCCCAATTTTATAAGCCTTCACAGCATGTGCAGAGAATGAGACTATGCCAGGGATTCTCTCACGTATCACTGTGATGTAAAATCTGTTTGTGATGACAATTGACCAGAAGAAATTTCAACTAAATATCCTCATTCAGTGCTGTGTCCACCCCAACCTCTCTCCCCCACTTGTTACTGGAAGTTGGAAGCATCTGTTTAGGAAAGAGCCAATAGAGATACTCTTATGTCCTCTGTCACAGTGCTGCAGTATGTGATTGTGATGATAATTGGTCAGCCTGGATTATGTAAACCATGTCTCCTGATTTCTGGGGTTCTGGGGTTCTATCCCCAAAGTTATGTGTCCGCTTCAGAGCTGCCCCCTATATCCCTCTCGAAGCCAGTATCGATTGGTCCTGTAAAGGAAGCATGGAGTAATTGATCAGTAAATGCATCTGTCCATCTCTTGTGTTGCTCCCCATCCTCTCTCCTACAGCCTCCTTCCTCCTGCATGCCAGGTGCCAGTCTCTAACTTGCACTGCATGTGCTACTATTGTTCTGAATAATGATCTTCAACAGGACAACTTCAATTGCTTATAAAATTGGGTCCCTTTATCAAATTGTCCTGTAGTTTGGCAGAGATGCCAGGGAAAGCATGGGATACATTCCTGACAAATGTCTAGTAAACAGGATGGAATATAAAAATGTTACATTCAGAAATGCATTTTCAAGTTAATGGCTTATAATATCAGGACCCTTTATCCAATCTTTCTAAAATTTGTCAGGGTTAATAACCTTATGGAGTGACATAATATTCCCAGTTTTCATGGAAATTGGATTGAATATCAATAATTTGTATCCAGGTATGTGTGCAGCTATTCTTAAAATCACAACATTAAATTGTTAAAATCGGTTCCCTTTATCCAATATGTCAGAAATTGAGTACCCATAATTCACTCCATTGCAGGTAAAATCTCTCCAATTTTAATCAGTATTGTCTAAGAAACAAAAAGTTATAGCCAGAAATACTTTTTTCAGTGTTTTCCCATTATTTCAAAACTAAAATTGTTTTCAAATTTTTGTAATGAAAATTTTCATTATTACAATATCAAAACCAAAAATGAAAATTTTCATATTCGTAATCATAAAAAAACAGAACCGCACACCCCTAGCAGGTATTACCCTTGGGTGGCAAGTCAGCTACCTCTTTTGGCTCTAATGTCATATGAAAGAAAGATTGAAAAAACTCAGCATGTTTAGCATAGAGAAGAGAAGGTTTAGGAAGGACATAATAATATCTTTTGAATATGGAACAAGCTGATCTAAGCAGGTCTCTTTCTGCGTGGCTACTGCAAGTAGGGCCAGGTATCAATAACAATATTTAGTTAATGGAATCAATTACTAAAGGAGAGAACTGAGTCCTCATCACTGGGATTTTTTAAAAAAGATAGATAATCATGTATAATCGGACCTTCATAGGAGCCACTTTATGAGTTAGGTGGCCTTTTAAGGTCCCTTCCTTGCTTAGACTTCTATTAGTGTATATGATTTTATTTTCTCAGAAAATATTCATGGTTATGTGCGTGAAATTGGACCCTAGGAATCATGTAAGCAACAGCTGTTACAGGACAATCTGCTGTGTTTTACACAATTCTCAAACCATACCCACCAGAGTAATTCTACTGAAGTCAGTGGGTGGTGTACTCTGGTATAAGTAGTTTGAGGACTGTAGCATAAGCTCCACTCTAGAACTTCAAGGAATCAAGAGTAACTAGAGGTATAACATAGCAAAAGTAGAGTTGCTTTCAGAATGGGGTGGAGCCTGGCCTATATTATCCTGTCAGTCCTACGTAGACCTGAAATGAAAACGCTTGGCGAGTAGGGATGGGTGAATGCGGTTTGGAAGTTTGGAGTTCGGCCCGAACTTGACCTGTTCGGACGACCGAACTGAACTTCTGAACCGAATGCTCGAACTTCCGAACAGTTCAGGAAAGTTCTGATGAGTTCGGGGCCGGGGAAAACGTGACTTTGGGTGGGAAAAATGTGACTGGAAGGGGGAGGCAGCTGAGGAGCAGACTTCCTGGCATCAGGGGTGGACACCAGGGGTGGTTTCAGGGCCAAAAATACTGATACCGAAAACAATTCGGTTTCGGTTTCAGTACCGATAGCACTTTTTTGAATGTTTGGCTGAATTAAGACGAACCGAACTCCGCCGAACCGAACAGCCAAACCCGAACTCGGGTTTCGAACTGAACGTCTGAACATCCAAACGACGTTCTGTTCACCCATCCCTATTGGCGAGTGTTGCTTCTGTTGAAAACAAGGCATTCACTGAGATTTGTGCAACACAGAATCATACTGGCTTTCCTGCTGTTTTCACCATTTTCTGATATCTTTCACACATGGAATGGGGATCCGATGGGCTAGACCCAATGCACTCCCAGGGCCTGTGGAGATGAAAACCTGCTGACTAAGCACTGGAGAAGTGCTGAAAATTGCCAAAAGTGCTGTTCAACCATTGTTAAGTTCCTCGAAAGTGACCAAAATGTCCTGGGAATTGATGAAATAGAGGGGGGGGGGGGGG
>QEPC01003504.1:24940-39215 GCA_003113815.1 Sphenodon punctatus | reverse complement strand
GCGCCTTTGGAACTCCCTTCCAGAGGAAGCTCGCCTGGCCCCAAGCCTGTTGACATTCCGGTGATGTTGTAAAAACTGGCTGTTTGCCCAGGCCTTTGAGGAGGGTGGGAGGGTGGGGTGAGGGGTTTTATCTCCCCCACCTAACTTATAACTTACTATCTATATATTGCTAGCCCTGTTTTAAATACTTTTATATTGTACTGAGTGTTTTAAATTGTTTTTATTGTATTTTATTGTTGTAAGCTGCCCCGGGCTGCATGGCAGGAGGGGCGGGATATAAATTTATTAAATAAATAAATAAATAATTTTTTCCCACCCAAAGTCACATTTTTCCCACCCCCGAAATCATCTGAACTTTTCCGAACTTTTCCAAACTGTTTGGCCGTTCAAACTTTCAGGTCGGACGGTTGGTTTGGTCATCCGAACAGGCCGAGTTCGGACCGAACTCCAAACATCTGAACTGCGTTCACACATCCCTACCACCCAACTACACCTCAGGCAGCTCGAGGCAGCTTACAATAAAATCATATAAATATAAAACAATATCAAAATTTATGATAAAATCATATAAATATAAAACAACATTCCCACCCAACTTAAACATATAACAAACACAAAAACTTCCCATAACTCCCACCCCACCATATAACCACCCTCACACATCCCCTCCACCAAACACCTGGTGGAACAGTCAGGTCTTACACAAGGGATGAAAGGTAACAGGTCCAGAGCCAGAGTCTCTTCCAGGAGGAAGTTCCATAGCTGAGGTTCAACTACCAAGAATGCCCTCTCCATAGTGGTCCACCGATTGATTCAGGGGACCTCCAGCTGCCCCCAGAAGGTGCCCCAGCAGACTTCAGGGGTCGATCCAGGACCCGGGGAGCAAGGCAATCCTGCAGATAGGTCGAGTACAGACCATGTAGGGCTTTAAAGGCAAGAACCAACACCTTGGGTTGAGTCTGGAAAAAAATAGGCAGCCAGTGCCTAAGATGGAGCACCAGTGCAATGTTCTCCCAGAGACCCGACCCCGTAAAGAGCTGGGCTGTCACATTCTGCACCAGCTGAAGCCTCTGGACCACCACCAAGGGTAGTCCCATGTAGCGTGTGTTGCAGTTGTCCAGCCATGAGGTAACAAAAACATGAATGATGGTTGACAGGTCAGAGTTTGAGAGGTAAGTCCGAAGTCGCTGAACCAGATGTAAATGTTGGAAGACCCCCTCACCACTGCCTTCATCTGGACATACAAGCGGAGGTGGGAATCAAGGAACACCCCCAGTCTCTGCACCTGAGAGACCAGAGGACAAACCCCATCAATTTATAAAAGACAAAAACGTAGACAAAAAGGGAACCTAAAACCAGTTTAAAAAGATAAGAACAGTAAAAAACCCTAACCTCTCCTCCTCCCTCTCCCTACTCACTCCCTTCCCCAAAGGCCTGGATGAACAGACAGGTCTTACAGGCCCAGCAGAAGGGCAACAGACCTGGGGTGAGTTGAGTTGCCTCCAGGAGGGAGTTCCACAGCTGTGGTGCGGCCACCGAAAATGCCCTCTCTATTGTCACCCCTAACTAACCTGGGGGATCTCCAAGAAGGTGCTCCTGGCGGACCGCAAAGATCGCCCCAGGACCCGAGAAGTGAGACGGTCTCTCAGATAGGAGGGGTCCAACATATGGACGGAGCCCCACCAGCATTACCTCCATCTTTTCAGGATTCAGCTTCATGCGACTCTGCCTTATCCAGTCCCCCACAGCTGCCAAACACCAGGAAAGAACAGAGACTGCCAGGCCTGGGTTTGAATAAAATGAGAGGTACAGCTGAGTGTCATCAGCATATTGATGGCAACTCACTCTGCACCATCTCACAACCTCACCCAATGGATGCATGTAAACGTTGAACAGGCGCAGGGACAGAATGGAACCTTGTGGGACACCACACGAGAGGCCACGAGGAGAAGATGACTCATGTCCAAACACTACCCTTTGGGTCCTATCAGCTAGGTAGGAAAGGAACCATTGGAGAACCATTCTGCCTTATCCTGCCCGGTCCTGCAAGTGAGTCACCAACAAATTGTGGTGAATGGTGTCAAAAGCTACAAAGATATCTAATAGGACCAGTAGAGTTGAATGTCCCTGGAGTCATCCCTGGACCCTGATGGCCACTCTGTCGATGTGCTGGTGTAGCATTGGAACATCTTGTCGGGGGTGGCCATCGACAGGGTGGCTCCGATATGTCCCCTGCCCCCATCTCGTTGCCACAGGGCCCCTTGGTTTACCGAGGGGCTGTGGTGTATGAAGCAGGTAGGCAGGAGACTAGAGCGACGCTGGCGTCGGACTCGGTCTGAATCTGACCTACTTGTCCATAGTGCCCATTTGTGGTCCTATGTTGAGGCTGACAGGACAGCAAAGAAGGAATTCTTTGCTGCCTTCATAGCGCCTGCAAAGTTGCATCCAGCAGAGCTGTTCTGGGTGGTGCGGAGGCTGGTCAGTCCGGCCTCCCTCTGCCTGGATGGGGACTTGTCCCAGGCCCACTGTGAGGAGTTTTCCACCTAATTTTCAGACAAGATCGCTCATATCTAGAGTAATTCGACACCGGGTTGGATGCAGTAGGTGAGGAGCATGAGGTTATGGAGGCACCATCTGGTCAATCTTTCTGGAAGGAGTTTCAGGAAGTGACGTCGGCCAATGCGGTGGATGTCTTGGGGTCTGTTCGAGCCACAAGTTGTGAACTAGTTCCGTGCCCGTCCTGGTTGGTAAAAGCTTCCAGGAAGACATTGGTGTCCAGGAAGACATTGGTGGCCTTGGTGGGTGACCTCCGCCGGGAGATGGACGCAGGAGGTTGTCTCTCAGTCTCAAGGAGGCTGTGGTAAGCCCCCTGCTGAAGAAGCCTTCACCAGATGTGGACGCACTCACCAGTTACTGTCCCGTCTCTAATCTTCCCTTTCTAGGGAAGGTTATTGAACGGGCAGTGGCTCTGCAGCTCCAGGCGCATCTGGACTGTATCGGTTTCCTTGACCCTTTTCAATATGGGTTCTGCCCTGGCTATGGTACTTAGACGGCGATGGGGGCTTTGGTGGACAATCTCCACTGAGAGATGGATGCAGGATGTTCTAAATTCTTGATCCTGCTTGATCTCTCGGCCACATTTGATACCATGGACCATGGGCTGCTGCTGATATGGTTGCGAGACCTCGGGGGTCTGGACGGGATTTTCCTTGGGTGTTTCTGCTTATTCCTCTCGGGGAGAAGCCAACGGGTGGTGCTGGGAGCCGAATCTTCGAGCCCCCGGGCCTTGACCTGTGGCATTCTGCAGGGTTCGATTCTGTCTCCGCTTTTGTTTAATGTGTATATGCAGCCCCTGGGGGAAATCGTGAGAGGGTTCGGGGTGCGATGTCACCAATATGCTGATGATACTCAGCTGTACCTCTCGTTTTTGACTGACAAAGGTCCCACTGGCTCATTGCTTTCCCAATGTTTGGAGGCTGTGGCAGGTTGGATGCGGCAGAGCAGACTGAGGCTCAATCCTGATAAGACAGAGGTGATGGTGGTGGGTAGGGAAAGGGAGGTGCCAACCCCTCTGTTGGGGGTGGGGGGTTCTGCCCTCCCATAGCCCAGCAGGTTCGGAGTCTGGGGGTGGTTTTGGATCCAGGCCTCCATCTGGCTCGGCAGGTGGAGGTGGTGGTTAAAGCTGCCTTTCGCCAGCTGTATCTGGTGGGAAGGATGCGCCCATACATCTCCGGGCCTGACCTGGCCACTCGTATTTACGCCTTCATCACCTCGAGGCTAGACTACTGAAATGAGCTCTACGTGGGGCTTCCCTTGGTTCTGGTTCAGAGGCTACAGCTGGTGCAGAATGCAGTGACCCATCTCCTTACAGGGACAAGGCGACAGGAGCATATTACACCTGTGCTCCGCATTCTGCTCTGGCTGCCTATAGTGTACCGAGACAGATTCAGGGTGCTGGTGTTGATCTACAAAGCCCTATATGGTCTGGGCCCCTCATACCTTGGGGACCGCCTCACCTTCCGTGCCCCAGGGTGGCCTCTGCAGTCTTCCGGGGGCGCCTTCCTGGAGGTCCCCCGTGCTAAACAGGGGTCATGATGGAGAGGGCATTCTCGGTGGCCAGGCCGCAGCTCTGGAACTCCTCCCGGAGGAAGCTCACCTGGCCCCGGGTCTGATGGCCTTTTGTCGAGCCTGTAAGACCTGGCTGTTTGCCAAGACCTTCAGAGGGGAAGGTGGGAGGGTAGGTTAGGGAGGGGGGGGAACTTTTGGGGTGGGAGGGTAGTTTTAATCACTCACATTGATGATGTTTTATGTATTATATTATTGTTTTTATTGTTGTGAACTGGCCCAGGATGCCGTAGGCATAAGGGGGCAGCCAATAAATATAAATAAACAATTAAATAAATAAATAAATCTACCAGTACAGGTCAACAGCCAAGGCTACAAGAGCAGTGTCCATACCATAACCTGCGTGAAAGCAATATTGGGAGGGATCTAGAAAGCTGTGGTGATTGAGGTGCACCTGGAGCTGCTGGGTCACCACCTGCTCAATAACCTTCCCTAAAAAGGGAAGGTTAGAGATTGGCCGATAGCTGGTGAGCGAGTCAATGTCAAGTGATGGTTTTTTGAGCAGAGACAGCACCACTGCCTCCTTCAAACATTCCGGCACTCTGACCTCCCAAAAGGAGGTGTTGATCACTCCCGCCAGCAGCAGCCCCAGCATCTCCAGGCAGGCTTTCACCAACCAGGACAGGCATGGATCCAGTTCACAACAGGTGGACCTAACACACCCCAGAACGTCCTCTATCTCAGCTGGCATAACCTCCTGAAAAAGATCCCACAAAACCAGACCAGATGGGGTTTCTGCAGTCTCTGGATATCCTCCTTCTGCACAACATGCAGCACCAAAATTGTGGTGAATCCAAGTGATCTTATCCACGAAGCAGTTTACAAACATGTCAGAGCGGGCCCTGGAAAATTTCATGTCCAGGTGGAGGGAGGCCAGACTGACCAGTCCCTGCACCACCCAGAACAGCTCTTCTGGACCAAATATTGGGGCTGCTTTGAGAGAAGCAAAGAATTCCTTCTTTGGTGTCCTCATGGCCACAGTATAGGCCTGTAAACTGACTCTATGCTGCAACCTATCTGATTCAGCCCGAGAACGGTGCCACCGTCGCTCTAACCACCATCCTTTCTGCTTCAAACACCACAGTCCCTCAGTAAACCAAGATAGCCCACAGTGCTGAAACTGAGGAATCGGACGCTTCGGAGCCATCCAGTTGATGGCCCCCGTCAGCATGGTGTTCCAAGCCAGAACAAGGTCCTTTGCCAAACGGCCATTGAGATCAGAGAACAATTGTCCCAGAGCCGTCCAGAACCGATCCAAATCCATCAGTCTCCTGGGGTGAACCATTCAAATAGGCTGTGCACCTCTCCGGGGGCAGACGTGTGCTGGGACTCTGGCTTGGAGAAGGTAATGATCCGTCCATAAGAAAGGCATTGTTAACACCTCCTCCACCAATGGTTCTCCCACCTCAAGGCCAGTGCAGAACAACAGGTCGAGAGTATGCCCCTCACTATGTGTTGGGCCTATGACCATTTGGGACAGGCCCATGGTTGCCATGGCAGCCATGAACTCATGCTCTGCCCCCACAAGACCAGCACCGGTGTCGATATTGAAGCCCCCCAGGACTGCAACACCCCTTCCAATACCAGTTCAACTAGAGTGGAGAGGGATGCTGCTGGACAGGAAGGTACACTGGTGGGTGTAATAAATCCCCCCAAAGAAAACAAAATGGCTCTAACTCAATTTGATTGTTAGAATTTGGGGGGGAGAATTCTGAGTACTTTTTTTTGGGGGGGGGAGTAGATTCTGAGTCCAGTGTTTATAGGCTGTGTTGCATTTATGATGAATATTATAACAGAAATTTCCTAGGGCCAGATCTGGATTTGGTGTAATTTTTTGATGCTCGGTTAAAGTCAGTGTTTACCACATAAATGTTTTATGAAGATAAAGTTTTCCTTTTCCTTCTTATATGAAAACGAACACGTTCCGTTTTTTTTTTTTATTCCATCATGTAGCCTGAAGTAGACTTTTATTTTTATTAAGAGAAATCAGTTGGTATAAAACCAGAAATGTATAAAGTCTCCTACAAAACTTTTTAATCGTTATAAAATGATCTTTAGGCCTTCAGAAACAGATCATTTTTGGGGTTTATATATATATATATATTCCTTCTGGGCATTGTAGAAGTAAACTAGGCTCATGAGTCATGTACTTATAATTACATCCCTTTGGAAAAGGTGTTAGCGGGGTTTTGCCTGTATCAGAACAAGGGCTAACCAGTTAAAGGGAAATTTCTAACACCCTTAAAGTTTTAAGGATTCTCAAACAAATATAATTTGTTTCATCTAAATAAATGAAGGGTTTTTAAAATTATAGACTGATTACATAAATGAAAAATATTTATATTAAAGGTAGTTGAAACCAGTGACATTTTAAAGACTATGTGGAAAATTAAGTAGAGTTTGGAATCACAGGAGGAGGGTCCTTCAGCTCTTAGTCCTCCCATAAAAATTCAGGTAAGAAATGCTTACAAAATATTGATGCTGATAAAAACTAAACCAAATCTCTTACAATTGGCAAGCTCTTCTTTGAGAGATAATGGGTGTTTTTACACACACATTTCTATTGCATGTTTGCTGTTACATCCTGAACCTTCTGTGTGTCTAAATCACTCACCCAGATCTTAAACATATGGCTTTTTGAACTTCTGCATAGAACTTCTCCCAGAACATTTGTGTGTAAAACGTTCTGGTAAACTGCTTTTCTCCAGGCAGCTGTGGTCATTTGGTTTCCACGGCAGCCCCTCACGTCTACAGCTGCGGCTACTTTAGGCTGCCTCAGAGCAGTGTTTGTTTGAAGAATGCACCCAGGAAATGCCTTAGAGCAGTGTGTGAAGAATGCATCCAATTCAATTCAATTAAAGTTTATTTGTTTAGCCATTGGCCATTACAAAATAGATATACAATGTTATAACAATACCAGATAAAATAATCCTCCATACATAAATGAAATAAGTGAACTTAAATCACTAAAACACAAAACTTATTTACCATCCCAGACATTTCTTATACCCCATGGGATTTTTTTACCATAAGCTCATCTTGGAACCAGCCCAAAAAGCAACAAATAATCGGTCCCAATATTAGATCCCGATATGCAAACACAAACAACCTTTAAGATGATAGCGCAGTGCCTTGCCCTTCCCGGGACTTATGGTGGCACACTTGACCCCTGCAGTGAGCCATCTCACTGATACTACATTAGCAGAGGAATACTTGGGTAAATAAGGCAGGACACATATTCAGTGGAAGCACAACACCTTGCCCTTCCTGGGGCTTATGACGGCACACTTGACCCCTGCAGTGAGCCGTCTCACTAGTACCATATTAGTAGAGGCATACTTAGGTGATAAGACCAGGCACATATTTAATCCTTTGGTGGAAAACTGAGGGTCAAATTATCTACCCTTCAGGGGATCCGTAAGGGTCCCCAATCTAACGGGATATCTGTTTTCCCTTAGGTAAGTCAGACTCTCCACTGATACAGCCTAACTAATACCATTAGGAACAGATCGCTGTCTTACTGCCTTGTTGTAATTATTAAGGGTAAAACATACCCCATCATCCCCACCATAGGCAAATACCCTGAGGGCTACTATAACTGGACCACTGGATCACCTAGAGAGGCTTCCCTTACTTGCTTCTTTTTCTTCCAGTAAACCCTATCCAGAAATTTTGCCACATTCCTAGAAATCCTGATGTCTTTATCACATAGGAGAGTGGTTTCCGTAATTTGGGCAGTGATACTTATCATTGGTGTTATATACAGCTCTCTCCAAGACCGGTACTCCAGACATTCCAGGAGAATATGCCTTAATGACTCTACTTTATCCATACTACAATACTGACAGAGTCTACCCTCCCATGGGGTACCAGTAAATCTGCCCTCCGTAACAGCAGATGGAAAACTATTTAATCTAGCCAGTGTAAAGGGCACTCTAGTATCCCGCATACTCAACTCAGTCAGATATTTTGGACCCTCAAACGGGATTGACCATTCTCTGTACTGAATCACCACCCTTTGATTCATAAGTAGATCATGCTCCGTCTGAAGGTCCTGGACCCAAATTCTGGATTTCACCTCCATCCAAGCCCTACCAAAAGGGAGCTTCATAAGATGGATTGAAGACATTCCCAGCAAACTGAGTTGCTGATGCACCCAATGGAACCACTTACCCAGGGCATAGGGGGCAATTTGACTAGCCAATGACCCAGATGGAGCCAAGTTTAATCGCAGCCAATATTTTAGGATTGCTGTCTTGGCCTGAGTTGCCATACACTTTATTCCCACCTCTACCCTTAATAGAACCACCAGCGTTGCCCTAGGGACCTGGAGAATTATCCACACCATTCTATTTTGTTCTTTTTCCAGCTTTAAGATCTTGCCTACTCCCCAAACTTGCACACCATATAACAACTGTGGCACCATTTTCGCTTGCACGAGACGCAGAGCTGGTTTAAACAATCTCCCCCCTTTTGACCAATAGTAATTTGCGATGCCTTGCCCTGTGGCCTTAAGTTGCCGCAAGGCGGCTTTACATTGTACCTCCCAAGTAGGGTATTTTGCAAAAATAACCCCACGATATTTGTACTGGGGGACCTGCTCTATCACCACCCCATCCAGAAACCATCTATGCTGTTTACGCTTCTTACTGACCACCAAGACCTTGGTTTTCATATAATTTATCCTCAGATGTTCATTGGCACAATACTGTCCAAAGGCCGTCATCAGTTTCCTTAGGCCTACTGAAGAGGCAGCAACTAAAGCTGTATCATCTGTATAGATCAAGAACGATATCACCTGTCCCCCTATCTCCACTGTATGGAACTTGGGATCTCTGATGGAGTCCCTCAGATCATTTAAATATAATGTGAAAAGTATGGGGGCCAGCAGACATCCCTGCCTCACTCCCCATTCCATCTTCACTGGTCCTGAAAGATTCACAGCCGCATCTGTTCTGACCCTCAACATGTTGTTCGTATGTAATGCTCGTACTAACAACAACAGCCTGTGGTCTATTCCATACCTGATTAACTTAAACCACAGCTTTTCCCTACAGACTAAGTTGAAAGCCATTTTGAGGTCAATGAAACAAATATATAGGCTTCCCTTTGGACATGAGACAACATATTTGTTAATCAACTGATCCACAACAAATACATGATCTATTGTGGACATACCTTTCTGGAAACCAGCCTGTTCTCTTCCAATCAAATTATATTGTTCTAACCATTGGATCAGTCGCCTCAGCAAGTATCTAGAATATAACGTGCCTATGACAGTAGGCTTATAGGCCGAAAATTAACCGGGTCATCTACTGGACCTTTCTTATGAATCGGAATGATGACACTTTCCAGCCATTTCTTTGGAATTTTACCTGTGTCATTAATGGAAGTGAAAAGCAATGCCAACACCTGACTCCACCATTCCACATTCCCTAACAACAACTCTGCAAGAACCAAATCAGAACCCGGTGCTTTGTTCTTTTTAAACAAAGCAATCAACTCTTTTACTTCGGTTGGCGTAACTGGATCCCATTTAGGGAGGGACTCAATAGAGGGCTTCAAGGGGAACTCCATATCCAAGGAGGGTTTGGAAAAAATGGTGGCGTAGAATTGTTCCCACCTCTGGATTGGGACTTTAACCTGTTCCATTTTCTTTCGCCCAGCCCATCCTACCTTTATCTTATCCCAGAATTTGATTACTGCATCCAGAACTTACTTGTAGATTTGTAAACCCAGAAATTAAAAGACCAGCATTTTAAGGTGTGTGTAAAAATGCCCAATATAATGGTATATAACATAGTGGCTTAGTAGCCAGATTTAGCTCTTGAAAAGTTGAAGTGCAGCTATTGCCTAGTGCAAGTCTCAGGCCCCACTTTGCCTTACTAGTCCTCCGTTTTACTTCATTGCACCCAAATCTCAACAGATAAATGTAGCTGCTGAATTCCAGGAGCCAGGACCACAGATGCGTGACTGTACCAGCCAATCATGAGGAAGGAGAGGCTAAGGCCACTTACACATGAGACAGGAATGGGGGGAGGGAACTACCATGAGCCAAAATCATGGCAGGTGGATCATGTGAAGCTCCACTCGTGTGTTTTTTTTAAAAAACATCATTAGTCCATTTCTGCAATGATTTCATTTCAAAGGGGCATATGTTTACGTCTTGTGACTCTCAACCATATGAAGATGTTGGTATGTGGTTCTTGGGATTGGAAAATTTTCCTACCACTTCCATATACTCACATACATACATACAATAATTAAGTGTCCTTTGTCTGTGCAACCAGAAGGTTCCTGACTCCACAGTCTGGGCTTCAGCTTGCCCTTCCTGGTAACCTCATCTCTTTCTACCTAAACCGAGGCCATCCCTGACTGGAACCCTAACTGAAACCTGCATTTTCAGGCACCCCCAGCAAGCACCCAATGGGGTACCCAGCTGCCCATGATGTGCCTGGTACTCAAAAATGCTCAAGATGCTGATCACGGCATCCACAGCTTCCTGGGCTGACTACTGTCAGGCAGCTACTCCTCTGGTCCTGGTTGCTGCTTGCTGTTTGCTGTTTCCTCACCTAGGCACTGCTCAGATGTATCTGCCCCGTATGTTCACCTTAAAATGGACAGGACCCATGCACAACCCTAATATGGGTCCCCCTGGGAACAGGGGACCCATAAGGGCAGTGCACACAGGTGAGAAGAGGCTTTCTTACTCCCCACCCTGTGAGACTGGGATTTTTAGTTCCTCTCTCTCTGGCAGTCCCCCAAAACACCACTGAGGCAGCCACAACTCAATTACTCTGCTTACAACAACCACTGAGCACCACTCTCCCCAGAGTGTGCCAGCCAATTGTCAACTGTATGTCAGGACTCCACAGTAAAGTAAAAGGGGTTAGGCCCATCTTGGTGGTAGACCAATATCCCAGTCAGCACAGTGCCAGTAACCACATAAACACACGCTTCACAGTGAGGAAGTTTTATATAA
The DNA here is from genome assembly GCA_003113815.1 of Sphenodon punctatus. Taxonomy (NCBI): domain Eukaryota; kingdom Metazoa; phylum Chordata; class Lepidosauria; order Sphenodontia; family Sphenodontidae; genus Sphenodon; species Sphenodon punctatus. The sequence goes on along the minus strand of QEPC01003504.1, from coordinate 28,108 downwards.
GAATTAAGACAGATAATATTAGTTCAGAGCAAATACAGAAGATGCATAATGAAATGAAATCAAAAAAGTGCACAATGCTCTCTTGCTCTAAGCTTAACTTAGGAAACTTCCCTGTCTAAGGGCCGCTTTTAGACGTGCAGCTGGGATCAGGCGTGGGAGCGGCGAAACAGCCGTGGTGCTGTTTTAGACGAACCGGAAGCAGAAGTTGTGCGCGTGATCCGGGGCTGCGCATTCTTTGCCGACCACAAGCAAACCACCCTGATCTCTCTGGGGTGACATACGCGGCCGGAAAAGAATGCGCGGCGCCGGATCACGGGCACAACTTCCGCTTTCGGTTCGTCTAAAACAGCGCTGTGGCTGTTTCGCCGCTCCCGCCTCTGATCCAGCTGCATGTCTAAAAGCGGCCTTAGTCCTTACTTAAGTTCTAGAAAGTGTCCTGTCTGCCGTGTAGACTTGCAGATATAGGTGTTGCATGCCGAAAGCTTCTTCATCACAGGAATTCTTCTATAGGAACTGTCTCCCTTCAGGTGCTATCAGGCCTCCTTTAAATATTATTGAAGTTGATTCTTTGTTTTCTCTTTCAGGAGAAATCTGGCTCCTGAGCCACTATGTTATATATCATTATATTGGGAATTTTTACACACACCTTAAAATGCTGTTCTTTTAATTTCTGGGTTTACAAATCTACAAGTAATTTGTAGAGCAGCAACTGGACTGGAAGAGCAGAAGCCCAGTAGTGAGGTGAATCAGGTAGCCAGTTGTGTCCCATTTTGGTAAAACTGATGCCCAAACGCAACCAATGCAAATTGGGCACCCCAGATTCGACCGTACCCAGTTGCAGCTTTAATTCAGACTACCTGTATTGGAAACGCCAGCATGCTGTGATGCACAAATAACATTATAATTAAGCAATAATAACATGACCTAACTAACACATTGGGCCCAGCTGCCGCAGAGAATGCAAAACCTCCTTTGCCTGGTGCACTCTGACAGTAGGGAAAATTCCAACTCCAGCTCCCATAAAACTGGTGAGTCTGGCAAAAATCCCTCAGCAAAGTCTGGTAACTGGTGGCATGAGTTCAGCTGTCTTTAAACATTATTTTCCAGGAGGGCAAATGTGGGTCCTCACTCACTCCTAGGTTTGCTAAATCAAAATGACACACACTAGGTGTTTAAATTTACATTTTGCTTTATGGTACCAAAAAGAACCTTGTTGTGACTCTCCATGCTTTTAATCATATGCATTTGAGGCCCGTAAAGCACTGATAGGGGGCATTAGCCCCATTTTCCCACTAGCTGGCTAGGCCTCCTCCCTTGTATCCCATCCCACCCACTCTCCCTTCAGGCAGTAAGTGTTACTGTTGAGGGAGGAAGAGGAGTGTGGTGTGAACGTTTGCCAAGGAATTATATTTTTTAAATTTGTTTTAAAATATGACTCAGTATTTATTAACTTGCTATTTGCTACTTGTAAGTATTCAGGATTCCTGGTTGTTGTAGTGTGTGTTATTTGCTTCGATGAGCGACGTTTATCACAGCCAAAGTTCAAGTTTGGTTACTGTGATTGTTTAACTGCTTACGGAAATAGCTTAATGCACATTTCACCTTTGTTAAACAATTTAATCAAACTGTAAAATAAACTTCATTACAAAACAAGACTAATCAAGCTTAATGAAGTCCGTGCAAACATTCTGAAGCTGGAAAATTGAATTCGAAAACTTGTTAATGAACATGAATCTTAAAGTTTGATTCAATAATCAGGTAGCCTGGTTTGTTTCACCGTTACTCAGAACTGGCTTCCCAGGAAATAAAATTGAATCTGGTTTGTACTTTTGTGATGGTGCACAAATCATTGAAATCAGGATTAAAATTCAGTATTCATTCTAAGGCTTCCTCTAGATAATCAGCCTAAACTATTCTAAATGGTGAGGTAACCTATACTTACCTAAGACATTGTCAAACACAGCAGATCCAAAACCTTGGGTCAGCATGACCCCATTTTGAAAAATGAATATAATCAGGGCTTACTTGGGGGAGGTGGCTTGAATTATATTAAAAGTTGGCTGAGCCCCAAGATATTCCCAGTAGGAGTGTGCCCCCCAAAATGTTAAAGACCAGGGGAAAGGTTAATATTGTCCACTTCAAAGTTGGAAAAACAAGTCAGAAAAAAAGTTAAAACTGGAAGGTTTATTTTATTTATTCTGTGGTGAACAAAAATGTATAATTTGAGCCAGATTTACAGCCAAAACATCACATTTCTATTACCAAAGCTGACAATGCATGCCTCATGTGAACAATATACAGACTAGAAACTGTTTTTAAATAATGAGTCCCATTCTCTATTGTTTTGCCCATAGCGAATATGAAGAAAGGGCATAATGCTAACAAATCAGAATAGCATTTTATATTGCCTTTACACATGTGTAACTTGCTAATAGTGGTGTAGTTGGCCCTCTGTTCACTCAATAATTTGTCGTGGTGTTTTTTAAAAAAAAATCCTCATGAATTTTTAAGACAAGTATGGTTTATATATGGACAATTAACTGATAGGGAAATAAAGTAATAAAATTATTCAAATAAATCATTCACTCATCAAACTATGGAGACATTTCTACAGCTCAACATGTAATAATTTGTTTCAAAGCCAGTGAATAACTGAACTATTTTCTGGTTGAAGATATATCTGTAATCCACGTGCACACACAATACCAACAAATCCAAACTCCCATGTGATTGAGTTAGCCTAGAAAGATTCCAAAGCATGTTAATTTGAATTCAGACACTGCACACATTGCTGAGATCTAATTTTGCAGCTAGACAGGTGAATCCACTCCAATCATTTTCAACTCTTTACATCAATAAAACACAATTTTCCAAGGTGAATTTGTAATATATTACAAAAGCAGTTTAGTGGTTTCCAATAGAAAAGATTTTGTTCCCTGATTTTCATTACAACATGAAAAAGTTTCAACATTACAGTTAGTTGCAAACTTCCATTCCACTTTGAGAAGGAAATGAGGCCATTGACACATTAAACTGCACTCAATCATCTCCTTGCCGGTGCACCCACTCCCTCCCCCCGAAAGCAAGACAGGACACGATTTGGATTTATATGGCCGCACCCTTTATTATCCAATTACAACAGTCAAATTAGGTGAGGGGGTGACATCG
>QEPC01003503.1:3338676-3358060 GCA_003113815.1 Sphenodon punctatus | reverse complement strand
AGGTGCGTGTCAAAGATGAAGCCCAAGCTACGGGCTTGGAGAACAGGATGGATGGTGACTCCATCGATGCAGATGGGCAGGTTAGAGGGAGAGGAAGAGGAGGGAGGAAAAATGAGGAGTTCGGTCTTGGCCATGTTGATCTTGAGTTGACGTCGGGACATCCAGGTGGAGATATCAGAGAGCCAGTTGACGAGGCGTGAGTGGACAGAAGAGGAGAGGGAGGGGGTAGAAAGATAGAGTTGGGTGTCATCAGTGTGTATTTTGGCATTTTTGCAAGGAAGGCTGGAACAAACCACAGGTATTTTGCAAGATGTTTTCTGTGTCTTAGTCACAAGTTGGTTTTGCACAGCTCATTCAAGACAACCTCTGCCTTTTCCACATATCAGGGAATTGGCCCCACATATCTGAAAGATTGCCTCCTCATGTCCACCTATAGCGTCTGAGATCAGATGGAAGTGCCTCCTTGTGAGTACCATCTGTCAAGTTCATGCAACAAGGGCATGCAGAGAAGCTTTCTTGGTAGCTGCCCCACAATCATGCAACTCCCTTCCCCTAGAGATTCAGCTGAGCCTGCTCATCTTCTGCAGGTGGCAAGATAAAACGTTTGTAATTGGCCAGGCATTTGGCAGGCAGGGATAGAGTTTGGGGAGGCTTGGAATAAGGGATTTTAATTGGTATTACTTATGCCTATTTAGTATATATGATTTTGCGTGTTGTAACCAACCTTAAGTCCTGGGGTGGGTGGGTGGTGGGTGTAGGATGGGATAATACGTTTAAATAAATAAATATATCCATCTCTTCTTTTTCCACTTCCTATGATAGCCCTCACCCACATATTGGATATTAGTCCTGTAGGTCACTAAATCAACCTAGTGTTGACAGCTTCCATTTTTACCCAGATTTTGCAGGGGAGATTACATGATGCATCATCCCCCCACCCCCCATTCCATTTATAGCTTGTTAATGCACGGATCCTGTGTGCAGAACTTTGTGACAGAAAATGCAATTGTGCTCAAACTTTGCTGCTAATGACTTTCCCATCCGTTGTCTGGTCGGTCAGCACGGTATGAGTAGCACTTTCAAAAGTGGTAGTTTTGTCCAAATATAAAACCCCTTCCCCAAATCCCCATGCTCTGCTAAATTGTGCCTATCATGACAGAAAAGAGACTTCACAGATGTGTCTTAAGGAAGTTTTAAGAGTCAAGCAGTTAAGAGCATGTCGGAAATCTTTTATGGCTCAGCAGCACCATGATTTTATTTGTGACATGTCTGCAGAAGGGAAAGATATACAAAGATCTACAAGGAGACAACTGTGATCTGTGGTTTTATGTCACAAAATAATAAGCCCAAGATGGCTCAAAGCAAGAAAATATATATGGCTCAATCTTGCCAGATTTCTCTGGACCCAAACTCTGACTGTAATCAGAGGTAGATCAAATATTCATGGAGCCCTGGATGCTATAAAGATTGAGGGGGCGGGGGGCACACCTCCTTCCCCATTGTCAGGGTGACACAGCGGAGGCACCGTCGGCACCTGACAGCCACCTCCGATACAAGTACGGTGACCCTGTCTCCACTAGTGGCACGACGACAGGAGGAACCCCAGTGCCCCAGCAGCGCAACCGCCGCACCCAATGGGACCATAGCCCCGCCCCTAGGGGACAGCACGCAGCAGCTGGCCCTGCCCCCTGATGCTCCAGCGCCGCCCGCTGCCACAACGCAACAGCCAGCGCCGCGCCGCTCGGCACGCCTTCAGGTGTGCAGGGGGGCGGGGCCTTGAGGATAAAGACCGGCGCCACAAACAATGTGGCGCCAGTGAACGGAGATTCCCAGAGACTGGCCCCCAAACGTTGAGTACTGATTGCCTTGCTTGTGGTCTGCTCCCTTATACCTTGATTGCATATTTGTGTTAGAGTGTTTCCCTTTCCCGCCCCCCTCCCCCTCAGCAACCCTTAGTCCGTTTCGGTGAGTGCTTGTATTGTGTATAGCGTGTGTTGCCTTCCTCCTCCCTGGGTTTCGTTAAGTTCCCTTCCCTACCTGTGCGAGAGACCCACCATATTCCGTTCCCCCTCCGGGGCTTCCCCCTTCTCTCCCCCCACTGGGGACTCCCCCCTGCACCGTGTTCCTACCTTGTGGTGTGTCAGGGTAGTGAGTGGTTGGGCCGCAGAGTACCTTGGAGTCCGTTCCGTGCCCTATGATGAGGTAGGCCTGATCCCTTGTGGATCTGTGGGCCAACACACCACCCTGACGGGCACTTTTGAACCACTGGTACTAACGGAATCCGGCCTCAAGGTTGGCCTAGAGTGTGAGAGGCCCCGAGATCCCCTCCCTAATCCCGTTTCCTCCTTAACTCCCCCCTCCCGTGACACCCACTAAACACAACTCTGGTGCAATATTGCTTAAAGAACCTTCAGTGGTTCAGGCTCCAAACCCAGACAAACAGTCTTTGTCAGTCAAGGTCAACTTGACAAACTTGAATCATCAAGGTCAAACCCTGACAAGCCAAAAGCACACAGAATTAGAATTACAAGGTTGGAAAAGACATCTCCTCCAGGCCTCTGCCCCAGTGTTGGCACAGGATTACCTTGAAAACATCGGTAGTTTTACAAATATCGCTAGAAGTGGTTGTCTGGGCTTGGGACACTCAGTTCAGCAAAGCAAACCTTTCTCTCTCCCAGTTTTATAGCAAGTATCAATAGTACAAATCCAGAATTTGGTAGAATGCCTTCAAATTCAAACTTAACCTGGGGGGATGACAAAATAACAGAAACTAAACTGTTTTGGTTGCGTGTGTGTGTGTGTGTGTGTGTGTTAAAAAAACCTTGGGGTTAGGTCTTTGAAAACAGAAGCTTCTTTAGCCAAATCAACGTTATTGATCAACAACTTTCAAATACAGAAAGATTTCCAGGATTCAATTTTATATATAATATATATGCCCCCACAAAATCAGAGGAGAGTTTGAATTAATTATACAACCTCTCTCAAAAAATGTCTGTGACAAATAATTATCAAGGGCCACCATATCTGATCCCAAGACAGATTAAAGTAGCTTCCAATGGGTATAATCAGAGCCACAGCTAGAATTTCATTTGGGGTCTGGAGGGATGGAAAAATATATCTCTTGAATGCTGTCTATTTACATTGGAATGAACCAAGAGAGAGAAGCTTTTTTTAATGGAACAAAAGCTTAGATTTGAAGAGTAAGAGAAGAGAGGATCAATTCCCTCTACCCCTAACTACAGCCTGGGGTAGAAGTACCTATGAGTCAGTGTGGTGTGCGCTAAGAAACTCCTAATAAGTCAACTGGCCACCTCCACTTAGCTTTTTAAAGATGCACTCTTACCTCCTCATTTAAATATTCAGCTTCAAAATCAAATCTCCACCTTGTAAAACCATAAATCAGCGCAGAGAGTCCAGTATGAAACTCCCCTGACAGGAAGGGGTGCTCTGTTCTTCATCTTTTCCATCTGTGCACATGTCTGAGCCAACAAGCTAAAAAGCCATTCTGAATAATCCTTGGCAGTGTCAGCACTGGTACTAGGTAGGACTTACACAAGTAATGTTTGTCTGTCTGCTTAGTTCATCTAACAATGCTGTGGTCACTCTCTGGACACAAGTCCTTGCAGGCCTAGGACCCAAAGGTGATCTCAACACAGCCACAAGGGAACTGGATTTACAACATGCCTAATTTCCAGAGTTTGACACACTCCCAAATATTCTGCTAGCTCGCTCCAAGCTCTGTCTGGTCTTCCTTCCATGGGAGACAAGCTCCACCCCTGCCTAGTAGGTTGAGCACCCTTTGGCTTGATTCTCCCCCAAAAGCCTCCAGCCTCTTGCTCACTCCAGCTGGAGAACTCAGCACCAAGCTTCTCTTTGACCCTACTCTGAGCAATATGGGCATAAACGTCTGTCCCTGCTCCTCCATGGCTGGCCGGCTGCTTTCTGTCCTGCTCCAGGTGAGAGCAATTCCTCTATAATGGCCAATTAGTTTCAAATACTGCACCTATTAATCCTGCTACCATGACCACACCCTGCAGCCAGTGATGGTGGTCGATCTCTTCCTAGTCTCCCCCAGTCCTTTGCAGGTGTCCATTGTCCCCATGAAAACAGTTACAGTCGTCAGAGATTAATATTCTGCTCAGTTTTTCTTCCCGAGACAGAGTTTGGAACAGATAGGGAATAATCCACAGCTAATATCCGGTGTGCTGGATAGCTTGGTGGTTATTTAGTAATGATCATAAACCGTGGCAGGTAACTGCCAAACCAGAATTCTAGTTATTACAGTTTACTGGTGTCAGGGTAGTGAGTGGTTGGGCCGCAGAGTACCTTGGAGTCCGTTCCGTGCCCTATGATGAGGTAGGCCTGATCCCTTGTGGATCTGTGGGCCAACACACCACCCTGACGGGCACTTTTGTACCACTGGTACTAACGGAATCCGGCCTCAAGGTTGGCCTAGAGTGTGAGAGGCCCCGAGATCCCCTCCCTAATCCCGTTTCCTCCTTAACTCCCCCCTCCCGTGACACCCACTAAACACAACTCTGGTGCAATATTGCTTAAAGAACCTTCAGTGGTTCAGGCTCCAAACCCAGACAAACAGTCTTTGTCAGTCAAGGTCAAAGGTAACGGAAAGACCGCCTCTTCCTTTACATCCTCCAAAGTTGGCCAAGGGTGCTCTCTTGTGAGTACCAACTGCCCATGAAGTTCATAAAACGAGGGCATGCAGAAAGGCATTCTCAGTGACTGCTCCACACTTATGGAACTCTCTCCCCTTGAGGATCAGCCTAAGTCAGATCCTGCTTACCTTTCGGAAGAGGTGTAAGACCTTGTTGTTTGGCCAGATGTTTGGCAGGCTGGGATAGGGTTGGGATTGGGTAGAGTGGTTGTTATTATTATTTATTATTATTAACAAACATTTATATAGCGCCAGCAGTGTAGGAAGGAATGTTGGTGAGTGTTGAGGAATGTTGGTGAGTGGGGTTTAGAGTTTCTTTTAATTGGTTTCTATATATGTATCATATGTTCTATGTTTATGCATTGTACGTATTTTTGTACACCACCCTGAGCCTTCGAGGGAAGGGCAGGATAAAAATGTAATAAATAATATTAATTGACAAATTGGACAAACTAGAATGGGTTCAGAAGAGAGCGACAAAGATGGTCAGGGGTCTGGAAACCAAGTCCTATGAGGAAAGGTTGAAGGAGCTGGGTATGTTTAGCCTGGAGAAGAGAAGACTAAGGGGAGACACGATAGCCGTCTTCCACTACCTGAGGGACTGTCAGAGAGAAGATGGAGCTGACTTGTTCTCTCTTCCTCCTGAGGGCAGGACTAGAACCAATAGGATCAAATTACAAGAAAACAGATTTCAGCCAAACGTTAGGAAGAATGATAAGAGCTGTTGGACAGTGGAACAGACATTGCCTAGGGCAGGGGTGGGCTCTCCTTCATTGGAGATTTTCAAACAGAGGCCGGACGGCCCATCTGTCGGGGATGCTGTTGCTGCGGATTTCCTGCACTGAGCAGGGGGCTGGACTAGATGGCCTCTGAGACCCCTTCTGACTGGAAGATTCTGTGATTCTAATAAACTTTACCTCATAACCAGACCAGTCCAGACAGGGGGGAGGGAGTTTTTAAAAAAAGAAGTCAAACAGTAATTTGGTAAACCAGATAACTGCCAGATACCAAACCAGATACCAATCCGTATCTGATTGGATATCGGATACTGCAGATATCACAATATCCACCTAGATACCGGATAGTAGCGGTTCCTTGTTTCAGTTCTGAGCACATGCCTCCTGGAATTTGCGGCATGGAGTAAAGTTACTTCCTGGATTTTCTCACACACACACATTCCGCCAAGGCAACACCACCCCATCTCCCTTGCTCAGCTCTGAGGGGCAGTTGTGCCATGATGCAGTGGCCCACCCATCACAGAACACCCACCACAGAAGTGGGCAAGCAACAGAAGCAGAGCGGTCCACAGAATCATCCAGCCCCCAGACTGGAGTCCTGTCCCCGTAGCCTGTGGCAGCAGGGCAGAGTCTGGTAGCCAAGACCGAAGGGACGAGGAGGAGAGGGAGAAGGAGGAGCGCATACCCCTCACCAAGACCCAGTGGCGGAGCTTTGTGGTGCTAAGGGGCTGGCAATCTAGAGGGTGGAGCTATCTCCTCTCCTCTGTTATCACTCTGCTGTTTCCTGCTTTTGAAATGTCCAGTTCAATAAACTGAGTAGAAAAACACACCGTAGCTTAGATCAGTCTTGTTCAGACAGAAGGCCAGGAGTGAGGAACCCTTTCTCCCCCAGGGGCCACTTGGAAAATTAGTCCAAGCTCTGAGGAGTTGGGGGCAGGGGAGCTTAAGGGGTGCGCTCAGGCAGAGGAGGATCCGTCCCCTCTCCTTGTGGGCAGGCCCCCATCTCTGCTCCCTTCCCCTGAACTTAGCCTTTCAGTGCACAACAGAACTATAGTATTAATTATTATTATTATTTATTTTATTTATTTAGCATCAGCAATGTACTCGGCACTGAATAGGGGTGTGCATCTGCAATGTTTTCTGTTAGTTATGAAAACGAATGGAGCCTCATTTCTGTTTGTAGCTAATGTTACAAAAATGGCTGAATAAGCAAAACGATTGTTTAAACAATATCGTTGTTATGGTCCCTGCAGTTCCTTGAGTTTTAACTAGGTTGCCATTATATCTCCTCCCCAGTTATGTTTATCTCTCACCACCACAAAGAATGCACTCACAACATCCTATAACCTTCTATCTATTTTTTCCCCTTTAATCTCCAAAATCCTGTGAGCAGAGAGGAGCTCAAGATAAACTGTGTTTAAGGTTTATCAAATGTTCTTAAATGCTACAGTGAGGACAGCCAGGTGACTATCTCAGACAGACTGACTCAATGATCGATTCATATCTGGGCTCTTGCGCACATTTCTGAGCGTGGCTACGTACAGCAACGGCACTAATTCATCTGGAACAACTGTCGGAAGAGGAGCGTGTGAGGTGGAGCGTGAGCCTGCTGCAGAGGGGAGGAGGTTTCCAGATTTTCTCACCTGTTCAAATGGGGTTACTTTCTTTCTGGAGAGACTATAATTGTCGCTGCCTCTGGCTGCAGCCAGCTTCGTAACCCTCTCCCAGAATAAGCTCTTTTCACGTATTGCTGCTGTTTTGTTTGCTTGGTCGCCGCATGGAAACGCTCCATTTAATATTCTTTAAAACCTTCCCAGGGAAGAGGCTCTCGGGCCTCTGGGTTTTTTTTCTTCCTAGTTTGTAAGAAGCCTGCAAGCCCCAGCTACCCACACATGGTGTACTGTTCTGCTGAGTTAAACATTACACAGGAAGGCTCTTGGCTGATGCATTTTTTAATTATATTTTTTTCTATTTTTAAGGAGCTTCTGTTCATCACAATATGAAGCTTTTGCATTAAAAGCTATAGGCAGGCTGAATCCTGGGATATCTTGGGACTGGATTCCTTGGTTTACACAAGCAGAGTTGCCCTGAGGGATAGGTGATCTGTATGGTGTATTTAAATTTTGCAGAGAAGGAGGCCAAGGCAGGGAAGCTGCTTCCAACAAAGCCACCTTGGGAAACAGTAGGTATCAGGGATCTGCCTGGAAGGCGTGCCAAGCTCCTAAGGGACTGTGATCAATGTGCATCACTTCATGTGGTGAACCCCAGATCTGGTCAGACTGGCTGGTAAATGGACCACCATACTCAGCTTTTCCATTGTGCCTCCTTGAGCCAGGGTGTCTTCAGACGTTACGAGATCATGGTGAACCACGGTAAATACCCACCTGTGGTCACCGTGTCTCGAATGTCTGTTTGCGGCGCGCCAGATGTTCGCCACGGTCAATACCCACATGGGGTCCGTTTGAACCACGCTTCCTGGGCTAGCCGGGGGAAGGTCCCGGGAAGCGTGGTCAAACGGACCCTGGGCCGGGATGAACGAAAAGTCACGTCTGGCCACGCGCCACGGCCCGGGATCCCCGGCGGGATCCCAGGCCACGGCGCTTCCGGCCTGACGCGGCGCCCGCACTGGCCCCGCCGCCCGCCCGTCTCCTCGGAGGGCGGGCGGCGGGGTGCGTGGAGGGGGCGGGGCCGTGTGGCCGCACGTTGCGCCGCGCGGCCCCGGCCCCTCCCACTTTCCCCGCCGGGATCCCCCCGGCACGTCTGTTGTGCCGTTACGGGGTGACCCCGGCGGGGAACGAAGCCGGTGGTTCCGGTATGGGACCAAAGGGCCCCGTATCGTCTGAAATCACCCCCAGTTGCCCCCACAACCCATCTCAAGGAAGAGAGGGCTGTTTCGGCACACCGCACAGCATGCATACAGCCACTTGGAGGGAAGATCTAATGGTATTTTAAAGTCCGCTCTTGAGTTTGGCTTCTCATGCTTTGAGCACAAGATACTTCTAGACCAACATACTCCTGCACATTTGGCACAAATGTTTATTTATTTCACCAATTTTCTTCCCCGCCCCCTCCTGCTCACAGAGCAGCTCGGGGTGACTTACAAGGCGCATAAATAACAAATAGTATAATAAAAATAACAAACACATAAAATATCATTAAAAACATTAAAATGTTAAAAATAAACTAAAAGGGCAGAACCCCCCCCTCCCCACCCCACACTACTGTCTCCCTCTCCAAAGGCCCGACGGAACAGCCAGGTCTTACACTGTCTTCGGAAAGAAGGGAGGTCCTGGGCCAGGCAGGCCTCCATCGGGAGGGAGTTCTACAGCTTGGGAGCGGCCACCAAGAATGCCCTCCCCATCGTCACCACCCGGGGGACTTTGAGTCGGGTGTCCCCAGCTGACCGCAGGGGCCACAATGCAATCCGGGGCCTGAGGTGGTCCCGCAGGTAAGCTGGGCCCAGGCCATTTAGGACTTTATAGGTCATTACCAGCACCTTGAATTGGGCCTGGAAGATAATAGGCAGCTAGTGCAGAGAACCGAGTACTGGTGTAATGTGCTCGCGGTGACCCGTCCCCGTTAAGAGACTGGTCGCCGCATTCTGCACCAGCTGTAACCTCCGGACCATTCCCAAGGGCAGCCCGGTGTAGAGTGCATTACAGTAGTCTAGTCTAGAGGTAATAAAGGCATGGATGATGGTGGCCAGATCCGAGTCCAAAACATACGGCTGCAGCCGTCATACCAGATGTAACTGGTGAAATGCTCCCCTCACCACAGCCTCCACCTGGAGATCCAGGTGGAGCTGTGAGTTGAGGAGCACCCCCAGACTCTGAACCTGTGTGGCCAAAGGGGACAGACCCCATCAATGATGGGGGCCACCACCACCTCAGCCGTACCCACCAACATCACCACCGTCTTGTTGGGATTCAATTTCAGACGGCTTGCCCTCATCCAGTCCCCCACAGCTGCCAAGCACCAGGTAAGCACCAAGACTGCCAGTTGACTATGGTGCAACCTAAACTAAACTTTGCAAATGTATCCCTGTCTTTCCTAAACTAACAGTAATCAAGCTACGATGACTCAGCTTCATGAATGTATCCCTGTCTCGCCAGAGTAGGACTGAACTGAAATTTCAGCCTGGATTCAGTAGGGGGTGGAGGGAGTGTTGTTTTCTCTTTCCTCCTTTTTATGATGTGTTTTAATTATTTTTTATTGTTGTAAGCCGCCCCGAGCTGCAGGAGGGGTAGGGTAATAAGTTTAAAATAATAATAATAATAATAATAATTAATAATAATTCCATTTTGACCGATCCAGCCATTTTGACCGATCCACCGAAATGCAGACTGGAATGCTATACAATCCATGTTTCGCCAGATCGATCAGAATGATTTTGCCTCCTACAGCCTGTGTGCCAATTGGTGGTGCCAAGTCATACACCACCATTTTGCACATGGGCAGTAGGAGGTGGAATCATTCTATCGTAACTTTGGTCAGAATTCTGCTGAGGCTTAAATCCGCGGTGGTTGGCATTACAAAAATGTGGAAAACTTCAGCAAAGATGGAAGGGCTGTTTTGGTACAGCCCTACTGCACAGGTGTAGTGAGGTTAGAATGGGGCCGTCCTCCCAGTGAGAAGGCATTCAGCGGCATCAAGGAAGTACGGGCTACCTGTCCCTCATTATGTCTCTCCCTATGCTCCCCTCCCTTAGATTTAAGCTTCTTGGGACAGGGACATGTCTCTAATTAATGATTGTTCAGTGCTTAGGGTGTGCAGAAGGCATCCCATTCGTTTTTGTTTGAGTTTTTGTTTTTAAAAAACCCTTCGTTTGGGGGGGGGGGGAGTGTTTTGTAAACAAAACTTTTTTCAGTTTTTTTTTTTTAAAAATAAAATAAAAAATGACTTTTAAAAAATGACTGTGCATGTGCAAAATGGCCACTGGGCCATTCTGCGCACGTATATCCCTTTTCAAAATGGTGTCCGTAGCCTTGGCGCTATTTTGGAAAAGAGTATGTATGTGCAGAATGGTCCAGCAGCCATTTTGCACATAAACAGCGGTTTTTATTTTTTCCTAATTTAAAAATAACAACAATTAAAAATCATGTACATGCACAAAATGGTCGATGAATGTGCACCCTTTTACAAAAGGTGCCAATGCTGCCAGCACCACCGTTTGGGGAAAGGGCATCCACGCACAGAAAGACCCGGTTGGGCATTTTGCACGTGCACTGTTTTTTTGTTTTTTTAAATATTATTATTATTTTTAATTTTAAAGCGAAAATGGATTAAAGCAAACAACAATCGTTTTCTTATTCATCCAGTTTCGTAATGTTAGTTATGAACACAAATGGGGCTCCATTCGCTTTTGTAACTAATAGAAAACGTTTCTGATTCACAGAATTTGTAGTGCTGTTGAGTTTTTGTTTACAAAGACATTACATTGTTTACATTGCTAGTGCTGTAAAAATCCTTAATAGCGAAGCTCCTGGTTGAGAATTCTCTTCCCTCTAATCTTTTGCAGTTCATGGGACCCCAGCTGAGACTGTATAGTAAGCAGCACAAGCCACTGCCTTTAGCCAGACACCTGATATTCCCATCTCCCCCTTTTCCTTACTGGCGTTCTTGCTGACATGGACATTTAATGGAGACATGATTGAACCGAACGCCGTTGCAGTCTGGATACCTGTGGTCGGGTGGATTTCTTTATGCAAAACTAGTAAACAAAAGAAAATGTGGCTATCCTCAGACATAAAAGGGAAAAAAAAACCAACCCAGCAATCTCTGGAAAATGCCACTTTCTTGATGCTTTGGGAAGAACTTACCTCATCGTGATGATGATTCATTCCAATCCTACAGTACATAACAGTAGCCACGCCAGCATTGCTCAGTCTGCAATTCTCACTTCCAGATGCCCGAGGAAGGGTCCTGCCAGCTCACATGCTCTCACCAACGGAGGTTGGCTGAATGAAGGCGATCATCTGAACTACTCTGTCTCTCTTTTAGTTTCACACAATTAGGTTTAAAACACCAACCCTTTCCTTAGAATGTTTCCAGAAGTAATACCCACCTTCCTAAGCACTTGCCAGGGCTTGGCCCTGAACCCATGTCTTTTGGAGCCCTGTGGTAGTGCCTTGCCCTGCTGTGCTACCATCTCAGCTTCTATTGCTCTGTGTGGAGCTCTCTGCTGTGCCTTGTTAACTGCACCTGGCCTCTGGTGTAGCCTCTAGCCCAGCCCACTGGTTCCTGATTGGCTTCCAGATGGGACATCGGTGCTGTTACTACCTAGCTATGCCAGGAGTCCTAGCCCAGCTTGGAGTGCTTCATCTGCTCTAGTTAAGTTACCCTCCTGTTGTCTTTGCCTGCTTTAGACCCTGCCCCCTAGACCGCTTCCCTTTGGAGTCACACTCCCATGTTCTTCTTTGGTCTCTCTCTATTATAGCCGCATACCCTGGCTCCCCTTGGTGGAGTATTCCCTCTAGCCTTGAGTTGCTATTGGGCCCTTGTTATACCTTGTTGCCACTGATCCCTGTTATTATATCCTTGGTTTGTTAAGTCTACTTTTTCCTTGAAGGCTGCCTGCCTTCTTCCCTCCATTCCTCAACTTGTGCTTGTTAAACTTTGATGCTTTTGAGTCCCTGTTATTGTAACCCTGTGTATTGTTATTAAGCCTTACTGACACTGAGCTTGCTTCCCCCACCCGCTTTTTCTCCTCTAGTCCTCGTTGTGTGCAGTAAGGGTGGTCTTTTGGATGAAAATGTTTATCTTTTTTTCTGTTTTGCTTCCCCATAATTTTTGGATTTAATTATGAATCTGTATTTAAATCCATTTAAAAAACAAACCAAAATGGCTGCTGGACTGTTCTGTGCATTCATGACTGTTTCCAAATTGGCGGTGGCAGTATTGCTGCCATTTTGGAAAAGGGCAACTGGTCACACATGTGGAAAATGGCCACTGTGCACTGGAGGATTAGTCTATTGGCCAGGTAGGTTGGAGGAATGTAAAACTCTTACTGTCAGGAGTGAACAACAGGGAATGGATCATCCCATGGTGACCTGTTGGGTACTTCCTCCAAAGGGCTGAGATTAGCCACTGTTCGAGACAGGCTGCTGGGCTTGATGGACCATTGGTCTGACCCAGTCTGGTGCTTATGTTCTTATGCAGTAATTTTTTATTTTTTATTTTAGAACCAAACCGAGACAGGCTTGATATTGTGCTGTTCCAGTTTTGGTCACTTTGTTCCGGACAGTTATTGCTTAATCCAAATCCAACCATCCCACCCCTAGTGTGCAGGTTTAGCAGCATATCCTTGTGTATTGTTACGCCTTAGTGTTTCCATGTTCTGCCGTCTGCCTTCGGCCTGTCCCAGTCCTCATCAGATTCTTGTTCAGGCTTGCTGTCTCGGAGACCTGCATTCTTCACTCCTCGCCTTACTCCTGCTAAACCTGGTGTTCGTCTGTAGCTTGGATTCATCTCTCTGCTTGCCTCTCCCCACGCTCTGCTGACTGCACTCACTCTTCCCCTTGAACTGTAGCCGGTCTCCCTGCAAGGCTTGCTAAATACAACACCTCTCTGCCTGGAGTCTGCCTCTCCCCCAGTTGCTGGTTACAACCCTCCCTCCTTTAAGGTCGGTCTCTCTCTTCATGCCTTGCTAACTACATGCCTCTGCCATTTTAGGGTGTTTTCAGACAGACGTTTATCCTTGGATAATTGCTTTAATCCTGGGATGGCATGTCCGTCTGAACGCTGTCAACAGTGATTATTAACACAGGATAACAAAAATATCAGGGTGTTATAAAACCCAATTTGCTGGGGTTTATAACACCCGATTATTAAACTATCCCAGGATAATGTCTGTCTGAACGACTATCCCGGGATAGTCACTATCCTGGTGATTAGCGCCACAGAGTCCAATGGCAAGACCTGACAGCCTCTCTAGGAATTTTCTGCCTCTATGGTATCTAGCAACACATGACTGTGGGGTGATTGTATTACCACAGTTCTTCTTCGAGGATCTCCGCGATTCTCACTCCCTTTCTGCTCTGCAGGCACCGGAAAACCTCTCGTCAGCAGTATCCAGGCAGATTACGCCTGGAAAAGACTAGAACATGGTGAGGGCTCCGTCCCCTCCATCTCTCCCCCATCCCGAGAAAAGTGCAGGCCCGCATCATGAGGGATGGTAGAACAAATAGGGGGAGGAGCCCTCACCGTCTCAGTTCCTTCGAACCACGTGGCGTTGGAAGACTTCTCAGCGCTTTTCAGCGTTTGGTCAGCAAACTACGACAATATAGAGAAAGAAGAAAGATTTTTGTAAGTAGGAGTGCCGCCCTAGCCCGCGGGGACGTGCCCCGGGCCTTTACGCCCTCGGGGTGAACGGGAATGCCCAAGCAGCCGGGCTTCAAACGTTGTAGCTCCTGTCCGGCCACCCTCTCAATCAGTGACCAGCACGACCGCTGCCTAGCCTGCCTGGGAGAGGGTCACAATACGAGGACCTGTGGAGCTTGCTCGGTTCTATCAAACAGAGCAAAACAAGCCAGAGCGCTTCAGCTACAGGACATTTTGACAAAAAGGGCATTAGAAGGCGGAGAAGAGGGGCCTCTGAGGCTCCCCGCCCGGCACGCTACACCGATGGAAACTTCACAAACGGCTCCGGCGGCACCGGCTCCGGCGGTACCACCTCTGAGGGCCAGTCCCCACACCACTGGTACCGCCCGCCCTGTAGAGGCCGGGATCGAGGTACCGCACAGCTCCGCTTGCACGACTACTGGTACCGTCCACTCTGCGGAAGGTGGGGCCGATGCACACACGCCCAGTCCTAGGCGCCCTACGGAAGCTGGTGCCGATGCACCCCGCATACACGGCTCCACACACTCACTGGAGCGGGGCTCGAAGAGTGGAAAGAAAAAGAAAAAGAAAAGCTCCTCACAGGAGATGACGGAACGCCCGGAGACGGGCACAATACCCCAAAGACAGGGATCACCGTTGGGACCAACAGCTGTGGCTACACAACCCTTGCACGTGCCCGCACCAACATTGGCACCGACGAGGGTGACCGCACCGCCGACCCCACTGACACGGTCGGTACTGCCCCTACTACTTACCTTACCAGCGGAGCAGAGAGAGTCCAGCTCATGGTCTCCCCACTATCACCCACGGTCTCAATCACCATGGTACCGAGACGAACGCGGACCCCTCTGGTACCACATAGAGCACAGATCTCGCTCACCGTGCTCCTGCTGTTCACCAAGGTACAGGTGCCGGGACTATGGTTACGCCCATGACTATCAGTACCGCTCACGCAGTCCATCTCCATTCAGACAGGACTTTGGATATACGATGCGAAGGGAACACCCCTATGTCCCACCAGCTCCGCCAAGGGCGGCACCAACGGCAACGATTTCACGTCTCCCAGCGTCAGAGGCGGGTTCGATACAGGCATGTCTGGACGTCGGCACCGTGACACTTGATTCCGGACCCGAAATAGAGATCACGCAACCACACGAGAGGTTAGCTCCATCGGGGGCTACGCAGCTCTTGACCTCTCTATTGGGGACCCATAGAGAGGAACCGGTACCATCGGTACCGGCTACAGTCAGAACGGCTTCCCCAGGGAGATTGGCGTCACAATCATCCTCATCCTCATCCCTTGAGAAGGATGAGACCATCTCCCCTCCACCTCCAGACGCCATATCGGAACCCAATATATCATTAGCCGCAGAGGACTCTTAGGCTTTTCAGTCTATGCTGAGGAGGATGGCATCCTCCCTCCCTAAACTCCCTACGAGGGTCGTTAAAAAAGCCCAGACAGGACCCATCTTTGGTATCCTAGGGGCGGGGGAATCGGGGCATGTGATGCTCCCACTTTTAGAACAACTACTGGAACCAGCCACTACCTTATGGGGGAAACCGGCCTCGGTGTCTCCTACCAACAAATTGGCAGATTCCCTATATGTGGTACCCAAGGAAGGGGCGCAAATATTCCATAACCACCTCCCTCCCAACTCATTAGTGATTGCTGCTGCCTCTGTAAGGTCCAGGATGGGAGGAGTACAAACATCCCCAGCAGACAGGGAGGGACGAAGGCTGGACGTCCTGGGAAGAAAAGTGTTCTCCTCGGACTCCCTATCCTTTAGAATTGCAAATTACGCGTCAGCCATGTGCGGCTATCAGCATTGGCTATGGTCTAAAATTGGCACTCAGACCTCAGACCCGAACCAGTTAGCAGCACTTCAAAAGGAAGGCATGCAGATGGCCCAGTTCCAATTAACGGCTAACATGCATATGGCGGACGCCAATGCCAGAGGGATGACATCTGCCATTGCCCTCCGTAGGCTTGCCTGGCTTCGCTCCACAGCTCTGACCCAAAAAAATAAAACGAGAATAGAAGATCTGCCGTTTGAGTGTGAAGGACTGTTTTCTGCCTCTACCGATGACACATTGAAAAAGATTAAGGAAATGAATCAAACAGCAAGATCCACGGGGCTCATTAGGGCTATACGGAAAAGCCTTTCACTACACAGGGTTATACCTTTTCTTCAAGAAGGTCACCCTGCCAGCACTACAATTACCAGGCTGGAAAAAGATTTCAGCAGCAGACCCCAGTCCCATACCACCAACCACAGGGCACCCAACAACGTAAAACGTTTAATAGGCAAAGGGGCAGAGGCAAACCATCCTCTAATTCGTCGTGTGGGCAGCAGACGAAATTGCGTTTTTAACAAGACGTTGATCAAGGGAGATCACGAGGATGATCCCTCATTCCAAGATCGCCTATTGCCTTACTTACCCGTATGGGAAACCATCTCTACTGATCGCTGGGTCAGAGAGAGAGTACAACTGGGTTATGCCATAGAGTTCCACACCCCACCTCACCTCTCCTCCTGCCCCCCCAGGAGCTCCCCCCCTCCACTCAAATACTAGTTGAAATTCAAAAACTCCTACAAAAGGGGGCTATTGAGCAGGTCCCCAGAAACGAACTTAACGCTCGGTTCTACTCTAGGTTCCTTATAGTCCCTAAAAAGGATAAAGGCTCTCGCCCTATTTTGGACCTGAGACATCTCAATAAATTCATTAAAAAATTTAAATTTCGTATGACCTCCCTACCCATCGTATTCATGGGGTTACAACAAGGCGACTGGCTAGCCTCCCTTGATCTAAAGGATGCCTACTTTCACATCTCGATACGACCATCTCACCGAAAATTCTTACGATTCATTGCAGGAGACCTCCTATTCCAGTACCGGGTCCTTCCATTTGGACTATCCACAGCACCACACGCTTTCACAAAATGTGTAGCAGTGGTGGCAGCCTACCTCAGACGGCAAAAGGTCATAATCTTCCTGTACCTAGACGATTGGCTGATCGCAGCATCATCGCAACAAGAACTCCTGCAACACTTAGAGTTGAGGATGTCACTACTCAAGGACCTTGTCATCAATCTGGCAAAGTCATGCCTACAACCCTCACAACACTTGCCGTTCATAAGGGCGATCCTGGACACCAGACACACAAAAGTGTACCTCCCCACAGAGACACTTCTCGCCATACGGCAGGCACTAAACACACTACGAACCCACCCTACCAAGTCGGTTCGATTTTTTCTCCACCTTCAGGGGCTAATGGTCTCCACCACAATGGTAACACCACATGCACGCCTACACATAAGACCACTGCAACAATGGCTCGCCCACAATTACACCCCTACCATCCACCCCCTCAATATGAAGCTGTCCATAACACAAGGACTTCTACGAAATCTGCAATGGTGGACAAATGCGGAACAAGTTCTAAAAGGGGTACCTTTCGATCCCCCCAGCATTCAGACAACGATCACGTCAGACGCATCTTTGACCGGATGGGACGCACACATGGAGAACATCCAAGTTCACGGGCTTTGGTCTCAAGAGGAGACATACCTACACATCAACATGTTGGAGCTGCGGGCCATACGATGGGCTCTAAAAGCCCTACTACCCCACATCAAGGGAAAAAACATTCAAATCATCACAGGCAGTACCACGGCGATGTGGTATATAAACAAACAGGGGGGAGCGCGATCCTCTTGTCTCTCCAGAGAGGCAGAGACCATTTGGCACTGGTGCATAGAACACGACATACATGCACACGCCATTCACTTGGCAGGCCAAGACAACTTGGAAGCGGACGGTCTCAGTCGCAAGACAACGGATCAGCACGAATGGTCACTGAAGGAGGATGTCTTGACAAGTATATTTCAAAAGTGGGGAACCCCAACGATAGACCTGTTTGCCTCACAGGAGAACACCAAGCTTCCGAAATTCTGCAGCCGAGCAGGAATAGTACCAGGATCGATATCGGACGCCTTTGCCATCTCTTGGCACGGGACATTCCTTTATGCCTTTCCACCGTTTCCCCTCATTCACAAAGTTCTGTGCAAGGTCAGGACAGACAGGGCCCACCTCATTCTGATCGCTCCATTTTGGCCCCACCAAATCTGGTTCCAAACCTTACAGGGAATGGCGTCACATGTCAGAAATCTTCCACTGACATGCGACCTCCTGTCTCGAGATCAGGGGAAAATTCTGCACCACAATTTGCAGATGCTCCACCTCTCCACTTGGTTGATCCTACCCCAATGAGGAACGCTCCTCTGGAGGTTTCGGAAATATTACTAAATTCTCGGAGACCTTCAACTCGCAAATGTTACGAGATGAAGTGGAGACTTTTCTGTAGGTGGTGTGGAGCACAATCTCTCTCTTTACAAACCTTGGATATGACCCGTGTTTTCCTTTATCTTCTGAATCTTCAGAAGTTACACTTATCCCTGACATCCATAAAGGTCCACCTGGCAGCTTTATCATCACGTTTACAACCTGATTGTAATGAAACACCTTTTTCCCACGGCCTGATGAAATAGTTTTGGAAAGGACTGATGAACACTTTCCCTCAGAGGACACGCCCGGCCCCTCAGTGGGATTTAAATCTTGTTTTATCAAAATTGATGTCTTCCCCCTTTCCAATCTTTAGCTTCTTGCAGCATGGAGGACTTGTCTATTAAAACTGCGTCTCTAGTAGCTATTACTTCAGCAAGGAGGGTGAGTGAGCTCACAGCTCTTAGAACTTCTCCTCCTTATACGTTGTTCCATAGAGACAAAGTTGACTTAAGGATTGATCCCTCGTTTATTCCCAAGGTAGCATCCAGTTTTCACCTTAACCAAACAATATCGCTACCAGTTTTCTTCCCTAAACCTCATACTTCAGTTGCGGAGCAAATGCTTCACACCCTAGATGTCAAGAGAGCACTAGCATTCTACATTGACAGAACTAAAACTATTAGAGCATGTGACTCGCTGTTTATTTCATACGGAGGTCAAAGAATTGGAGTTAAGATTTACACACACAGAATCTCTAAATGGATTATGCTTTGCATACAAAAGTGCTATGTCTTAGTGGACAAGGTCCCACCTGCAGGATTGAAAACACACTCCACCCGAGCTACAGCTGCATCGCTGGCGAACTTTCAAGGGATAAATTTATCCGACATCTGTAAAGCTGCCACATGGGCGTCTGTCCATACGTTTACAAAGCATTACTCTTTGGATCTTGCAGCCAGAACAGATTCCCAAGTGGGAAGAGCAGTGCTTGACTCATTCTTGAGTGGTCATCCTCGACTCCCTCCTCCTTGAGGTAGGTGTTTGGAACTGCTTATCACTCTCCCAAGAGCGAGAATCGAGGAGATCCTCGAAGAAGAAATAGAGGTTACTTACCAGTAACTCTGTTCTTCGAGAGAGCTCCGCGTATTCTCACATCCCGCCCTCCTTCCCCTCAGTCTCGGATGGACATTACTGGGGTCTTCCGGACTGGGTTGGAAGGAACTGAGGCGGCGAGGGCTCCTCCCCCTGTTTATTCTACCATCCCTCGTGATGCGGGCCCGCGCTTTTCTCGGGATCGGGGGGATGGAGGGGGCGGAGCCCTCACCATGTTCTAGTCTTTTCCAGGCATA
>QEPC01003503.1:3321150-3337891 GCA_003113815.1 Sphenodon punctatus | reverse complement strand
TGGGGCTTTAAGTTTTTACATTGCAGCCATTTTTAAATGGCTGCAATGTAAAAAAATCCGGTACCCGGAATCCGGTACCCGGACCGGATTTACCGGGTCGAATCCGATAATGCCGGTACGCCCGGTACCGGCATTATCGGATACCGGATTTACCGGTTTTCCCGCCCCTACTGGATACTGCTGACGAGAGGTTTTCCGGTGCCTGCAGAGCAGGAAGTGAATCCCAAGAGTGAGAATACGCAGAGCTCTCTCGACGAACAGAGTTACTGGTAAGTAACCTCTATTTATTGTTCCACAATGCATTGCAGAGCACCAAATTGAAATACCCGCAGAACAAAGGGATGAGTTTCTATTTTCTTCAACTCAGAAATCGGAAAACTGAAGAAAATCTGATTTTCTTCTATCCCAGAAATCAGTGCGCTGAGCATGGACAAAAAGCACCATGGGATTGATATTCATCCCAGAGACTCTGATCACCAGGATAAAATCTGGGACCCATCTGGGGCCACAAAGGCGTGATGATCTCGGCATCACCTGGTAAGGGCTAACCATTCTTGAGCCTGAGGGCTTTCTGCATAGACCTGCTGAAGCCCCTGACAGTACCCTCTCCGGTACTCAACAGGTAGCTGCTTGGGTACCCGGATAACTGAAAAATCAATAATTTCTGGTACTGATTTTTCAATTTTCCAGTTGCCATTCAGTAAATTGGGACAGAAAACCCAAAAGTCATGGCTGGAAGTTGACATTCTGGGACATCGGGTACCTGAATCAGGTTGAAATTGGGTACTGATGGGTTCTCGATATTTTTAGGTCAACTGGGGGTACCAGAAATTCAACCAGTTGTGGGGAATAGGGGAAGGAAGGGTAGGGTCTGCAACCGTGCCCTCACGGCAGTTGTCACTCGTCTGTAAAAAAAACAAAAAAACAAAAAAACCCTCAGGATTGTACATGGCTTATGGGGTGTACACCCCCTGCCTAGATCTTCACAGGGTGACAGGGCGCAACGCCTGAACCATAAACACAGCGGCCTACGGTCTTGCACTCGGGGACCGGGACCAAGGGAACGGGGGTGATAAGGGAAGTGGTAAGGGAGGGTGCTCAGAGCCCCAAGGGGTAGGAAATGGGAGATAGGACACGCACACAGGGATGGGGAACCAGGTAACCAGGGTGGTGCACTAAGACAGCAGTTAATCCACGCACAAATGCTTTCACTCACCAGTCTTACACACTAGTCTCTCTCAGACTCTCTCTCTCAGGCAGGGCAGGAAATTCGTTCACCACGCAGGTACAATAAGCAAGGGCCAGTCCAAAGCACTGATCGCCGGCAGGAGCTGGGAGGCGGGAAGCTCCTTTTATCTCCTGCTGCCTGCAGGAATGCTGGGGCAGATGCTCTGATCATCGGGACTGTGGTGCGAGGGGCGTGGCCAGGTGTGATGTGCCTAGGCGGAGCTGAATGCCTTCAGTTGTGGCAGCGGGGTGTTTACCTCCCCAGTCTCTCCTAGCCCTGCAGGGGGCTCCATCGGCAGTACCACCGGGTCCCGAGCAGCGGGGGTGCCGCAGGGGGTTCGTCATTCCCGTGCCCCCCAGCGCCACCACAGGTACAGGGGCGCTGATGGGCCCTGGAAGAGACCCTACCCCAGACCCTTAGGCCCCACTGCCAGGGCCTGACAGTACCCCCTCTACATGGTCAACAGAATGTAAGGGGCGCAGGTTTGTTAGGGTGGCATGCATAAAAGTGACGTATCAATAGAGGGACATGCACATCGGACGCTTTCTCCCAGGATCTCTCGGAGGGACCATATCCCTCCCAATCAATTAGATAGTACAGATGTCCTCTTCTAATGAGAGAATGAAGGATTTTGTGTACTTCGTATTCTGAGCCCAAGGCTGCAGGAGGAGGTGTAGTTCTTCATCCGCAGAAAGGGATGTTGCGGTTGCGGGTTTCAGGAGGGAAACATGGAACTAAGGGTGGATGTAGTACTGTGAAGGCAAGTCTACCGTGTAGGCAACATAATTTATCTTCTGTTTAACGGGGAACGGCCCCATGAACCTATAGTCCAATTTTGCGGACGGACGAGATGAGGGATAGTGTCATCGGTTGATCCATGCTAGATCCCCTGCATACTGCAGGGGTCAAGTGTGCCGCCATAAGCCCCGGGAACGGCAAGGCATTTTGCTATAGCCCTAAGAGACTGTAAAATATTGACACATTGGGGACCTATAGGTGTGGGACCGCCCCCAAGTTTCTTTCAGTTGGCCCCAATATGTGTGTTCTGGGTAAGACACTCTCCTAGGGGTTAAGCGTGCTGCTATAGTTGTGAGAAGGGTAAGACATGAGAGGACTGGGATGATAGATAACTGCTTTCCTTGTGAATCTTATTTTTATTTTGTGCAGCTAATATATATTTGCTGTATTTATTCTGTTTCTGTTGTATTTTAATCATATATTATTGTTATGGCTCCTACAACCTAGTATTATATGTTGTACGTTTGTCCCGATTTATTTAAGCATTTTCTCACGCATGCAGATTAGTGGGATTGTAATTTGCAGGGGTCAAGTGTGCCACCATAAGCCCCGAGAAGGGCAAGGCATTCTGTACCTTCCAAAGGGTTGTAAATTACTGATACATGGGGATGTTTAGGAGCGGCCTTGCCCTAGGTATTTCTTTGTTCTGCCACTAACTGTGATCTGTGGTTGAGATATTTATAGGGGTTGAGAAGGGTATGATAGGAGAGGATTGGGAAGATAAATAACTACCCTCTCGTGAATTTTATTTTGTCTTCTCTTATTTATATTTATATTGTTGTATTTTATCTTGTTTTTGCTACATTAAAACCGTATACTAATAATGTTATGGCCTAAGGCTAAACAAATAAACCTTTTTGACTTGACTTACTAGATCCCCCATGTGGAACTCTGGGATGCGTTGTCGATGACGATCTGCATGTGTCTTATAGCGTAGATGGGCAGTAGCGAGCACGGCTTTGGCGTGGGCGTTTGACTGTCAGATCCGAGAGACTAGGGCACCTGCGGCAGGGACATCAGTTGAACAAAGGTCGGGTATGCAAATGTGAGGGTGGTGCCCGTAGGTGACATAAAAGGGAGATGTTCCGATGGAGGCATTTTAGGTGGCGTTATACACAAATTCTGCGAGGGGTAACAGCTCATACCAATCATTTTGTAGATAGTCTACATAGCACCTGAGGTATTGTTCCAATGTTTGGTTGGTTCGTTCTACCTGACCATTTGCCTGTGGGTGGTATGCAGTGGTTAGATTGAGTTTTACCTGGATGGCTGACAATAGAGACGGGATGTAAATTGCGTACCTCTGTTGGATACTATTTCTAGAGGTATCCCATGCAGTTTGATAACCTGTTGTTGTAATAGTTGGACGGTTTGACTTGCTGTTGGGAGCCCCTGACATGCAGCAAAGTGGGCAAGTTTTGAAAAATGGTCAACTATCACAAGAATTGTAGTGCATTGGTGCGATATAGATAAGTCAACAATAAAATCCATGCTTATACACTGCCGTGGCCCTTGTGGCAGTGGGGCGAGGTGTAATAGTCCTTGTGGGTGCCGTCGCGGTATCTTTGTTTTGGCACACGTTGTACATGACTGTACATGCTGTGTGGTGTCCTTCCTCATCGAGGGCCACCAAAAACGTTGCTGTAGGAGGTCATAGGTTTGCTTTACTCCTGGATGCCCAGCTAGCTGGTTGTCATGATGGCTCCACAGGGCCTGTCTTCGGGCTTTCTTGGGTACTAATATCATCATCATTAATGTTTAAGTGTAGCACATGGCTATTACAAGTTGCAAAATAAAATTCAGAAATCAAACCATACAGAATCAGATATACTACCCGTGTCTTTTCTTACATAAACAAAATTTCTGTACCACAACATTAGTGGGTAATCATTTACTACACACTTAAAATTTCAACACATATTTTAACCGCACAAATCCACTAACCTATATGACAGGAATAAACCCGATACGTTCTGGATCTAAAAAACCGGTTCCTAACAAAGACCATCAAGCCGAATTTGCGTGGCAACCTTGCAAAAAGCGGCTACTCTCCTCGTTACCCTGGAGTCTATCAGGCTAAGAAACTTGTCAGCAACAGTTCAGGAGGAAATGAAAAATCAGCAATCAGGGCATTCAGAAATTTCTTTCTGGGGACATCATAAGCTGGGCATACAAAAAAGACATGTGTGACAGACTCCAGAGCTAAGATGCAGCAAAGAGGACAAAACCTCTCCTCTCTTGGGATGTTCTTGGGATCCTCTCTTGGGATGTTTGCCTCAGCCCTCCAAGAGGGCTGAGGCAAAAACATTCCAACAAAATTTAGTAAAGATACATTTACGGCAAAAATTTGGCCAAATATCTAAGTATCTTAGGCCGCAACTAGATGAACTAATCCTAAGATATTGAGGGGCAACCTGTTGGGCAGACATCAAGGAGGATTCAAGTTGAGATTCCTGGTCCGAAATTCTCCTCTTAATCAAAATCATAGCGTAATTGAAACCAAGAGGAATTAAAACTTCCCTGGAGAACCCCAGCTTAGCAGCTTCAAGGGCCACCTGAGAATCCCACTGAGAGAAAAGCCCCCCTCTACAGCCATAGAGAGAAGAGATTTTCCTTGAGTAAGAAATACATGTTTTTTCAGCCAATATCTGATAAGACTTGATAACGCACTAGATCTAAGAGGAGAGCAGGACGTCTCATTCTGCAAGATTACCTGGGGTGTGCCCTTGGGAACACCCAGAATAGAATGCAAAAATCCATTCTGTACCACTTCAAGACTGTCCAAAAAGCTGATACCCCAGACTGGAAATGTGTATAAAATCTGGTTGGTCACCTTCGCTTTATAAAGACGGAGTGCTGAGGAGACTATCTTACCCCCAGCCCTATAATAAAAACTCGAAATGGCTGCTGAGGTCCTCCGAACCAAACTTAGCAAGGCCTCAAAATGCTGCTTCCAGCTAAGGGAAGTTGTAAAGATAACTCCCAAATACTTAAATGTCTTCACCTGTTCAACTGGGTTATTGCCTATAAACCAGCGGTGAGAGACACTGGGTACTAATATCTTTCCTTTGTGAAGATACAGTCCCTGCTGTTGTTGATGGTTGAGGGTTTGTAACAAGATACGATCTTGGTTCAAGAGGTTTTCTAAGTGGGAGTTGGATAGACTTGCTGTGGCAAACATTCTTCTATCCAACAGTGGGTCCCCTTTACTACACAAGACGTCTTTGGCTTCTGTAGAATGAGAAAGGGCATCAGCTAAAAGGTTCTTCTGCCCCGGCCGATATTGTATTCTGAAATTAAAATGGGAAAAATACAAGGTCCACCATCCATATCGGGCATTAGAGATTCGTACAGACTGTAGGTACGTTACGTTTTTATGGTCGGTGATCATGGTTACCGGGTATTTTGCCCCTTCTAGATAGTGACAACATGTCAAAGGCAGCCTTAATAGCTAACAATGCACAGTCCAAGATAGTGTAATTAGTTTCTGCACTGGTTAGCTGCCTGGAATAGAATGCACAGGGCAACAGTCTTCCTCAGTCAGGTCCAGCCTGCAGAAGCATGGCTTCTATTGCCACGTTAGAGGTATCGGTTTCCATAGTGAACGGTTTCTCAAAGTTGGGGTATTGTAAGATAGGAGCTCGGGTGAAGGCTGCCTTTAACGACTCAAAAGATCTTTGCTGCTGTTCTGTCCTTTCCTTTTCTTAACAATTTAGTAAGGGGTTCTGTTAATTTCGCATACTGCGGATTCTGCGGAATATACTGTCTATAATAGTTCGTAGTGCCAAGGAAGCGCTGGAGCACCTTTACCGACAGGGGAGCAGGCCATGCCAGTATGGCGTCCATCTTCTTGCTGTCCATTTCCACACCACGTTGGGAGATGACAAAACCCAGGAAGTCTATGGTAGTAACATGAAATGCGCATTTCTCCAATTTACAAAACAACTGATGGTGGTGTAGCCTTTCCAATACTTTGCTAACGTGGCGTACATGTTCAGTTTTGATGGCCAAATATATCAAGATGTCATCTAAGTACGTGATCACATACACATCCAAGATCTCCTGAAATACATCGTTAATAAAATGCTGAAAGGTAGTTGGGGCATTAGCGAGGCCGAACGGCATTACCAGATACTCAAAGTGGCCGTACCGGGTTCTGAAGGCAGTTTTCCATTCGTCACCTTTGCGTACTTGCACTAAGTTCTAAGCTCCACGAAGGTCCAACTTGGTAAAGATTTTGGCTCCTTGCAAACTGTAGCAGAGAGCAGTCCTGGGGGGCTGTGGGTGCCAGTCAAAGGGCTGGGCGCACCGAGGGGTCTGGCAGAGCCAGCCCCAGAGCTGGGAATCAGCCTGTGAGGCAAACAGGCTGAGAAACCCCCTGGGACAGAGTGGGCAGGTTACTGGCCCTTTAAGGCTGAGAAGTGGAAGCCTGATCATGCCCACTCTGCTGTATATAAGGAGAGACAAGGCAGAGAGAAAGGCGTCTCTGCCAGGGAGTGGAAGGAGCAACATCTCCCTGAGAAAGCCTTGCTGCTCTATGCTCTCCAGGGTGCTGATGACTGGAGAACCAGTGGGACCCAGACAAGGGAGAAAGGCTGTGCCCAGGAAGGGAGCCTCTTGGCTGGGGAAGGCTTGGCCAGAGCGTGGGGGTTTAAGGCCTGGCTGAATGGACTTTGGGGGGTTGTGATGCTCATGAGTCTGGAGAGATGGACCTGGGCCTGTAGGGTGGAGGCGGACGAGCCGGTAGCCCCAGGTACGCTGGACTGGTTGTGTCCAATAAAGGACTATAGAAAAAGACCCTCGGGACCATGTGGTGTGTCCGGAGAGGGTACCCCCTTATGGGAAGGAGGGGGTTCAGCCGAAGCTCAAGGCTGATACGGTATAGCAGGGGGTGAGCTAATTCCCCGTGAGTGAGACCCCAGTGCCCCGTGTGGCCTTGGGGGACCCCCCCTGCTACACAGACGATCCAGCAGTTCTGGAATGAGCGGGAGTTGGTACCAGTTCTTTACATTTATGGCGTTGAGCCCTTGATAATCTATACACGGCCTTAGCCCTCCGTCTTTCTTAGGTACGAAGAACAGGGGGGCTCCTGCGGGGGAAGAAGAATGATGGATGAAGCCCCTCTGTAAATCATCATCATCATCATCACACTTTATTTATATTCCACACTCTCCCAACCCAAGTTGGCTCGAGGCAGCTTACAACAACAGCAATCAACAACAATTCCTGGGTTTCTATCCCACACAGGGGAACCCAGCACAATAATACAATTAATAACCATTTAAAAAACAAAACACAATCCCTGAGCTATCCCCACAATTTCATTTAACATAGTTACATTAACATTAAACATCTATAATAATCGCCCCATACTCTCCCTCTGCTGGTACCTCCCTCTGCTACCTCATCTCATCTCATGCTGATCCCTGCTCACACCAGGCAATCGGCTCCAGACATTACTGTCTTCCCTCCCCTGCTTCCACCAGGGGATATCCTTCTCCACCCCTCTCTCACCAGGGGGAAAACTCCTCATAACCTTCACCAGCAGAAAACTTCTATTATTTAACCCAACCAACAGTCCTTCCACCCCAACCTCCTGGCCCAGCCGAAGGGCACAGCCAAAGGGCAGACCCCTTTGACTGTGCCCCTTCGATCCGCACCCCCAGCACGCACCTCTGGCACGGCCTCTGACTGCCCTGGTGACATGGGGAGCGGCCTGGAAGTTGCCCTCCTCAGACCCCACCCCCGCAAGGGTGGGGGGAGGGAGAAATGTCCTGCGGCCCGTCGCTGGCCAAAATGGAGCACACACACCTGGATACCAGTCCACATCCATGTCCATGAGGGGAAGGAAAGCTGGCACCCGCTCCACCGGCTCCAGAACTTTCGCCACACACCTCTGGCTTGCCTGCACCGCTGTCCCCATCCTCCGGCCGGTTGCCCCTGGTGACATGGGGAGCGTCCTGGAAGTTGCCCTCCACAGACCCCACCCCTGCAAGGGGGAGGGGGAGGGAGAAATGTCCCGCGGCCTGTCGCTGACCGAAATGGAGAACACACACCCTGGATACCAGTCCATGTCCATGGGGAAGAGGAAAGCTGGCACACCACACACCTCTGGCTCACCTTCACCGAGTCTCAGGGCTGGCCACCAATATGGATGTGCATGGGGCACGCGCAGCTGCACATGGGATCCACAAACCATGTGTTCGGGGCCGCTGACTTAATGGGGCCTGGAATTCAACAGTATGGCACAGATTTTCTGTAACTCCATATCTCTATCCCTGGAGAGAAGACTTCCAGGCACCTGCCTTTACTTCTCTCTCTGTCACACTCACCACCTCAGGCTAACTCTATGTATTCTTTCAGGGTATTGAGTTCTTGCTCTGATAGGGCGTAGATACAACCATAAGGGGGATTCTGTCCCAGGGAGTAACTCGATGGAGCAATCGTATGACCTATGCGGTAGCAACATCGCAGCTTCCTTCTTGTTGAAGACGTCAACAAACCCCCTGTACACAGAGGGTATATCGATGCCTCCAGGAGATCGTCAGGTGGTACATAGTTGTACTCGAGGGAAGTGGCCCTCAAGTTTGGCGTACAAATCAAGGGGAAAGGACACTGTTCAGTTGAGCTAATTGATGACAGGGTTGCAGTGCTGCAGCCATGGCATGCCCAAACGATCGGGAATATGGGTGTACAGACTTCATCAAATTGTATCAGGTCGATGTGCCTGTTGATTATAATCGACAAAACTTGGGTCTGTAATTTAATGGGCCCGGATACCAGGGAGGACCCGTCTATGGAATGAACCAATTCAGAGGGAACCCGAGGAATGTACGGGATAGCATGCTGCTGAAGAAATCCCTCGTGTGAGGCCCCAGAATCTATCAATGCCCATGCTATGAGACTTCATGTTGGACCTATGCCAAACATAAGAGAAATCTGCATATGTTTGCCTACCATGGGTAGCGTGGAGAGGGCGGCCGAGTCAGGTGGTAGGGGACATGCAGACCTTACCGGGGAGCCCCCTATGCATCCCGGGGCTTGGCGTTTCCCGATTCTTGTTGTGATCTGGGGAGCAATGGGCAATTGTGGGCAAAGTGTGATGGTTCTCCGCTATAAAAACACAGGCATGATATCTGGCGTTGCTCTCGTTCGGAAGTGGTCACTGGTCCCCTAGAAGCCCCTAACTGAATGGGTTCGCCTTCATCGACCTTATTGGCCTCTGCCCTGGACGGTAAGGCCAAGGAAGGTCTGAGAGGGACTGGCCTGAAGTTCTCCTGTCGCCGCCCGCATCTCCGTTCGCCCAGATGTTCATCGATCTGCAGAACAAGGGTAGCAGGGAGCGTGGTATAAGGAAGCTGATCTTTTAATTCCTCATTTAACCCCCTCCAGAACATAACCCTCAACACATTGTGTGGCCAATTTAAGTCTACTGCCACCTGTTGGAATTTTGTGACATAGTCCAATAAAGGACCTTTCCCTTGTTTTAACCCCGTAATTACATTCTCTGCATCTTTTACACGATGTGGGTAATCGAAAAGGAATTTAAATACACGTATGAATCCGTTGTAAGTAATCACTTAATAGGAGACTCTTACTGGTAAGGAGGGGCGTCGCCCATGACAAGGCTAAGCCATCCAAGAGACCAATAATAAATGCCACCTTTAAATCATCAGTTCCATATGTTTTGGTTTGTACCTTTAAAGGTGAGCTCTCAAAGAGCGAGGAAGCCCTGGAACTGACGCTGGTTCCCTGTAAATTTAGTGATAGTGGGACCCTTTGGTCTCGAGGCACAAAGGCGCTAGCAACTGCGGGGACTGTGGGAGCAGGGGTGGGGGGAGGATCCTCTCCCTTGCCCTGCTGCTCCTTAAGGTCCTTAACCTCAAGTGCAAGGGATTGCACTGCCCTAGCTAAATCCCTGACCTCTGTTAACATTTGATCCATGGCAGCCCCCAGTACCTGGTTTACTGCCGGTGATACTGTGGGGACTAGGGGAAGGAAGGGTAGGGTCTGCAGCCGTGCCCTCACGGCAGTTGTCACTCGTCTGTAAAAAAAAAAAAAAACACCCCAAAAACCCTCAGGATCATCTATGTTTTATGGGTTGTACACCCCCTGCCTGGATCATCACAGGGTGACCGGGCGCAACGCCTGAACCATAAACACAGCGGCCTACGGTCTTGCACTCGGGGACCAAGGGAATGGGGGTGATAAGGGAAGTGGTAAGGGAGGGTGCTCAGAGCCCCAAGGGGTAGGAAACGGGAACCAGGTGCACAAAGGCAGCAGTTACTCCACGCACAAATTCTTTCACTCACCAGTCTTGCACACAATTTTCTCTCTCTCTCTGTGACTCTCTCTCAGGCAGGGCAGGAAATTCATTCACCACGCAAGGTACTACTGTACCTTGCGTGGTGAATGAATTTCCTGCCCTGCCTGAGAGAGAGTCACAGAGAGAGAGAGAAAATTGTGTGCAAGACAAGGGCCAGTCCAAAGCACTGATCACCGGCAGGAGCTGGGAGTCAGGAAGCTCCTGCAGGAACGCTGGCACAGACGCTCTGAGCATCTGGGTTGTGGTGCAAAGGGCATGGCCAAGCGCAGCGTGCCTGGGCAGGGCTGAATGCCTTCAGCTGCGCCGCTCTGCTCTGCCACCGCAACATGTGTTTACCTCCCCAGCCTCTCCTAGCCCTGCAGGAGGCTCCATCTGCGGTACCACCGGGGTCCCGACCAGCGGGGGCGCTGCAGGGGGTTTGTCGCTCCAGCGCCGCCACAGATACGGGTGTGCCAACGGGCCCTGGAAGAGACACTACCCCCAGACCCTCAGGCCCCGCTGACAGGGCCTGACACAGGTATACCCATTTTTGCAGGTACTCGTTTCAGCTTTAGTTTTAAGGGATTTTACTGCTTGAGGAAAAGTACCAGCCAGAGATGGAAGGAATGAGCAAAACTCGACCCATTCCAACTGACACTGGATTTATTTGTTGCAGCTAAACTCCTAATCTGACCCAGAGCACCCTGGCTCTTGTGGATCTGCCCCCACTGGGCAATGGATACTTCATTCAAACCTGGCCCTCTGTGAAACCACCAGCCAAGATCTCGGACAGAGCACCTCTCTGCCGGGTAGGGATGGGCGAACAGATCGCGGTTTGGGTTCGGCCGTTCGGTTCGGTCAGTTCGTGTTCGGATTCGTGTTCGGATTCGGTCGTCCGAACAAGCCGAGTTCAGACCGAACTCCGAACTTTCGAACCGCGTCCGTTCACCCATCCCTACTGCCGGGATGTCACTGGGCATCAATGAATTTAAACAAGTTCCCAAGGCCGGTTTCTGGTTTCATCTTCTGGGATGCAAAATGTGGAGGAACTGCTCTTAAACCAGTGTGGTTAGCTCAGCTCTACCCTGGGAGTACACATCAACAGAATCTGACCCTCCAACTCAACTGCCACAATTCAGATCCAAAGTTGCTCTGAAGTAGCTTCGGGTACCTGTTCACAGCTCCTGGTTCCTGCCCAGGTTTTCTATTGTTTATCACTTTTTTAAACAAAGTGAGAACAGCAGATGCTTTTTCCTTTCTTATTGCAGCCAAAATGGGGGAATTTTCCACTTTTGTTTTAGCCTCCAAGAAACAAATGATGGCAAAATCTTTCAATTCATACAACTGTTGCAAGGATTCATAGTTAACTCTAGGCTAATGGCAAGGATGCTTGCCATAGAGTTTTAGGGCTGCAAAGGAATTTAAAAAGTGATATAATCCTCCCCCCCCCCCCTCCCAATCTGACCCTAGCCACCTGAGACCCATCTCTTCCCCAAGCCCCCCCCCCCCCCCCAAACAGGTCCAGCCGTCGTGCCTTCATTCTTTCCACAGCAAAGGCCTGTCTGGAATTACCTGCCACTTCCATAAAAGCTGCTACGCAAGTGAAAGTTAGGGTTATTACTATGAGTCAGCTGCACCAACATCACAGGAATAGTAAAGTAAATGTAGGGTTTCAGGATTTCCAGAACCACAAGTAAAGGAGACAGACCTGGCACAGGGAACGGAACTCACTCCTGCAAGAGATAAGTAGGACTATGGTCCTCGTTTCATTAAGAAGTGAAAGCAACATTTTATAAACTTGCACTTAGACAGTTCTTAGCAAAGAGGATTAATAATCCTTGGGCTAGACCCAATTAATACTGATACACTAATCAAACGTAAATGTATTCTTGCAGGAAAGTAGCTAGGTGGGAATGGGCCCTGGGGCAGAAGATGGAACGGGCCCTGCTGGGGCACTCCACTCCGGTGTGTGTCTGCACTATGTATGGGTGGGGGGGGAGCTAGGGGGGAACGGGCCCTGCTGGGGCACTCCATTCCAGTGTGTGTCTGCACTATGTACAGGGGGGAGCTAGGGGGGAACGGGGCCCTGCTGGGGCACTCCACTCCAGTGTGTGTCTGCACTATGTACAGGGGGGGAGCTAGGGGGGAATGGACCCTGCTGGGGCACTCCACTCCAGTGTGTGTCTGCACTGTGTACAGGGGGGGAGCTAGGGGGGAATGGGCCCTGCTGGGGTACTCAACTCCAGCATGTTTAACTAGGGGTGGGACATCGGGGAGAATACCGAATACCGGATTTACCGGTATCGGATCTCCCCTGTACCAGATTTACCGGTATCGGCATACTGGATTTTTAACATTGGCCACTTTACTGTTTTTTTTACATTGCGGCTATTTATTTCAATGGCCGCAATGTAAAAAAAACAGTAAAGCGGCCAATGTTAAAAATCCGGTATGCCGATACCGGTGATTATTGGATTAATGCAATACACCTGATTATTGGGTGTATCGGATTCATCTGATATTTCCTCCCCTAGTATGCACTATGTACAGGGGGGAGGGGCGTAGCTAGGGGGGAATGGACCCTTCTGGGCCAGAAGAGGGAACAAGACTCCTGCTGGGACACTCCTCTCCAGTGTGCACATGCATTCTACTACTACGACTAAAGCTCTACTATTCATACATCCTACATGTGTGTGGTCCCCAGTGCCCACTTGCTGAATCTCTTCTAGCTACACCCCTGATTCTCTGTTGATCTGCCATTGGTATCTCTGTGTATCTGGATTTCTTATATCCTGCTAGTGAGCTGAGGAGAGCTAGACCCAGTTAGTCGTGCAACAGAGAGAATATCTTCTCATGAACCCCTGTAATCATTTCAGTCGAGACCTGTGCCCAGGACAGCCACTGGTTATAGTGATGGTTTTGCAACTTTGTTACTCTGACACAGGCTGCCTGGGTGACCTTAGCAAAATGACTGCACTATCCTCAAACTATTTTGCACCGGTGCTGATATGGGCGTGGCTCAGTGAAGAGGATGATGGTCTTGGTGTTCTCAAGAGCACTTAGCAGCTTGAGAATCATGCTGTTAGCCTCCTGGTGCTGCAGTTTCCTCATCTGTGAAATGGGACCAAATGCAGACCCATGGCTAGTTCTCTTATTTGGCCCTTTCCAGTTCCTGCATCTTCCATCCCCGATCACTGAGCTCAGAGGAAGGGAGCACAGATGAGGGCATGTTGCATACAAGGAGAGGGGACAGATCCATGGCACAGGTCCATGATCTAGACCCTCCTCCTCCCTGAGCGCACCCCTTAACACCTCCACCCCCAACTTGTACATGGCTCTCCGAGCTTGTACTAATTTTTAAAGTAGCTTCTGGGAAGGAAAGGGTTCGGCAATAGCCACTTAGGTGCTAGGACTGACACTGTACTGTCAGAGGATCCCACAGTCTTGGGTGCCTAAGGTGCTATGGCAAACGCGAATCGGAGCTGCACAATGGGCAGAATATGGGTCCTTCAGGAATTGAAGACAGAGCAAACAAACGCATGGTTTTCAGCGGGAGAGCTCTGCACTAAAAAAACAAAATTATTCTATGGAACGACTGAGAGAGGCTGAAGAGGGGAATATCTGGGAAAGTTAAGAAACCTCAGACCAAATGTCTGCATTTTATTTTAGCTGCCGCCTAGTACATCAACCACCAGGCGCAACTTACAACTGTTTCCCACACAAGTTTAATCACCTGTAGCCTCCCCTTTGCCCCCCACCCCCATTTCCTGTGAAATATACCGGTGTTTCTATTTAGTGCTTCTGAAAGAACAGAACCTGGGATTGAAAAACTGGACCCAGTCTTCGTTGTGCTCTGATTGTCTGATCGGGGCTGCATGAAATAGGGAGCTGGGGGTGCCAGTCAAACCGGGCAGGGAACCCATGTAGGGCAGCCCTCCCCTTTTCATAGGAAGTAAATCTTCCTTCTCTTTCTCGAAGATCTTGCAAAAACAGGTATGTGCCCATCATGTTTCCGGTATTCGGATCGACTAGAATATTTCAGGCATTAATTTCGACCCAATTTTGCGTATTCGGATGTCCCAGAATGTCAACTTCCAATCCCAATGTTTCAGTTGTTCCATTCCTTTTTGGTTTTTCATCATGATTTACTGATTGGTAACCAGGAAATGGAAAACTTGGCACCATAAGTTACCGATTTTGGGGGTATCTGGGTACCCAATTGGTAGGGGTGGACCTTTAGATGAAATTCTTTTTTTTTTCTTCTTCATTTTGTTTCCCCTAAATTATCAGATTTAATTATGGGTTTGTATTACAGATCCGTATTTAAATAAAATAAAAATACAAAATTAATTTTTTGGAAAAATTACACTGCATGCAAAAAAATGGCTTCCAGATCATTCTGTGCATGCCTGACTGTTTCCAAAATGGCAGCAGCAACATCGCTGCCATTTTGGAAAAGGGCAGCTGGTCTGAGCATGCGCAAAGGCCCTGCTTATCTGCGGGATCGCCTCACTCCCCTTGTGCCCGTGTGACCCTTGAGATCGTCCGTGGGCGCCTTTTGGGAGGTTCCCCGGGCAAGGCGGGTGGCCACCGATGTTAGATCTTTTTCGGTGGTCGCCCCTGTGCTGTGGAATTCGCTCCAGGAGGAGGCTCGTCTGGCTCCCACTCTCCTGCTGTTTCGGCATATATGTAAGACCTGGCTGTTCCGTCAGGCTTTTGGCGAGGGGTAGGGGTGGGGTGGGGGTGGGGATGAATCGGCAGGTGGAGGTGGTGGCTAAAGCCGCCTTTCGCCAGCTGTATCTGGTATGGGGGCTTCGACCTTACCTCTCCGGGCCCGATCTGGCCACTCTTTTCCATGCCTTCATCACCTCGAGGCTAGACTACTGCAACGCGCTCTACGTGGGGCTTCCCTTGTTTCTGGTTCGGAGGCTGCAGCTAGTGCAGAACGCGGCGGCCCGTCTCCTAACAGGGACGGGGCGGCGTGCGCACATAACACCGGTGGTCCTCGCTCTGCACTGGCTGCCTATAGCATACCGAGCCAGATTCAAGGTGTTAGTATTGATTTACAAAGCCCTGCACGGTCTGGGCCCCTCCTATGTCGGGGACCGCCTCGCCCTCCGCACCTCACAGCGATCCCTTCGGTCCACCGGGGACGCCTTTCTGGAGGTCCCGCATGTAAGATGGGGGGCCACAATGGAGAGGGCGTTCTCGGTGGCCGGGCTGCGATTGTGGAACTCCCTCCCAGAGGAGGCTCACCTGGCCCCGGGCCTGTTGGCCTTTCGACGTATTTGTAAGACTTGCCTGTTCGCCCAGGCCTTCGGAGGGGAGGGTGGTGGTGGGTGGGTTAATTTCTGTGGGGGGTGTTTTAAATTTGTTTTAATTTAGATGTTGTAGACTTTTTATGTTAAAAAATTGTTTTATACTATGTTGGAAGCCGCCCCGAGATGCCGTAGACATGGGGGGCGGCATATAAATATAAGGAAATAAATAAATAAAGGTGGAGAGTGTGAGGTCACGGAGGCCCCATCTGGTCCAACTTTGTGTGGGAGTTTCAGGAAGTGACGCCGGCCGATGTGGTGGATGTTCTGGGGTCTGTGAGAGCCACCAGTTCTGAACTTGATCCTTGCTCGTCCTGGTTGGTGAAAGCCTCCAGGGAGACAATGGGGACGGTGCTGGCGAGAGTGGTTAATGCATCCTTACAGCAGGGGAGGCTGTCGCCCTACCTCAAGGAGGCCGTTGTGCGCCCCCTGCTGAAAAAAACATCATTAGATGTGGATGCACTTGCCAGCTACCGACCTGTCTCTAACCTTCCCTTTTTAGAGAAAGTTATTGAACGGGCGGTGGTGATCCAGCTCCAGGCGCATCTGGACGGCATCGGTTTCCTGGACCCATTTCAATCTGGGTTCCATCCTGGCTATGGCACGGAGACAGCGTTGGTGGCCTTGGTCGACGGTCTCTGCCGGGAGATGGATGCAGGATGTTCTACATTTCTTATCCTGCTAGATCTCTCGGCCGCTTTTGATACCGTGGACCATGGGCTGCTGTTGAGACGGCTGCAAGACCTGGGGGGTCTGGAAGGGACTGTTCTTGAATGGTTTCGCTCATTCCTCTTGGGGAGAAGTCAGCGGATGGTGTTGGGAGCGGAAACATCTTGCTCCCATGCTTTGTTCTGCAGCGTTCCGCAGGGTTCCGTCCTGTCTCCTTTATTATTTAATGTGTATATGCAGCCCTTGGGGGAGGTCGTGAGAGGGTTCGGGGTGCGATGTCACCAATATGCTGATGATACTCAGCTGTACCTCTCTTTTTCAGCTGACCCAGACCCTGCTGTCTCGTTGCTATCCCAGTGTCTGGAGGCCGTGGCGGAATGGATGTGGCAGAGCAGACTGAAGCTCAACCCCGATAAGACGGAG